>OY747706.1:52778229-52878229 GCA_963556495.2 Valencia hispanica
AGGGGCTGTGGCTGACTCTTTTTACCCAGGGACGGGGCCTCTTCCTGGGCATGGGAACCCCGAGCCTCCCCCCCAGGCTGGGGCTGACACTTAGTCGTTTTTCCGCATCTGGTGCCTCTGGTAAGGCGAGGGGCTGTGGCTGACTCTTTTTACCCAGGGACGGGGCCTCTTCCTGGGCATGGGAACCCCGAGCCTCCCCCCAGGCTGGGGCTGACACTTAGTCGTTTTTCCGCATCTGGTGCCTCTGGTAAGGCGAGGGGCTGTGGCTGACTCTTTTTACCCAGGGACGGGGCCTCTTCCTGGGCATGGGAACCCCGAGCCTCCCCCCCAGGCTGGGGCTGACACTTAGTCGTTTTTCCGCATCTGGTGCCTCTGGTAAGGCGAGGGGCTGTGGCTGACTCTTTTTACCCAGGGACGGGGCCTCTTCCTGGGCATGGGAAACCCGAGCCTCCCCCCCAGGCTGGGGCTGACACTTAGTCGTTTTTCCGCATCTGGTGCCTCTGGTGAGGCGAGGGGCTGTGGCTGACTCTTTTTACCCAGGGAAGGGGCCTCTGCCTGGGCATGGGAACCCCGAGCCTCCCCCCCAGGCTGGGGCCGACACTTAGTCGTTTTTACGCATCTGGGTTCCTCTGCCTTGCTCCGTGCCTCCAGCCAGCCTGCTCCTTCGTCAGACACGGCCTGCCCTGGCTCCAGGACCCAGAACCCGACCCCAAGACTCACCCAGGGCATGCTGCTCACAGGCCGGAGGGAGAGGAGCTCGAGGCTGGATCCAGGACCCAGGACCCGACCCCAAGACTCACCCAGGGCATGCTGCTCACAGGCCGAAGGGAGAGGAGCTCGAGGCTGGATACAGGATCCAGGACCCGACCCCAAGACTCACCCAGGGCATGCTGCTCACAGGCCGGAGGGAGAGGAGCTCGAGGCTGGATACAGGATCCAGGACCCGACCCCAAGACTCACCCAGGGCATGCTGCTCACAGGCCGGAGGGAGAGGAGCTCGAGGCTGGATCCAGGACCCAGGACCCGACCCCAAGACTCACCCAGGGCATGCTGCTCACAGGCCGGAGGGAGAGTAGCTCGAGGCTGGATCCAGGACCCAGGACCCGACCCCAAGACTCACCCAGGGCATGCTGCTCACAGGCCGGAGGGAGAGGAGCTCGAGGCTGGATCCAGGACACAGGACCCGACCCCAAGACTCACCCAGGGCATGCTGCTCACAGGCCGGAGGGAGAGGAGCTCGAGGCTGGATCCAGGACCCAGGACCCGACCCCAAGACTCACCCAGGGCATGCTGCTCACAGGCCGGAGGGAGAGTAGCTCGAGGCTGGATCCAGGACCCAGGACCCGACCCCAAGACTCACCCAGGGCATGCTGCTCACAGGCCGGAGGGAGAGGAGCTCGAGGCTGGATCCAGGACACAGGACCCGACCCCAAGACTCACCCAGGGCATGCTGCTCACAGGCCGGAGGGAGAGGACTTGGGGATCCGGCTCCAGGGCAACGGGCCTTACTCCCAAAACTTAGACTTTTTTTCCTTGCCACGCTCCTAAAAGACTCGCTCTTACTATCCTGCGGGAGGTGTTTTTCTCGACTGGGCTCCTGGCGACTACCATGAGAGACCATGTCCAATGGGCAACCCATGCTACGCAGTATAGAACCATACGCTCAGTTCGTGCCTCTGGTAAGGCAGCGGGCCGACACTTAGTCGTTTTTACGCATCTGGTGCCTCTGGTAAGGCAGCGGGCCGACACTTAGTCATTTTTACGCATCTGGTGCCTCTGGTAAGGCAGATAACGACACTTAGAATATTTTTTTCATTACACAAGACACATTTAGTTGGAAGTTTATGATTTTATTTCAACAAGTCAGTCCATAGTCTACTTTACTACCCCTCCAACACCAAGAGTCGGTCAAAGTGTTGTCTGATTTCCCTTGCTTGATCTACGTCCAGGTGGAAAACATAGAACCGGTCAGCTGTGCCAGGGCTGTGACACATGAATTCAGACATTCGCTCGCGCTGTCTCACAGAGTTATGGTTCTTCACATGGGTTGCCACTGCGCTCCTGATGTCCGTGAAAGTAGGTCTCCCTGGCAAACCCATCTCTCCCCATGCCACCCGTAAGTACTGATCAATGCTGTGGCCGACAGACCTCCAAAGGTGGCAAAGGACCTGGTTTGTTGGGGGACGGAGACCGGCCCGGATCTTCAACCATCGATCCAGCCAGTCGAACTCTTCCGGCTTCAGGAAGATCTGGGCAGTTCCGTATGATCCTTTTGTCTTGTGCTCATGCACGTTAATCAGGTAACCTTGCTCGGGGGACTTGCAGTTCTCCCTGGCCGCCGCAACCTCTTCCACAGTCATGTTTACAAGGACCCCCTTTCTGTGGCCATAAATGCACGAGAGATACGCAGCAAAGTAACCAAAGAAAAGATAAGTTAAGCGGCGCGAGGGCTGTTTGGCGATTTCCTCCAGAAGCTCAGGGATCTTTCTGCTGGCACGCTCCCGACATCTGGTGAGGGTCTGCAGGGAAATTGCCCGCTCTGATTTCTTGGCCTTCAGCTCGATCTGGTAGGTGAGAAGGCCTCCACGGATCTCCTTAAGACAGTTCTGGATGGTACGACGCACTGAAAAGATCTGTCTCTTGGAGAGCCTGCACTGGAACGGCGGTGTGTCAGTCAGGTACCGAAGGAACTTTTGGAGTTGACCCAGATAGTTGTGGACTGTGGACAGCTTCCTTCCATTCCCGAGCAGGTGCGAAGCCCATCTGCAAACATGCATAAAAAGAACCTGACATCCAAGCATTTTCACAGCAGACCTGCACATCAGGCGAGAGAGGATTACCCATGGATCCGGTGAACATCGTCTAGGAAGAGCCAGTCGTGTGTTTGCTGGGCTCCCTCTGCCATGTAGGAGAGGAACTCCTTCACCCTCGAAAGCTGTGAGCATGAGTTTTTCAACTTCATTCGTGACGGGTTGAAACCTTTGATGTAAGCCTGGTAAGCTCCCAAGTACTTTGCTGTGAAAACAACCAGACAAGAAAAGCATGGTCACCTGAAGCACCATACCAAACCATACCATACCGTACGACACATCAAATCTCCAAGTCACCTACTGATGGATTTAGGGAAAACGTTGCCCCTGGTCCCCGGGTCTGTGGGTCTGTCCTCGGACAGGTCCACTCCGGCTGCTGCTGCTGCCGTTGTTCTTGCTGCTCCTGCTGGAACCAACGCATAGGGGTCCAGTCTCTCCAGCACCACCACTGGGGAGAGGCCAACCCCGGCCGCTGCTCGCCCTGCACCCCGCGGTGGTGCCGGAGCTGAAGGGAGGGTCACTCCGACTGCTGCCTCCCCTGAAAGAGACACCGGACATGGAGAGAGGACAACCGCGGGCCCTGGATCCGACAGTGGTGCTAGAGCTGAGGAGAGCTCTTGTTCAAGACAGGGTTCAACCCCAATATCAAGCTGTGAGACAAGGGGAGGATTGGGGTTGCTTTCCCTGAGGCTCCGGAGCAGGGAGATGGTTCTTGATTTTTTCGCAGCAGTGATGTTGCGCTCCCTCTGCTCAATGGAAAGCTCCTGATGGCTGCGTCGCATGTGGTAGTCAAAGCGGGAATTCTTGTACAAACACCCATTCACATTACACGGGTAGTCTCTTACATTGACCCGGCCTGAGGAGAGGTTGAGCAAAAGTCTTCTTTCCTCCAGATTGTTAACAAAGTGTGATCTTTTCAGGTGGCTTGGCAATGAGGCGAAGCTGTTGTTGCAAAGGGGACAGCACCGAGCCTTGCTTCCTGGGTTCATGGTTTCCTTGGAGGAGGGGGAAAAAGACAACATTTGTTCCACTTTACCAACCACCTGTCAACCGGGTGGGCTTTGGCCCAGACCCCCTCTACCCCACCACCAGAACCGAACAGAAAGTCCACCAACCTGCCACGGACAAGGAAAGCCTGCCACCGACAAAAGACGTTCACCGGCAGGCACCGCTCTGCCTCAATTAGGGGAAAGGAACAGGTGGGCTTCGACCCGAACCCCCTCGTTCCGAACCGCAGAACCGAAGACAAAAGAGACCGAGCTGACACCGACAAGTTGCTGCAGCCATCTGACAAGGACAGCCAACGATAAACTCCCTTGATTGAGGCTTGATGTGGAGCAGCTGTGTGCCATTGTCAGCTGCTGCCACTGTCACAGCCGAGAAGACGGGATAATACAGCATAACTTGGTGAGTTTAAAGCCCACAGCAATGAGACAAATACTGGTGTCTTCAGCAGAAATAGACCTTTCCAACGAGCCTATGCACAGCTTTCTAGACCAAGTAACAACTGAGATAACAACTGAAATGTACAGCTTCAGAAAATCCGACGTTACTTTTAATGGTAACTTAAAGCAGCTGCAACATTTCAAAAATGCATAACTTGGTGAGTTTAAAGCCCACAGCAATGGGACAAATACTGGTGTCTTCAGCAGAAATAGACCTTTCCAACGAGCCTATGCACAGCTTTCTAGACCAAGTAACAACTGAGATAACAACTGAAATGTACAGCTTCAGAATATCCGACGTTACTTTTAATGGTAACTTAAAGCAGAGCAACATTTCAAAAATGCATAACTTGGTGAGTTTAAAGCCCACAGCAATGGGACAAATACTGGTGTCTTCAGCAGAAATAGACCTTTCCAACGAGCCTATGCACAGCTTTCTAGACCAAGTAACAACTGAGATAACAACTGAAATGTACAGCTTCAGAAAATCCGACGTTACTTTTAATTTACAGCAGAGCAACATTTCAAAAATGCATAACTTGGTGAGTTTAAAGCCCACAGCAATGGGACAAATACTGGTGTCTTCAGCATAAATAGACCTTTCCAACGAGCCTATGCACAGCTTTGTAGACCAAGTAACAACTGAGATAACAACTGAAATGTACAGCTTCAGAAAATCCGACGTTACTTTTAATGGTAACTTAAAGCAGCTGCCACATTTCAAAACAGCATAACTTGGTGAGTTTAAAGCCCACAGCAATGGGACAAATACTGGTGTCTTCAGCAGAAATAGACCTTTCCAACGAGCCTATGCACAGCTTTCTAGACCAAGTAACAACTGAGATAACAACTGAAATGTACAGCTTCAGAAAATCCGACGTTACTTTTAATGGTAACTTAAAGCAGCTGCCACATTTCAAAAATGCATAACTTGGTGAGTTTAAAGCCCACAGCAATGGGACAAATACTGGTGTCTTCAGCAGAAATAGACCTTTCCAACGAGCCTATGCACAGCTTTCTAGACCAAGTAACAACTGAGATAACAACTGAAATGTACAGCTTCAGAATATCCGACGTTACTTTTAATTTACAGCAGAGCAACATTTCAAAAATGCATAACTTGGTGAGTTTAAAGCCCACAGCAATGGGACAAATACTGGTGTCTTCAGCAGAAATAGACCTTTCCAACGAGCCTATGCACAGCTTTCTAGACCAAGTAACAACTGAGATAACAACTGAAATGTACAGCTTCAGAATATCCGACGTTACTTTTAATTTACAGCAGAGCAACATTTCAAAAATGCATAACTTGGTGAGTTTAAAGCCCACAGCAATGGGACAAATACTGGTGTCTTCAGCAGAAATAGACCTTTCCAACGAGCCTATGCACAGCTTTCTAGACCAAGTAACAACTGAGATAACAACTGAAATGTACAGCTTCAGAAAATCCGACGTTACTTTTAATGGTAACTTAAAGCAGCTGCCACATTTCAAAACAGCATAACTTGGTGAGTTTAAAGCCCACAGCAATGGGACAAATACTGGTGTCTTCAGCAGAAATAGACCTTTCCAACGAGCCTATGCACAGCTTTCTAGACCAAGTAACAACTGAGATAACAACTGAAATGTACAGCTTCAGAAAATCCGACGTTACTTTTCATTTACAGCAGAGCAACATTTCAAAAATGCATAACGTGGTGAGTTTAAAGCCCACAGCAATGGGACAAATACTGGTGTCTTCAGCAGAAATAGACCTTTCCAACGAGCCTATGCACAGCTTTCTAGACCAAGTAACAACTGAGATAACAACTGAAATGTACAGCTTCAGAAGATCCGACGTTACTTTTAATGGTAACTTAAAGCAGCTGCCACATTTCAAAACAGCATAACTTGGTGAGTTTAAAGCCCACAGCAATGGGACAAATACTGGTGTCTTCAGCAGAAATAGACCTTTCCAACGAGCCTATGCACAGCTTTCTAGACCAAGTAACAACTGAGATAACAACTGACATGTACAGCTTCAGAAAATCCGACGTTACTTATAATTTACAGCAGAGCAACATTTCAAAAATGCATAACTTGGTGAGTTTAAAGCCCACAGCAATGGGACAAATACTGGTGTCTTCAGCAGAAATAGACCTTTCCAACGAGCCTATGCACAGCTTTCTAGACCAAGTAACAACTGAGATAACAACTGAAATGTACAGCTTCAGAAAATCCGACGTTACTTTTAATTTACAGCAGAGCAACATTTCAAAAATGCATAACTTGGTGAGTTTAAAGCCCACAGCAATGGGACAAATACTGGTGTCTTCAGCAGAAATAGACCTTTCCAACGAGCCTATGCACAGCTTTCTAGACCAAGTAACAACTGAGATAACAACTGAAATGTACAGCTTCAGAATATCCGACGTTACTTTTAATTTACAGCAGAGCAACATTTCAAAAATGCATAACTTGGTGAGTTTAAAGCCCACAGCAATGGGACAAATACTGGTGTCTTCAGCATAAATAGACCTTTCCAACGAGCCTATGCACAGCTTTCTAGACCAAGTAACAACTGAGATAACAACTGAAATGTACAGCTTCAGAAAATCCGACGTTACTTTTAATTTACAGCAGAGCAACATTTCAAAAATGCATAACTTGGTGAGTTTAAAGCCCACAGCAATGGGACAAATACTGGTGTCTTCAGCAGAAATAGACCTTTCCAACGAGCCTATGCACAGCTTTCTAGACCAAGTAACAACTGAGATAACAACTGAAATGTACAGCTTCAGAAAATCCGACGTTACTTTTAATTTACAGCAGAGCAACATTTCAAAACAGCATAACTTGGTGAGTTTAAAGCCCACAGCAATGGGACAAATACTGGTGTCTTCAGCAGAAATAGACCTTTCCAACGAGCCTATGCACAGCTTTCTAGACCAAGTAACAACTGAGATAACAACTGAAATGTACAGCTTCAGAAAATCCGACGTTACTTATAATTTACAGCAGAGCAACATTTCAAAAATGCATAACTTGGTGAGTTTAAAGCCCACAGCAATGGGACAAATACTGGTGTCTTCAGCAGAAATAGACCTTTCCAACGAGCCTATGCACAGCTTTCTAGACCAAGTAACAACTGAGATAACAACTGAAATGTACAGCTTCAGAAGATCCGACGTTACTTTTAATGGTAACTTAAAGCAGCTGCCACATTTCAAAACAGCATAACTTGGTGAGTTTAAAGCCCACAGCAATGGGACAAATACTGGTGTCTTCAGCAGAAATAGACCTTTCCAACGAGCCTATGCACAGCTTTCTAGACCAAGTAACAACTGAGATAACAACTGACATGTACAGCTTCAGAAAATCCGACGTTACTTTTAATTTACAGCAGAGCAACATTTCAAAAATGCATAACTTGGTGAGTTTAAAGCCCACAGCAATGGGACAAATACTGGTGTCTTCAGCATAAATAGACCTTTCCAACGAGCCTATGCACAGCTTTCTAGACCAAGTAACAACTGAGATAACAACTGAAATGTACAGCTTCAGAAAATCCGACGTTACTTTTAATTTACAGCAGAGCAACATTTCAAAAATGCATAACTTGGTGAGTTTAAAGCCCACAGCAATGGGACAAATACTGGTGTCTTCAGCATAAATAGACCTTTCCAACGAGCCTATGCACAGCTTTCTAGACCAAGTAACAACTGAGATAACAACTGAAATGTACAGCTTCAGAAAATCCGACGTTACTTTTAATTTACAGCAGAGCAACATTTCAAAAATGCATAACTTGGTGAGTTTAAAGCCCACAGCAATGGGACAAATACTGGTGTCTTCAGCAGAAATAGACCTTTCCAACGAGCCTATGCACAGCTTTCTAGACCAAGTAACAACTGAGATAACAACTGAAATGTACAGCTTCAGAAGATCCGACGTTACTTTTAATGGTAACTTAAAGCAGCTGCCACATTTCAAAACAGCATAACTTGGTGAGTTTAAAGCCCACAGCAATGAGACAAATACTGGTGTCTTCAGCAGAAATAGACCTTTCCAACGAGCCTATGCACAGCTTTCTAGACCAAGTAACAACTGAGATAACAACTGACATGTACAGCTTCAGAAAATCCGACGTTACTTATAATTTACAGCAGAGCAACATTTCAAAAATGCATAACTTGGTGAGTTTAAAGCCCACAGCAATGGGACAAATACTGGTGTCTTCAGCATAAATAGACCTTTCCAACGAGCCTATGCACAGCTTTCTAGACCAAGTAACAACTGAGATAACAACTGAAATGTACAGCTTCAGAAAATCCGACGTTACTTTTAATGGTAACTTAAAGCAGCTGCCACATTTCAAAACAGCATAACTTGGTGAGTTTAAAGCCCACAGCAATTAGACAAATACTGGTGTCTTCAGCAGAAATAGACCTTTCCAACGAGCCTATGCACAGCTTTCTAGAACAAGTAACAACTGAGATAACAACTGAAATGTACAGCTTCAGAAAACCCGACGTTACTTTTAATTTACAGCAGAGCAACATTTCAAAAATGCATAACTTGGTGGGTTTAAAGCCCACAGCAATGGGACAAATACTGGTGTCTTCAGCAGAAATAGACCTTTCCAACGAGCCTATGCACAGCTTTCTAGACCAAGTAACAACTGAGATAACAACTGAAATGTACAGCTTCAGAATATCCGACGTTACTTTTAATTTACAGCAGAGCAACATTTCAAAAATGCATAACTTGGTGAGTTTAAAGCCCACAGAAATGGGACAAATACTGGTGTCTTCAGCAGAAATAGACCTTTCCAACGAGCCTATGCACAGCTTTCTAGACCAAGTAACAACTGAGATAACAACTGAAATGTACAGCTTCAGAATATCCGACGTTACTTTTAATTTACAGCAGAGCAACATTTCAAAAATGCATAACTTGGTGAGTTTAAAGCCCACAGCAATGGGACAAATACTGGTGTCTTCAGCATAAATAGACCTTCCAACGAGCCTATGCACAGCTTTCTAGACCAAGTAACAACTGAGATAACAACTGAAATGTACAGCTTCAGAAAATCCGACGTTACTTTTAATGGTAACTTAAAGCAGCTGCCACATTTCAAAACAGCATAACTTGGTGAGTTTAAAGCCCACAGCAATGAGACAAATACTGGTGTCTTCAGCAGAAATAGACCTTTCCAACGAGCCTATGCACAGCTTTCTAGACCAAGTAACAACTGAGATAACAACTGACATGTACAGCTTCAGAAAATCCGACGTTACTTATAATTTACAGCAGAGCAACATTTCAAAAATGCATAACTTGGTGAGTTTAAAGCCCACAGCAATGGGACAAATACTGGTGTCTTCAGCATAAATAGACCTTTCCAACGAGCCTATGCACAGCTTTCTAGACCAAGTAACAACTGAGATAACAACTGAAATGTACAGCTTCAGAAAATCCGACGTTACTTTTAATTTACAGCAGAGCAACATTTCAAAAATGCATAACTTGGTGAGTTTAAAGCCCACAGCAATGGGACAAATACTGGTGTCTTCAGCAGAAATAGACCTTTCCAACGAGCCTATGCACAGCTTTCTAGACCAAGTAACAACTGAGATAACAACTGAAATGTACAGCTTCAGAAGATCCGACGTTACTTTTAATGGTAACTTAAAGCAGCTGCCACATTTCAAAACAGCATAACTTGGTGAGTTTAAAGCCCACAGCAATGAGACAAATACTGGTGTCTTCAGCAGAAATAGACCTTTCCAACGAGCCTATGCACAGCTTTCTAGACCAAGTAACAACTGAGATAACAACTGACATGTACAGCTTCAGAAAATCCGACGTTACTTATAATTTACAGCAGAGCAACATTTCAAAAATGCATAACTTGGTGAGTTTAAAGCCCACAGCAATGGGACAAATACTGGTGTCTTCAGCATAAATAGACCTGTCCAACGAGCCTATGCACAGCTTTCTAGACCAAGTAACAACTGAGATAACAACTGAAATGTACAGCTTCAGAAAATCCGACGTTACTTTTAATGGTAACTTAAAGCAGCTGCCACATTTCAAAACAGCATAACTTGGTGAGTTTAAAGCCCACAGCAATGAGACAAATACTGGTGTCTTCAGCAGAAATAGACCTTTCCAACGAGCCTATGCACAGCTTTCTAGACCAAGTAACAACTGAGATAACAACTGACATGTACAGCTTCAGAAAATCCGACGTTACTTATAATTTACAGCAGAGCAACATTTCAAAAATGCATAACTTGGTGAGTTTAAAGCCCACAGCAATGGGACAAATACTGGTGTCTTCAGCATAAATAGACCTTTCCAACGAGCCTATGCACAGCTTTCTAGACCAAGTAACAACTGAGATAACAACTGAAATGTACAGCTTCAGAATATCCGACGTTACTTTTAATTTACAGCAGAGCAACATTTCAAAAATGCATAACTTGGTGAGTTTAAAGCCCACAGCAATGGGACAAATACTGGTGTCTTCAGCATAAATAGACCTTTCCAACGAGCCTATGCACAGCTTTCTAGACCAAGTAACAACTGAGATAACAACTGAAATGTACAGCTTCAGAAAATCCGACGTTACTTTTAATTTACAGCAGAGCAACATTTCAAAAATGCATAACTTGGTGAGTTTAAAGCCCACAGCAATGGGACAAATACTGGTGTCTTCAGCAGAAATAGACCTTTCCAACGAGCCTATGCACAGCTTTCTAGACCAAGTAACAACTGAGATAACAACTGAAATGTACAGCTTCAGAAGATCCGACGTTACTTTTAATGGTAACTTAAAGCAGCTGCCACATTTCAAAACAGCATAACTTGGTGAGTTTAAAGCCCACAGCAATGAGACAAATACTGGTGTCTTCAGCAGAAATAGACCTTTCCAACGAGCCTATGCACAGCTTTCTAGACCAAGTAACAACTGAGATAACAACTGAAATGTACAGCTTCAGAAAATCCGACGTTACTTTTAATTTACAGCAGAGCAACATTTCAAAAATGCATAACTTGGTGAGTTTAAAGCCCACAGCAATGGGACAAATACTGGTGTCTTCAGCATAAATAGACCTTTCCAACGAGCCTATGCACAGCTTTCTAGACCAAGTAACAACTGAGATAACAACTGAAATGTACAGCTTCAGAAAATCCGACGTTACTTTTAATGGTAACTTAAAGCAGCTGCCACATTTCAAAACAGCATAACTTGGTGAGTTTAAAGCCCACAGCAATGGGACAAATACTGGTGTCTTCAGCAGAAATAGACCTTTCCAACGAGCCTATGCACAGCTTTCTAGACCAAGTAACAACTGAGATAACAACTGAAATGTACAGCTTCAGAAAATCCGACGTTACTTTTAATTTACAGCAGAGCAACATTTCAAAAATGCATAACTTGGTGAGTTTAAAGCCCACAGCAATGGGACAAATACTGGTGTCTTCAGCATAAATAGACCTTTCCAACGAGCCTATGCACAGCTTTCTAGACCAAGTAACAACTGAGATAACAACTGAAATGTACAGCTTCAGAAAATCCGACGTTACTTTTAATGGTAACTTACAGCAGAGCAACATTTCAAAAATGCATAACTTGGTGAGTTTAAAGCCCACAGCAATGGGACAAATACTGGTGTCTTCAGCAGAAATAGACCTTTCCAACGAGCCTATGCACAGCTTTCTAGAACCAAGTAACAACTGAGATAACAACTGAAATGTACAGCTTCAGAAAATCCGACGTTACTTTTAATTTACAGCAGAGCAACATTTCAAAAATGCATAACTTGGTGAGTTTAAAGCCCACAGCAATGGGACAAATACTGGTGTCTTCAGCAGAAATAGACCTTTCCAACGAGCCTATGCACAGCTTTCTAGACCAAGTAACAACTGAGATAACAACTGAAATGTACAGCTTCAGAATATCCGACGTTACTTTTAATTTACAGCAGAGCAACATTTCAAAAATGCATAACTTGGTGAGTTTAAAGCCCACAGCAATGGGACAAATACTGGTGTCTTCAGCAGAAATAGACCTTTCCAACGAGCCTATGCACAGCTTTCTAGACCAAGTAACAACTGAGATAACAACTGAAATGTACAGCTTCAGAATATCCGACGTTACTTTTAATTTACAGCAGAGCAACATTTCAAAAATGCATAACTTGGTGAGTTTAAAGCCCACAGCAATGGGACAAATACTGGTGTCTTCAGCATAAATAGACCTTTCCAACGAGCCTATGCACAGCTTTCTAGACCAAGTAACAACTGAGATAACAACTGAAATGTACAGCTTCAGAAAATCCGACGTTACTTTTAATGGTAACTTAAAGCAGCTGCCACATTTCAAAACAGCATAACTTGGTGAGTTTAAAGCCCACAGCAATGAGACAAATACTGGTGTCTTCAGCAGAAATAGACCTTTCCAACGAGCCTATGCACAGCTTTCTAGACCAAGTAACAACTGAGATAACAACTGAAATGTACAGCTTCAGAAAATCCGACGTTACTTTTAATTTACAGCAGAGCAACATTTCAAAAATGCATAACTTGGTGAGTTTAAAGCCCACAGCAATGGGACAAATACTGGTGTCTTCAGCAGAAATAGACCTTTCCAACGAGCCTATGCACAGCTTTCTAGACCAAGTAACAACTGAGATAACAACTGAAATGTACAGCTTCAGAATATCCGACGTTACTTTTAATTTACAGCAGAGCAACATTTCAAAAATGCATAACTTGGTGAGTTTAAAGCCCACAGCAATGGGACAAATACTGGTGTCTTCAGCATAAATAGACCTTTCCAACGAGCCTATGCACAGCTTTCTAGACCAAGTAACAACTGAGATAACAACTGAAATGTACAGCTTCAGAAAATCCGACGTTACTTTTAATTTACAGCAGAGCAACATTTCAAAAATGCATAACTTGGTGAGTTTAAAGCCCACAGCAATGGGACAAATACTGGTGTCTTCAGCATAAATAGACCTTTCCAACGAGCCTATGCACAGCTTTCTAGACCAAGTAACAACTGAGATAACAACTGAAATGTACAGCTTCAGAAAATCCGACGTTACTTTTAATTTACAGCAGAGCAACATTTCAAAAATGCATAACTTGGTGAGTTTAAAGCCCACAGCAATGGGACAAATACTGGTGTCTTCAGCATAAATAGACCTTTCCAACGAGCCTATGCACAGCTTTCTAGACCAAGTAACAACTGAGATAACAACTGAAATGTACAGCTTCAGAAAATCCGACGTTACTTTTAATGGTAACTTAAAGCAGCTGCCACATTTCAAAACAGCATAACTTGGTGAGTTTAAAGCCCACAGCAATGAGACAAATACTGGTGTCTTCAGCAGAAATAGACCTTTCCAACGAGCCTATGCACAGCTTTCTAGACCAAGTAACAACTGAGATAACAACTGAAATGTACAGCTTCAGAAAATCCGACGTTACTTTTAATTTACAGCAGAGCAACATTTCAAAAATGCATAACTTGGTGAGTTTAAAGCCCACAGCAATGGGACAAATACTGGTGTCTTCAGCAGAAATAGACCTTTCCAACGAGCCTATGCACAGCTTTCTAGACCAAGTAACAACTGAGATAACAACTGAAATGTACAGCTTCAGAATATCCGACGTTACTTTTAATTTACAGCAGAGCAACATTTCAAAAATGCATAACTTGGTGAGTTTAAAGCCCACAGCAATGGGACAAATACTGGTGTCTTCAGCAGAAATAGACCTTTCCAACGAGCCTATGCACAGCTTTCTAGACCAAGTAACAACTGAGATAACAACTGAAATGTACAGCTTCAGAATATCCGACGTTACTTTTAATTTACAGCAGAGCAACATTTCAAAAATGCATAACTTGGTGAGTTTAAAGCCCACAGCAATGGGACAAATACTGGTGTCTTCAGCATAAATAGACCTTTCCAACGAGCCTATGCACAGCTTTCTAGACCAAGTAACAACTGAGATAACAACTGAAATGTACAGCTTCAGAAAATCCGACGTTACTTTTAATGGTAACTTAAAGCAGCTGCCACATTTCAAAAATGCATAACTTGGTGAGTTTAAAGCCCACAGCAATGGGACAAATACTGGTGTCTTCAGCAGAAATAGACCTTTCCAACGAGCCTATGCACAGCTTTCTAGACCAAGTAACAACTGAGATAACAACTGAAATGTACAGCTTCAGAAAATCCGACGTTACTTTTAATTTACAGCAGAGCAACATTTCAAAAATGCATAACTTGGTGAGTTTAAAGCCCACAGCAATGGGACAAATACTGGTGTCTTCAGCATAAATAGACCTTTCCAACGAGCCTATGCACAGCTTTCTAGACCAAGTAACAACTGAGATAACAACTGAAATGTACAGCTTCAGAAAATCCGACGTTACTTTTAATTTACAGCAGAGCAACATTTCAAAAATGCATAACTTGGTGAGTTTAAAGCCCACAGCAATGGGACAAATACTGGTGTCTTCAGCAGAAATAGACCTTTCCAACGAGCCTATGCACAGCTTTCTAGACCAAGTAACAACTGAGATAACAACTGAAATGTACAGCTTCAGAAAATCCGACGTTACTTTTAATGGTAACTTAAAGCAGCTGCCACATTTCAAAACAGCATAACTTGGTGAGTTTAAAGCCCACAGCAATGAGACAAATACTGGTGTCTTCAGCAGAAATAGACCTTTCCAACGAGCCTATGCACAGCTTTCTAGACCAAGTAACAACTGAGATAACAACTGAAATGTACAGCTTCAGAAAATCCGACGTTACTTTTAATTTACAGCAGAGCAACATTTCAAAAATGCATAACTTGGTGAGTTTAAAGCCCACAGCAATGGGACAAATACTGGTGTCTTCAGCATAAATAGACCTTTCCAACGAGCCTATGCACAGCTTTCTAGACCAAGTAACAACTGAGATAACAACTGAAATGTACAGCTTCAGAAAATCCGACGTTACTTTTAATGGTAACTTAAAGCAGCTGCCACATTTCAAAACAGCATAACTTGGTGAGTTTAAAGCCCACAGCAATGAGACAAATACTGGTGTCTTCAGCAGAAATAGACCTTTCCAACGAGCCTATGCACAGCTTTCTAGACCAAGTAACAACTGAGATAACAACTGAAATGTACAGCTTCAGAATATCCGACGTTACTTTTAATTTACAGCAGAGCAACATTTCAAAAATGCATAACTTGGTGAGTTTAAAGCCCACAGCAATGGGACAAATACTGGTGTCTTCAGCAGAAATAGACCTTTCCAACGAGCCTATGCACAGCTTTCTAGACCAAGTAACAACTGAGATAACAACTGAAATGTACAGCTTCAGAAAATCCGACGTTACTTTTAATGGTAACTTAAAGCAGAGCAACATTTCAAAAATGCATAACTTGGTGAGTTTAAAGCCCACAGCAATGGGACAAATACTGGTGTCTTCAGCAGAAATAGACCTTTCCAACGAGCCTATGCACAGCTTTCTAGACCAAGTAACAACTGAGATAACAACTGAAATGTACAGCTTCAGAAAATCCGACGTTACTTTTAATTTACAGCAGAGCAACATTTCAAAAATGCATAACTTGGTGAGTTTAAAGCCCACAGCAATGGGACAAATACTGGTGTCTTCAGCAGAAATAGACCTTTCCAACGAGCCTATGCACAGCTTTCTAGACCAAGTAACAACTGAGATAACAACTGAAATGTACAGCTTCAGAAGATCCGACGTTACTTTTAATGGTAACTTAAAGCAGCTGCCACATTTCAAAACAGCATAACTTGGTGAGTTTAAAGCCCACAGCAATGAGACAAATACTGGTGTCTTCAGCAGAAATAGACCTTTCCAACGAGCCTATGCACAGCTTTCTAGACCAAGTAACAACTGAGATAACAACTGACATGTACAGCTTCAGAAAATCCGACGTTACTTATAATTTACAGCAGAGCAACATTTCAAAAATGCATAACTTGGTGAGTTTAAAGCCCACAGCAATGGGACAAATACTGGTGTCTTCAGCAGAAATAGACCTTTCCAACGAGCCTATGCACAGCTTTCTAGACCAAGTAACAACTGAGATAACAACTGAAATGTACAGCTTCAGAAAATCCGACGTTACTTTTAATTTACAGCAGAGCAACATTTCAAAAATGCATAACTTGGTGAGTTTAAAGCCCACAGCAATGGGACAAATACTGGTGTCTTCAGCAGAAATAGACCTTTCCAACGAGCCTATGCACAGCTTTCTAGACCAAGTAACAACTGAGATAACAACTGAAATGTACAGCTTCAGAAAATCCGACGTTACTTTTAATTTACAGCAGAGCAACATTTCAAAAATGCATAACTTGGTGAGTTTAAAGCCCACAGCAATGGGACAAATACTGGTGTCTTCAGCAGAAATAGACCTTTCCAACGAGCCTATGCACAGCTTTCTAGACCAAGTAACAACTGAGATAACAACTGAAATGTACAGCTTCAGAAAATCCGACGTTACTTTTAATTTACAGCAGAGCAACATTTCAAAAATGCATAACTTGGTGAGTTTAAAGCCCACAGCAATGGGACAAATACTGGTGTCTTCAGCAGAAATAGACCTTTCCAACGAGCCTATGCACAGCTTTCTAGACCAAGTAACAACTGAGATAACAACTGAAATGTACAGCTTCAGAATATCCGACGTTACTTTTAATTTACAGCAGAGCAACATTTCAAAAATGCATAACTTGGTGAGTTTAAAGCCCACAGCAATGGGACAAATACTGGTGTCTTCAGCAGAAATAGACCTTTCCAACGAGCCTATGCACAGCTTTCTAGACCAAGTAACAACTGAGATAACAACTGAAATGTACAGCTTCAGAATATCCGACGTTACTTTTAATTTACAGCAGAGCAACATTTCAAAAATGCATAACTTGGTGAGTTTAAAGCCCACAGCAATGGGACAAATACTGGTGTCTTCAGCATAAATAGACCTTTCCAACGAGCCTATGCACAGCTTTCTAGACCAAGTAACAACTGAGATAACAACTGAAATGTACAGCTTCAGAAAATCCGACGTTACTTTTAATTTACAGCAGAGCAACATTTCAAAAATGCATAACTTGGTGAGTTTAAAGCCCACAGCAATGGGACAAATACTGGTGTCTTCAGCAGAAATAGACCTTTCCAACGAGCCTATGCACAGCTTTCTAGACCAAGTAACAACTGAGATAACAACTGAAATGTACAGCTTCAGAAAATCCGACGTTACTTTTAATTTACAGCAGAGCAACATTTCAAAAATGCATAACTTGGTGAGTTTAAAGCCCACAGCAATGGGACAAATACTGGTGTCTTCAGCAGAAATAGACCTTTCCAACGAGCCTATGCACAGCTTTCTAGACCAAGTAACAACTGAGATAACAACTGAAATGTACAGCTTCAGAAAATCCGACGTTACTTTTAATTTACAAGCAGAGCAACATTTCAAAAATGCATAACTTGGTGAGTTTAAAGCCCACAGCAATGGGACAAATACTGGTGTCTTCAGCAGAAATAGACCTTTCCAACGAGCCTATGCACAGCTTTCTAGACCAAGTAACAACTGAGATAACAACTGAAATGTACAGCTTCAGAATATCCGACGTTACTTTTAATTTACAGCAGAGCAACATTTCAAAAATGCATAACTTGGTGAGTTTAAAGCCCACAGCAATGGGACAAATACTGGTGTCTTCAGCATAAATAGACCTTCCAACGAGCCTATGCACAGCTTTCTAGACCAAGTAACAACTGAGATAACAACTGAAATGTACAGCTTCAGAAAATCCGACGTTACTTTTAATGGTAACTTAAAGCAGCTGCCACATTTCAAAACAGCATAACTTGGTGAGTTTAAAGCCCACAGCAATGAGACAAATACTGGTGTCTTCAGCAGAAATAGACCTTTCCAATGAGCCTATGCACAGCTTTCTAGACCAAGTAACAACTGAGATAACAACTGAAATGTACAGCTTCAGAAAATCCGACGTTACTTTTAATTTACAAGCAGAGCAACATTTCAAAAATGCATAACTTGGTGAGTTTAAAGCCCACAGCAATGGGACAAATACTGGTGTCTTCAGCAGAAATAGACCTTTCCAACGAGCCTATGCACAGCTTTCTAGACCAAGTAACAACTGAGATAACAACTGAAATGTACAGCTTCAGAAGATCCGACGTTACTTTTAATGGTAACTTAAAGCAGCTGCCACATTTCAAAACAGCATAACTTGGTGAGTTTAAAGCCCACAGCAATGAGACAAATACTGGTGTCTTCAGCAGAAATAGACCTTTCCAACGAGCCTATGCACAGCTTTCTAGACCAAGTAACAACTGAGATAACAACTGACATGTACAGCTTCAGAAAATCCGACGTTACTTATAATTTACAGCAGAGCAACATTTCAAAAATGCATAACTTGGTGAGTTTAAAGCCCACAGCAATGGGACAAATACTGGTGTCTTCAGCATAAATAGACCTTTCCAACGAGCCTATGCACAGCTTTCTAGACCAAGTAACAACTGAGATAACAACTGAAATGTACAGCTTCAGAAGATCCGACGTTACTTTTAATGGTAACTTAAAGCAGCTGCCACATTTCAAAACAGCATAACTTGGTGAGTTTAAAGCCCACAGCAATGAGACAAATACTGGTGTCTTCAGCAGAAATAGACCTTTCCAACGAGCCTATGCACAGCTTTCTAGACCAAGTAACAACTGAGATAACAACTGAAATGTACAGCTTCAGAAAATCCGACGTTACTTTTAATTTACAGCAGAGCAACATTTCAAAAATGCATAACTTGGTGAGTTTAAAGCCCACAGCAATGGGACAAATACTGGTGTCTTCAGCATAAATAGACCTTTCCAACGAGCCTATGCACAGCTTTCTAGACCAAGTAACAACTGAGATAACAACTGAAATGTACAGCTTCAGAAAATCCGACGTTACTTTTAATGGTAACTTAAAGCAGCTGCCACATTTCAAAACAGCATAACTTGGTGAGTTTAAAGCCCACAGCAATGAGACAAATACTGGTGTCTTCAGCAGAAATAGACCTTTCCAACGAGCCTATGCACAGCTTTCTAGACCAAGTAACAACTGAGATAACAACTGAAATGTACAGCTTCAGAAAATCCGACGTTACTTTTAATTTACAGCAGAGCAACATTTCAAAAATGCATAACTTGGTGAGTTTAAAGCCCACAGCAATGGGACAAATACTGGTGTCTTCAGCATAAATAGACCTTTCCAACGAGCCTATGCACAGCTTTCTAGACCAAGTAACAACTGAGATAACAACTGAAATGTACAGCTTCAGAATATCCGACGTTACTTTTAATTTACAGCAGAGCAACATTTCAAAAATGCATAACTTGGTGAGTTTAAAGCCCACAGCAATGGGACAAATACTGGTGTCTTCAGCATAAATAGACCTTTCCAACGAGCCTATGCACAGCTTTCTAGACCAAGTAACAACTGAGATAACAACTGAAATGTACAGCTTCAGAAAATCCGACGTTACTTTTAATTTACAGCAGAGCAACATTTCAAAAATGCATAACTTGGTGAGTTTAAAGCCCACAGCAATGGGACAAATACTGGTGTCTTCAGCAGAAATAGACCTTTCCAACGAGCCTATGCACAGCTTTCTAGACCAAGTAACAACTGAGATAACAACTGAAATGTACAGCTTCAGAAAATCCGACGTTACTTTTAATGGTAACTTAAAGCAGCTGCCACATTTCAAAACAGCATAACTTGGTGAGTTTAAAGCCCACAGCAATGGGACAAATACTGGTGTCTTCAGCAGAAATAGACCTTTCCAACGAGCCTATGCACAGCTTTCTAGACCAAGTAACAACTGAGATAACAACTGACATGTACAGCTTCAGAAAATCCGACGTTACTTTTAATTTACAGCAGAGCAACATTTCAAAAATGCATAACTTGGTGAGTTTAAAGCCCACAGCAATGGGACAAATACTGGTGTCTTCAGCAGAAATAGACCTTTCCAACGAGCCTATGCACAGCTTTCTAGACCAAGTAACAACTGAGATAACAACTGAAATGTACAGCTTCAGAAAATCCGACGTTACTTTTAATTTACAGCAGAGCAACATTTCAAAACAGCATAACTTGGTGAGTTTAAAGCCCACAGCAATGGGACAAATACTGGTGTCTTCAGCAGAAATAGACCTTTCCAACGAGCCTATGCACAGCTTTCTAGACCAAGTAACAACTGAGATAACAACTGAAATGTACAGCTTCAGAAAATCCGACGTTACTTTTAATTTACAGCAGAGCAACATTTCAAAAATGCATAACTTGGTGAGTTTAAAGCCCACAGCAATGGGACAAATACTGGTGTCTTCAGCAGAAATAGACCTTTCCAACGAGCCTATGCACAGCTTTCTAGACCAAGTAACAACTGAGATAACAACTGAAATGTACAGCTTCAGAATATCCGACGTTACTTTTAATTTACAGCAGAGCAACATTTCAAAAATGCATAACTTGGTGAGTTTAAAGCCCACAGCAATGGGACAAATACTGGTGTCTTCAGCAGAAATAGACCTTTCCAACGAGCCTATGCACAGCTTTCTAGACCAAGTAACAACTGAGATAACAACTGAAATGTACAGCTTCAGAATATCCGACGTTACTTTTAATTTACAGCAGAGCAACATTTCAAAAATGCATAACTTGGTGAGTTTAAAGCCCACAGCAATGGGACAAATACTGGTGTCTTCAGCAGAAATAGACCTTTCCAACGAGCCTATGCACAGCTTTCTAGACCAAGTAACAACTGAGATAACAACTGAAATGTACAGTTTCAGAAAATCCGACGTTACTTTTAATTTACAGCAGAGCAACATTTCAAAACAGCTTAACTTGGTGAGTTTAAAGCCCACAGCAATGGGACAAATACTGGTGTCTTCAGCAGAAATAGACCTTTCCAACGAGCCTATGCACAGCTTTCTAGACCAAGTAACAACTGAGATAACAACTGAAATGTACAGCTTCAGAAAATCCGACGTTACTTTTAATTTACAGCAGAGCAACATTTCAAAAATGCATAACTTGGTGAGTTTAAAGCCCACAGCAATGGGACAAATACTGGTGTCTTCAGCAGAAATAGACCTTTCCAACGAGCCTATGCACAGCTTTCTAGACCAAGTAACAACTGAGATAACAACTGAAATGTACAGCTTCAGAAAATCCGACGTTACTTTTAATGGTGTACAGCAGAGCAACATTTCAAAAATGCATAACTTGGTGAGTTTAAAGCCCACAGCAATGGGACAAATACTGGTGTCTTCAGCAGAAATAGACCTTTCCAACGAGCCTATGCACAGCTTTCTAGACCAAGTAACAACTGAGATAACAACTGAAATGTACAGCTTCAGAAAATCCGACGTTACTTTTAATTTACAGCAGAGCAACATTTCAAAAATGCATAACTTGGTGAGTTTAAAGCCCACAGCAATGGGACAAATACTGGTGTCTTCAGCAGAAATAGACCTTTCCAACGAGCCTATGCACAGCTTTCTAGACCAAGTAACAACTGAGATAACAACTGAAATGTACAGCTTCAGAAAATCCGACGTTACTTTTAATTTACAGCAGAGCAACATTTCAAAAATGCATAACTTGGTGAGTTTAAAGCCCACAGCAATGGGACAAATACTGGTGTCTTCAGCAGAAATAGACCTTTCCAACGAGCCTATGCACAGCTTTCTAGACCAAGTAACAACTGAGATAACAACTGAAATGTACAGCTTCAGAAAATCCGACGTTACTTTTAATTTACAGCAGAGCAACATTTCAAAAATGCATAACTTGGTGAGTTTAAAGCCCACAGCAATGGGACAAATACTGGTGTCTTCAGCAGAAATAGACCTTTCCAACGAGCCTATGCACAGCTTTCTAGACCAAGTAACAACTGAGATAACAACTGAAATGTACAGCTTCAGAAAATCCGACGTTACTTTTAATTTACAGCAGAGCAACATTTCAAAAATGCATAACTTGGTGAGTTTAAAGCCCACAGCAATGGGACAAATACTGGTGTCTTCAGCAGAAATAGACCTTTCCAACGAGCCTATGCACAGCTTTCTAGACCAAGTAACAACTGAGATAACAACTGAAATGTACAGCTTCAGAAAATCCGACGTTACTTTTAATGGTATACAGCAGAGCAACATTTCAAAAATGCATAACTTGGTGAGTTTAAAGCCCACAGCAATGGGACAAATACTGGTGTCTTCAGCAGAAATAGACCTTTCCAACGAGCCTATGCACAGCTTTCTAGACCAAGTAACAACTGAGATAACAACTGAAATGTACAGCTTCAGAAAATCCGACGTTACTTTTAATTTACAGCAGAGCAACATTTCAAAAATGCATAACTTGGTGAGTTTAAAGCCCACAGCAATGGGACAAATACTGGTGTCTTCAGCAGAAATAGACCTTTCCAACGAGCCTATGCACAGCTTTCTAGACCAAGTAACAACTGAGATAACAACTGAAATGTACAGCTTCAGAAAATCCGACGTTACTTTTAATTTACAGCAGAGCAACATTTCAAAAATGCATAACTTGGTGAGTTTAAAGCCCACAGCAATGGGACAAATACTGGTGTCTTCAGCAGAAATAGACCTTTCCAACGAGCCTATGCACAGCTTTCTAGACCAAGTAACAACTGAGATAACAACTGAAATGTACAGCTTCAGAAAATCCGACGTTACTTTTAATTTACAGCAGAGCAACATTTCAAAAATGCATAACTTGGTGAGTTTAAAGCCCACAGCAATGGGACAAATACTGGTGTCTTCAGCAGAAATAGACCTTTCCAACGAGCCTATGCACAGCTTTCTAGACCAAGTAACAACTGAGATAACAACTGAAATGTACAGCTTCAGAAAATCCGACGTTACTTTTAATTTACAGCAGAGCAACATTTCAAAAATGCATAACTTGGTGAGTTTAAAGCCCACAGCAATGGGACAAATACTGGTGTCTTCAGCAGAAATAGACCTTTCCAACGAGCCTATGCACAGCTTTCTAGACCAAGTAACAACTGAGATAACAACTGAAATGTACAGCTTCAGAAAATCCGACGTTACTTTTAATTTACAGCAGAGCAACATTTCAAAAATGCATAACTTGGTGAGTTTAAAGCCCACAGCAATGGGACAAATACTGGTGTCTTCAGCAGAAATAGACCTTTCCAACGAGCCTATGCACAGCTTTCTAGACCAAGTAACAACTGAGATAACAACTGAAATGTACAGCTTCAGAAAATCCGACGTTACTTTTAATTTACAGCAGAGCAACATTTCAAAAATGCATAACTTGGTGAGTTTAAAGCCCACAGCAATGGGACAAATACTGGTGTCTTCAGCAGAAATAGACCTTTCCAACGAGCCTATGCACAGCTTTCTAGACCAAGTAACAACTGAGATAACAACTGAAATGTACAGCTTCAGAAAATCCGACGTTACTTTTAATGGTTACAGCAGAGCAACATTTCAAAAATGCATAACTTGGTGAGTTTAAAGCCCACAGCAATGGGACAAATACTGGTGTCTTCAGCAGAAATAGACCTTTCCAACGAGCCTATGCACAGCTTTCTAGACCAAGTAACAACTGAGATAACAACTGAAATGTACAGCTTCAGAAAATCCGACGTTACTTTTAATGGTAACTTACAGCAGAGCAACATTTCAAAAATGCATAACTTGGTGAGTTTAAAGCCCACAGCAATGGGACAAATACTGGTGTCTTCAGCAGAAATAGACCTTTCCAACGAGCCTATGCACAGCTTTCTAGACCAAGTAACAACTGAGATAACAACTGAAATGTACAGCTTCAGAAAATCCGACGTTACTTTTAATTTACAGCAGAGCAACATTTCAAAAATGCATAACTTGGTGAGTTTAAAGCCCACAGCAATGGGACAAATACTGGTGTCTTCAGCAGAAATAGACCTTTCCAACGAGCCTATGCACAGCTTTCTAGACCAAGTAACAACTGAGATAACAACTGAAATGTACAGCTTCAGAAAATCCGACGTTACTTTTAATTTACAGCAGAGCAACATTTCAAAAATGCATAACTTGGTGAGTTTAAAGCCCACAGCAATGGGACAAATACTGGTGTCTTCAGCAGAAATAGACCTTTCCAACGAGCCTATGCACAGCTTTCTAGACCAAGTAACAACTGAGATAACAACTGAAATGTACAGCTTCAGAAAATCCGACGTTACTTTTAATTTACAGCAGAGCAACATTTCAAAAATGCATAACTTGGTGAGTTTAAAGCCCACAGCAATGGGACAAATACTGGTGTCTTCAGCAGAAATAGACCTTTCCAACGAGCCTATGCACAGCTTTCTAGACCAAGTAACAACTGAGATAACAACTGAAATGTACAGCTTCAGAAAATCCGACGTTACTTTTAATGGTAACTTACAGCAGAGCAACATTTCAAAAATGCATAACTTGGTGAGTTTAAAGCCCACAGCAATGGGACAAATACTGGTGTCTTCAGCAGAAATAGACCTTTCCAACGAGCCTATGCACAGCTTTCTAGACCAAGTAACAACTGAGATAACAACTGAAATGTACAGCTTCAGAAAATCCGACGTTACTTTTAATGGTAACTTAAAGCAGAGCAACATTTCAAAAATGCATAACTTGGTGAGTTTAAAGCCCACAGCAATGGGACAAATACTGGTGTCTTCAGCAGAAATAGACCTTTCCAACGAGCCTATGCACAGCTTTCTAGACCAAGTAACAACTGAGATAACAACTGAAATGTACAGCTTCAGAAAATCCGACGTTACTTTTAATGGTTACAGCAGAGCAACATTTCAAAAATGCATAACTTGGTGAGTTTAAAGCCCACAGCAATGGGACAAATACTGGTGTCTTCAGCAGAAATAGACCTTTCCAACGAGCCTATGCACAGCTTTCTAGACCAAGTAACAACTGAGATAACAACTGAAATGTACAGCTTCAGAAAATCCGACGTTACTTTTAATTTACAGCAGAGCAACATTTCAAAAATGCATAACTTGGTGAGTTTAAAGCCCACAGCAATGGGACAAATACTGGTGTCTTCAGCAGAAATAGACCTTTCCAACGAGCCTATGCACAGCTTTCTAGACCAAGTAACAACTGAGATAACAACTGAAATGTACAGCTTCAGAAAATCCGACGTTACTTTTAATGGTTACAGCAGAGCAACATTTCAAAAATGCATAACTTGGTGAGTTTAAAGCCCACAGCAATGGGACAAATACTGGTGTCTTCAGCAGAAATAGACCTTTCCAACGAGCCTATGCACAGCTTTCTAGACCAAGTAACAACTGAGATAACAACTGAAATGTACAGCTTCAGAAAATCCGACGTTACTTTTAATCTACAGCAGAGCAACATTTCAAAAATGCATAACTTGGTGAGTTTAAAGCCCACAGCAATGGGACAAATACTGGTGTCTTCAGCAGAAATAGACCTTTCCAACGAGCCTATGCACAGCTTTCTAGACCAAGTAACAACTGAGATAACAACTGAAATGTACAGCTTCAGAAAATCCGACGTTACTTTTAATTTACAGCAGAGCAACATTTCAAAAATGCATAACTTGGTGAGTTTAAAGCCCACAGCAATGGGACAAATACTGGTGTCTTCAGCAGAAATAGACCTTTCCAACGAGCCTATGCACAGCTTTCTAGACCAAGTAACAACTGAGATAACAACTGAAATGTACAGCTTCAGAAAATCCGACGTTACTTTTAATGGTAACTTAAAGCAGAGCCACATTTCAAAACAGCATAACTTGGTGAGTTTAAAGCCCACAGCAATGGGACAAATACTGGTGTCTTCAGCAGAAATAGACCTTTCCAACGAGCCTATGCACAGCTTTCTAGACCAAGTAACAACTGAGATAACAACTGAAATGTACAGCTTCAGAAAATCCGACGTTACTTTTAATTTACAGCAGAGCAACATTTCAAAAATGCATAACTTGGTGAGTTTAAAGCCCACAGCAATGGGACAAATACTGGTGTCTTCAGCAGAAATAGACCTTTCCAACGAGCCTATGCACAGCTTTCTAGACCAAGTAACAACTGAGATAACAACTGAAATGTACAGCTTCAGAAAATCCGACGTTACTTTTAATTTACAGCAGAGCAACATTTCAAAAATGCATAACTTGGTGAGTTTAAAGCCCACAGCAATGGGACAAATACTGGTGTCTTCAGCAGAAATAGACCTTTCCAACGAGCCTATGCACAGCTTTCTAGACCAAGTAACAACTGAGATAACAACTGAAATGTACAGCTTCAGAAAATCCGACGTTACTTTTAATGGTAACTTAAAGCAGCTGCCACATTTCAAAACAGCATAACTTGGTGAGTTTAAAGCCCACAGCAATGGGACAAATACTGGTGTCTTCAGCAGAAATAGACCTTTCCAACGAGCCTATGCACAGCTTTCTAGACCAAGTAACAACTGAGATAACAACTGAAATGTACAGCTTCAGAAAATCCGACGTTACTTTTAATTTACAGCAGAGCAACATTTCAAAAATGCATAACTTGGTGAGTTTAAAGCCCACAGCAATGGGACAAATACTGGTGTCTTCAGCAGAAATAGACCTTTCCAACGAGCCTATGCACAGCTTTCTAGACCAAGTAACAACTGAGATAACAACTGAAATGTACAGCTTCAGAAAATCCGACGTTACTTTTAATTTACAGCAGAGCAACATTTCAAAAATGCATAACTTGGTGAGTTTAAAGCCCACAGCAATGGGACAAATACTGGTGTCTTCAGCAGAAATAGACCTTTCCAACGAGCCTATGCACAGCTTTCTAGACCAAGTAACAACTGAGATAACAACTGAAATGTACAGCTTCAGAAAATCCGACGTTACTTTTAATGTACAGCAGAGCAACATTTCAAAAATGCATAACTTGGTGAGTTTAAAGCCCACAGCAATGGGACAAATACTGGTGTCTTCAGCAGAAATAGACCTTTCCAACGAGCCTATGCACAGCTTTCTAGACCAAGTAACAACTGAGATAACAACTGAAATGTACAGCTTCAGAAAATCCGACGTTACTTTTAATGGTGTACAGCAGAGCAACATTTCAAAAATGCATAACTTGGTGAGTTTAAAGCCCACAGCAATGGGACAAATACTGGTGTCTTCAGCAGAAATAGACCTTTCCAACGAGCCTATGCACAGCTTTCTAGACCAAGTAACAACTGAGATAACAACTGAAATGTACAGCTTCAGAAAATCCGACGTTACTTTTAATTTACAGCAGAGCAACATTTCAAAAATGCATAACTTGGTGAGTTTAAAGCCCACAGCAATGGGACAAATACTGGTGTCTTCAGCAGAAATAGACCTTTCCAACGAGCCTATGCACAGCTTTCTAGACCAAGTAACAACTGAGATAACAACTGAAATGTACAGCTTCAGAAAATCCGACGTTACTTTTAATGGTAACTTAAAGCAGCTGCCACATTTCAAAACAGCATAACTTGGTGAGTTTAAAGCCCACAGCAATGAGACAAATACTGGTGTCTTCAGCAGAAATAGACCTTTCCAACGAGCCTATGCACAGCTTTCTAGACCAAGTAACAACTGAGATAACAACTGAAATGTACAGCTTCAGAAAATCCGACGTTACTTTTAATTTACAGCAGAGCAACATTTCAAAAATGCATAACTTGGTGAGTTTAAAGCCCACAGCAATGGGACAAATACTGGTGTCTTCAGCAGAAATAGACCTTTCCAACGAGCCTATGCACAGCTTTCTAGACCAAGTAACAACTGAGATAACAACTGAAATGTACAGCTTCAGAAAATCCGACGTTACTTTTAATTTACAGCAGAGCAACATTTCAAAAATGCATAACTTGGTGAGTTTAAAGCCCACAGCAATGGGACAAATACTGGTGTCTTCAGCAGAAATAGACCTTTCCAACGAGCCTATGCACAGCTTTCTAGACCAAGTAACAACTGAGATAACAACTGAAATGTACAGCTTCAGAAAATCCGACGTTACTTTTAATTTACAGCAGAGCAACATTTCAAAAATGCATAACTTGGTGAGTTTAAAGCCCACAGCAATGGGACAAATACTGGTGTCTTCAGCAGAAATAGACCTTTCCAACGAGCCTATGCACAGCTTTCTAGACCAAGTAACAACTGAGATAACAACTGAAATGTACAGCTTCAGAAAATCCGACGTTACTTTTAATGGTTACAGCAGAGCAACATTTCAAAAATGCATAACTTGGTGAGTTTAAAGCCCACAGCAATGGGACAAATACTGGTGTCTTCAGCAGAAATAGACCTTTCCAACGAGCCTATGCACAGCTTTCTAGACCAAGTAACAACTGAGATAACAACTGAAATGTACAGCTTCAGAAAATCCGACGTTACTTTTAATGGTAACTTAAAGCAGAGCAACATTTCAAAAATGCATAACTTGGTGAGTTTAAAGCCCACAGCAATGGGACAAATACTGGTGTCTTCAGCAGAAATAGACCTTTCCAACGAGCCTATGCACAGCTTTCTAGACCAAGTAACAACTGAGATAACAACTGAAATGTACAGCTTCAGAAAATCCGACGTTACTTTTAATGGTTACAGCAGAGCAACATTTCAAAAATGCATAACTTGGTGAGTTTAAAGCCCACAGCAATGGGACAAATACTGGTGTCTTCAGCAGAAATAGACCTTTCCAACGAGCCTATGCACAGCTTTCTAGACCAAGTAACAACTGAGATAACAACTGAAATGTACAGCTTCAGAAAATCCGACGTTACTTTTAATTTACAGCAGAGCAACATTTCAAAAATGCATAACTTGGTGAGTTTAAAGCCCACAGCAATGGGACAAATACTGGTGTCTTCAGCAGAAATAGACCTTTCCAACGAGCCTATGCACAGCTTTCTAGACCAAGTAACAACTGAGATAACAACTGAAATGTACAGCTTCAGAAAATCCGACGTTACTTTTAATGGTAACTTACAGCAGAGCAACATTTCAAAAATGCATAACTTGGTGAGTTTAAAGCCCACAGCAATGGGACAAATACTGGTGTCTTCAGCAGAAATAGACCTTTCCAACGAGCCTATGCACAGCTTTCTAGACCAAGTAACAACTGAGATAACAACTGAAATGTACAGCTTCAGAAAATCCGACGTTACTTTTAATGGTAACTTACAGCAGAGCAACATTTCAAAAATGCATAACTTGGTGAGTTTAAAGCCCACAGCAATGGGACAAATACTGGTGTCTTCAGCAGAAATAGACCTTTCCAACGAGCCTATGCACAGCTTTCTAGACCAAGTAACAACTGAGATAACAACTGAAATGTACAGCTTCAGAAAATCCGACGTTACTTTTAATTTACAGCAGAGCAACATTTCAAAAATGCATAACTTGGTGAGTTTAAAGCCCACAGCAATGGGACAAATACTGGTGTCTTCAGCAGAAATAGACCTTTCCAACGAGCCTATGCACAGCTTTCTAGACCAAGTAACAACTGAGATAACAACTGAAATGTACAGCTTCAGAAAATCCGACGTTACTTTTAATGGTTACAGCAGAGCAACATTTCAAAAATGCATAACTTGGTGAGTTTAAAGCCCACAGCAATGGGACAAATACTGGTGTCTTCAGCAGAAATAGACCTTTCCAACGAGCCTATGCACAGCTTTCTAGACCAAGTAACAACTGAGATAACAACTGAAATGTACAGCTTCAGAAAATCCGACGTTACTTTTAATTTACAGCAGAGCAACATTTCAAAAATGCATAACTTGGTGAGTTTAAAGCCCACAGCAATGGGACAAATACTGGTGTCTTCAGCAGAAATAGACCTTTCCAACGAGCCTATGCACAGCTTTCTAGACCAAGTAACAACTGAGATAACAACTGAAATGTACAGCTTCAGAAAATCCGACGTTACTTTTAATTTACAGCAGAGCAACATTTCAAAAATGCATAACTTGGTGAGTTTAAAGCCCACAGCAATGGGACAAATACTGGTGTCTTCAGCAGAAATAGACCTTTCCAACGAGCCTATGCACAGCTTTCTAGACCAAGTAACAACTGAGATAACAACTGAAATGTACAGCTTCAGAAAATCCGACGTTACTTTTAATTTACAGCAGAGCAACATTTCAAAAATGCATAACTTGGTGAGTTTAAAGCCCACAGCAATGGGACAAATACTGGTGTCTTCAGCAGAAATAGACCTTTCCAACGAGCCTATGCACAGCTTTCTAGACCAAGTAACAACTGAGATAACAACTGAAATGTACAGCTTCAGAAAATCCGACGTTACTTTTAATGGTAACTTACAGAAGAGCAACATTTCAAAAATGCATAACTTGGTGAGTTTAAAGCCCACAGCAATGGGACAAATACTGGTGTCTTCAGCAGAAATAGACCTTTCCAACGAGCCTATGCACAGCTTTCTAGACCAAGTAACAACTGAGATAACAACTGAAATGTACAGCTTCAGAAAATCCGACGTTACTTTTAATGGTATACAGCAGAGCAACATTTCAAAAATGCATAACTTGGTGAGTTTAAAGCCCACAGCAATGGGACAAATACTGGTGTCTTCAGCAGAAATAGACCTTTCCAACGAGCCTATGCACAGCTTTCTAGACCAAGTAACAACTGAGATAACAACTGAAATGTACAGCTTCAGAAAATCCGACGTTACTTTTAATGGTTACTTAAAGCAGAGCAACATTTCAAAAATGCATAACTTGGTGAGTTTAAAGCCCACAGCAATGGGACAAATACTGGTGTCTTCAGCAGAAATAGACCTTTCCAACGAGCCTATGCACAGCTTTCTAGACCAAGTAACAACTGAGATAACAACTGAAATGTACAGCTTCAGAAAATCCGACGTTACTTTTAATTTACAGCAGAGCAACATTTCAAAAATGCATAACTTGGTGAGTTTAAAGCCCACAGCAATGGGACAAATACTGGTGTCTTCAGCAGAAATAGACCTTTCCAACGAGCCTATGCACAGCTTTCTAGACCAAGTAACAACTGAGATAACAACTGAAATGTACAGCTTCAGAAAATCCGACGTTACTTTTAATCTACAGGAGAGCAACATTTCAAAAATGCATAACTTGGTGAGTTTAAAGCCCACAGCAATGGGACAAATACTGGTGTCTTCAGCAGAAATAGACCTTTCCAACGAGCCTATGCACAGCTTTCTAGACCAAGTAACAACTGAGATAACAACTGAAATGTACAGCTTCAGAAAATCCGACGTTACTTTTAATGGTAACTTACAGCAGAGCAACATTTCAAAAATGCATAACTTGGTGAGTTTAAAGCCCACAGCAATGGGACAAATACTGGTGTCTTCAGCAGAAATAGACCTTTCCAACGAGCCTATGCACAGCTTTCTAGACCAAGTAACAACTGAGATAACAACTGAAATGTACAGCTTCAGAAAATCCGACGTTACTTTTAATGGTAACTTACAGCAGAGCAACATTTCAAAAATGCATAACTTGGTGAGTTTAAAGCCCACAGCAATGGGACAAATACTGGTGTCTTCAGCAGAAATAGACCTTTCCAACGAGCCTATGCACAGCTTTCTAGACCAAGTAACAACTGAGATAACAACTGAAATGTACAGCTTCAGAAAATCCGACGTTACTTTTAATGGTAACTTAAAGCAGAGCAACATTTCAAAAATGCATAACTTGGTGAGTTTAAAGCCCACAGCAATGGGACAAATACTGGTGTCTTCAGCAGAAATAGACCTTTCCAACGAGCCTATGCACAGCTTTCTAGACCAAGTAACAACTGAGATAACAACTGAAATGTACAGCTTCAGAAAATCCGACGTTACTTTTAATCTACAGCAGAGCAACATTTCAAAAATGCATAACTTGGTGAGTTTAAAGCCCACAGCAATGGGACAAATACTGGTGTCTTCAGCAGAAATAGACCTTTCCAACGAGCCTATGCACAGCTTTCTAGACCAAGTAACAACTGAGATAACAACTGAAATGTACAGCTTCAGAAAATCCGACGTTACTTTTAATTTACAGCAGAGCAACATTTCAAAAATGCATAACTTGGTGAGTTTAAAGCCCACAGCAATGGGACAAATACTGGTGTCTTCAGCAGAAATAGACCTTTCCAACGAGCCTATGCACAGCTTTCTAGACCAAGTAACAACTGAGATAACAACTGAAATGTACAGCTTCAGAAAATCCGACGTTACTTTTAATGGTACAGCAGAGCAACATTTCAAAAATGCATAACTTGGTGAGTTTAAAGCCCACAGCAATGGGACAAATACTGGTGTCTTCAGCAGAAATAGACCTTTCCAACGAGCCTATGCACAGCTTTCTAGACCAAGTAACAACTGAGATAACAACTGAAATGTACAGCTTCAGAAAATCCGACGTTACTTTTAATTTACAGCAGAGCAACATTTCAAAAATGCATAACTTGGTGAGTTTAAAGCCCACAGCAATGGGACAAATACTGGTGTCTTCAGCAGAAATAGACCTTTCCAACGAGCCTATGCACAGCTTTCTAGACCAAGTAACAACTGAGATAACAACTGAAATGTACAGCTTCAGAAAATCCGACGTTACTTTTAATGGTATACAAGCAGAGCAACATTTCAAAAATGCATAACTTGGTGAGTTTAAAGCCCACAGCAATGGGACAAATACTGGTGTCTTCAGCAGAAATAGACCTTTCCAACGAGCCTATGCACAGCTTTCTAGACCAAGTAACAACTGAGATAACAACTGAAATGTACAGCTTCAGAAAATCCGACGTTACTTTTAATCTACAGCAGAGCAACATTTCAAAAATGCATAACTTGGTGAGTTTAAAGCCCACAGCAATGGGACAAATACTGGTGTCTTCAGCAGAAATAGACCTTTCCAACGAGCCTATGCACAGCTTTCTAGACCAAGTAACAACTGAGATAACAACTGAAATGTACAGCTTCAGAAAATCCGACGTTACTTTTAATGGTTACTTAAAGCAGAGCAACATTTCAAAAATGCATAACTTGGTGAGTTTAAAGCCCACAGCAATGGGACAAATACTGGTGTCTTCAGCAGAAATAGACCTTTCCAACGAGCCTATGCACAGCTTTCTAGACCAAGTAACAACTGAGATAACAACTGAAATGTACAGCTTCAGAAAATCCGACGTTACTTTTAATTTACAGCAGAGCAACATTTCAAAAATGCATAACTTGGTGAGTTTAAAGCCCACAGCAATGGGACAAATACTGGTGTCTTCAGCAGAAATAGACCTTTCCAACGAGCCTATGCACAGCTTTCTAGACCAAGTAACAACTGAGATAACAACTGAAATGTACAGCTTCAGAAAATCCGACGTTACTTTTAATGGTATACAAGCAGAGCAACATTTCAAAAATGCATAACTTGGTGAGTTTAAAGCCCACAGCAATGGGACAAATACTGGTGTCTTCAGCAGAAATAGACCTTTCCAACGAGCCTATGCACAGCTTTCTAGACCAAGTAACAACTGAGATAACAACTGAAATGTACAGCTTCAGAAAATCCGACGTTACTTTTAATGGTAACTTACAGCAGAGCAACATTTCAAAAATGCATAACTTGGTGAGTTTAAAGCCCACAGCAATGGGACAAATACTGGTGTCTTCAGCAGAAATAGACCTTTCCAACGAGCCTATGCACAGCTTTCTAGACCAAGTAACAACTGAGATAACAACTGAAATGTACAGCTTCAGAAAATCCGACGTTACTTTTAATGTGTACAGCAGAGCAACATTTCAAAAATGCATAACTTGGTGAGTTTAAAGCCCACAGCAATGGGACAAATACTGGTGTCTTCAGCAGAAATAGACCTTTCCAACGAGCCTATGCACAGCTTTCTAGACCAAGTAACAACTGAGATAACAACTGAAATGTACAGCTTCAGAAAATCCGACGTTACTTTTAATTTACAGCAGAGCAACATTTCAAAAATGCATAACTTGGTGAGTTTAAAGCCCACAGCAATGGGACAAATACTGGTGTCTTCAGCAGAAATAGACCTTTCCAACGAGCCTATGCACAGCTTTCTAGACCAAGTAACAACTGAGATAACAACTGAAATGTACAGCTTCAGAAAATCCGACGTTACTTTTAATGGTAACTTAAAGCAGCTGCCACATTTCAAAACAGCATAACTTGGTGAGTTTAAAGCCCACAGCAATGGGACAAATACTGGTGTCTTCAGCAGAAATAGACCTTTCCAACGAGCCTATGCACAGCTTTCTAGACCAAGTAACAACTGAGATAACAACTGAAATGTACAGCTTCAGAAAATCCGACGTTACTTTTAATTTACAGCAGAGCAACATTTCAAAAATGCATAACTTGGTGAGTTTAAAGCCCACAGCAATGGGACAAATACTGGTGTCTTCAGCAGAAATAGACCTTTCCAACGAGCCTATGCACAGCTTTCTAGACCAAGTAACAACTGAGATAACAACTGAAATGTACAGCTTCAGAAAATCCGACGTTACTTTTAATGGTATACAGCAGAGCAACATTTCAAAAATGCATAACTTGGTGAGTTTAAAGCCCACAGCAATGGGACAAATACTGGTGTCTTCAGCAGAAATAGACCTTTCCAACGAGCCTATGCACAGCTTTCTAGACCAAGTAACAACTGAGATAACAACTGAAATGTACAGCTTCAGAAAATCCGACGTTACTTTTAATGGTATACAGCAGAGCAACATTTCAAAAATGCATAACTTGGTGAGTTTAAAGCCCACAGCAATGGGACAAATACTGGTGTCTTCAGCAGAAATAGACCTTTCCAACGAGCCTATGCACAGCTTTCTAGACCAAGTAACAACTGAGATAACAACTGAAATGTACAGCTTCAGAAAATCCGACGTTACTTTTAATTTACAGCAGAGCAACATTTCAAAAATGCATAACTTGGTGAGTTTAAAGCCCACAGCAATGGGACAAATACTGGTGTCTTCAGCAGAAATAGACCTTTCCAACGAGCCTATGCACAGCTTTCTAGACCAAGTAACAACTGAGATAACAACTGAAATGTACAGCTTCAGAAAATCCGACGTTACTTTTAATCTACAGCAGAGCAACATTTCAAAAATGCATAACTTGGTGAGTTTAAAGCCCACAGCAATGGGACAAATACTGGTGTCTTCAGCAGAAATAGACCTTTCCAACGAGCCTATGCACAGCTTTCTAGACCAAGTAACAACTGAGATAACAACTGAAATGTACAGCTTCAGAAAATCCGACGTTACTTTTAATTTACAGCAGAGCAACATTTCAAAAATGCATAACTTGGTGAGTTTAAAGCCCACAGCAATGGGACAAATACTGGTGTCTTCAGCAGAAATAGACCTTTCCAACGAGCCTATGCACAGCTTTCTAGACCAAGTAACAACTGAGATAACAACTGAAATGTACAGCTTCAGAAAATCCGACGTTACTTTTAATTTACAGCAGAGCAACATTTCAAAAATGCATAACTTGGTGAGTTTAAAGCCCACAGCAATGGGACAAATACTGGTGTCTTCAGCAGAAATAGACCTTTCCAACGAGCCTATGCACAGCTTTCTAGACCAAGTAACAACTGAGATAACAACTGAAATGTACAGCTTCAGAAAATCCGACGTTACTTTTAATGGTTACAGCAGAGCAACATTTCAAAAATGCATAACTTGGTGAGTTTAAAGCCCACAGCAATGGGACAAATACTGGTGTCTTCAGCAGAAATAGACCTTTCCAACGAGCCTATGCACAGCTTTCTAGACCAAGTAACAACTGAGATAACAACTGAAATGTACAGCTTCAGAAAATCCGACGTTACTTTTAATGGTAACTTACAGCAGAGCAACATTTCAAAAATGCATAACTTGGTGAGTTTAAAGCCCACAGCAATGGGACAAATACTGGTGTCTTCAGCAGAAATAGACCTTTCCAACGAGCCTATGCACAGCTTTCTAGACCAAGTAACAACTGAGATAACAACTGAAATGTACAGCTTCAGAAAATCCGACGTTACTTTTAATGGTAACTGTACAGCAGAGCAACATTTCAAAAATGCATAACTTGGTGAGTTTAAAGCCCACAGCAATGGGACAAATACTGGTGTCTTCAGCAGAAATAGACCTTTCCAACGAGCCTATGCACAGCTTTCTAGACCAAGTAACAACTGAGATAACAACTGAAATGTACAGCTTCAGAAAATCCGACGTTACTTTTAATGGTATACAGCAGAGCAACATTTCAAAAATGCATAACTTGGTGAGTTTAAAGCCCACAGCAATGGGACAAATACTGGTGTCTTCAGCAGAAATAGACCTTTCCAACGAGCCTATGCACAGCTTTCTAGACCAAGTAACAACTGAGATAACAACTGAAATGTACAGCTTCAGAAAATCCGACGTTACTTTTAATGGTAACTTAAAGCAGAGCAACATTTCAAAAATGCATAACTTGGTGAGTTTAAAGCCCACAGCAATGGGACAAATACTGGTGTCTTCAGCAGAAATAGACCTTTCCAACGAGCCTATGCACAGCTTTCTAGACCAAGTAACAACTGAGATAACAACTGAAATGTACAGCTTCAGAAAATCCGACGTTACTTTTAATGGTATACAGCAGAGCAACATTTCAAAAATGCATAACTTGGTGAGTTTAAAGCCCACAGCAATGGGACAAATACTGGTGTCTTCAGCAGAAATAGACCTTTCCAACGAGCCTATGCACAGCTTTCTAGACCAAGTAACAACTGAGATAACAACTGAAATGTACAGCTTCAGAAAATCCGACGTTACTTTTAATGGTAACTATACAGCAGAGCAACATTTCAAAAATGCATAACTTGGTGAGTTTAAAGCCCACAGCAATGGGACAAATACTGGTGTCTTCAGCAGAAATAGACCTTTCCAACGAGCCTATGCACAGCTTTCTAGACCAAGTAACAACTGAGATAACAACTGAAATGTACAGCTTCAGAAAATCCGACGTTACTTTTAATGGTAACTTACAGCAGAGCAACATTTCAAAAATGCATAACTTGGTGAGTTTAAAGCCCACAGCAATGGGACAAATACTGGTGTCTTCAGCAGAAATAGACCTTTCCAACGAGCCTATGCACAGCTTTCTAGACCAAGTAACAACTGAGATAACAACTGAAATGTACAGCTTCAGAAAATCCGACGTTACTTTTAATGGTTACAGCAGAGCAACATTTCAAAAATGCATAACTTGGTGAGTTTAAAGCCCACAGCAATGGGACAAATACTGGTGTCTTCAGCAGAAATAGACCTTTCCAACGAGCCTATGCACAGCTTTCTAGACCAAGTAACAACTGAGATAACAACTGAAATGTACAGCTTCAGAAAATCCGACGTTACTTTTAATGGTCTACAGCAGAGCAACATTTCAAAAATGCATAACTTGGTGAGTTTAAAGCCCACAGCAATGGGACAAATACTGGTGTCTTCAGCAGAAATAGACCTTTCCAACGAGCCTATGCACAGCTTTCTAGACCAAGTAACAACTGAGATAACAACTGAAATGTACAGCTTCAGAAAATCCGACGTTACTTTTAATTTACAGCAGAGCAACATTTCAAAAATGCATAACTTGGTGAGTTTAAAGCCCACAGCAATGGGACAAATACTGGTGTCTTCAGCAGAAATAGACCTTTCCAACGAGCCTATGCACAGCTTTCTAGACCAAGTAACAACTGAGATAACAACTGAAATGTACAGCTTCAGAAAATCCGACGTTACTTTTAATGGTAACTTACAGCAGAGCAACATTTCAAAAATGCATAACTTGGTGAGTTTAAAGCCCACAGCAATGGGACAAATACTGGTGTCTTCAGCAGAAATAGACCTTTCCAACGAGCCTATGCACAGCTTTCTAGACCAAGTAACAACTGAGATAACAACTGAAATGTACAGCTTCAGAAAATCCGACGTTACTTTTAATGGTAACTCTACAGCAGAGCAACATTTCAAAAATGCATAACTTGGTGAGTTTAAAGCCCACAGCAATGGGACAAATACTGGTGTCTTCAGCAGAAATAGACCTTTCCAACGAGCCTATGCACAGCTTTCTAGACCAAGTAACAACTGAGATAACAACTGAAATGTACAGCTTCAGAAAATCCGACGTTACTTTTAATGGTAACTATACAGCAGAGCAACATTTCAAAAATGCATAACTTGGTGAGTTTAAAGCCCACAGCAATGGGACAAATACTGGTGTCTTCAGCAGAAATAGACCTTTCCAACGAGCCTATGCACAGCTTTCTAGACCAAGTAACAACTGAGATAACAACTGAAATGTACAGCTTCAGAAAATCCGACGTTACTTTTAATTTACAGCAGAGCAACATTTCAAAAATGCATAACTTGGTGAGTTTAAAGCCCACAGCAATGGGACAAATACTGGTGTCTTCAGCAGAAATAGACCTTTCCAACGAGCCTATGCACAGCTTTCTAGACCAAGTAACAACTGAGATAACAACTGAAATGTACAGCTTCAGAAAATCCGACGTTACTTTTAATTTACAGCAGAGCAACATTTCAAAAATGCATAACTTGGTGAGTTTAAAGCCCACAGCAATGGGACAAATACTGGTGTCTTCAGCAGAAATAGACCTTTCCAACGAGCCTATGCACAGCTTTCTAGACCAAGTAACAACTGAGATAACAACTGAAATGTACAGCTTCAGAAAATCCGACGTTACTTTTAATGGTAACTTACAGCAGAGCAACATTTCAAAAATGCATAACTTGGTGAGTTTAAAGCCCACAGCAATGGGACAAATACTGGTGTCTTCAGCAGAAATAGACCTTTCCAACGAGCCTATGCACAGCTTTCTAGACCAAGTAACAACTGAGATAACAACTGAAATGTACAGCTTCAGAAAATCCGACGTTACTTTTAATGGTAACTTACAGCAGAGCAACATTTCAAAAATGCATAACTTGGTGAGTTTAAAGCCCACAGCAATGGGACAAATACTGGTGTCTTCAGCAGAAATAGACCTTTCCAACGAGCCTATGCACAGCTTTCTAGACCAAGTAACAACTGAGATAACAACTGAAATGTACAGCTTCAGAAAATCCGACGTTACTTTTAATGGTAACTTACAGCAGAGCAACATTTCAAAAATGCATAACTTGGTGAGTTTAAAGCCCACAGCAATGGGACAAATACTGGTGTCTTCAGCAGAAATAGACCTTTCCAACGAGCCTATGCACAGCTTTCTAGACCAAGTAACAACTGAGATAACAACTGAAATGTACAGCTTCAGAAAATCCGACGTTACTTTTAATGGTAACTTAAAGCAGAGCAACATTTCAAAAATGCATAACTTGGTGAGTTTAAAGCCCACAGCAATGGGACAAATACTGGTGTCTTCAGCAGAAATAGACCTTTCCAACGAGCCTATGCACAGCTTTCTAGACCAAGTAACAACTGAGATAACAACTGAAATGTACAGCTTCAGAAAATCCGACGTTACTTTTAATGGTAACTTACAGCAGAGCAACATTTCAAAAATGCATAACTTGGTGAGTTTAAAGCCCACAGCAATGGGACAAATACTGGTGTCTTCAGCAGAAATAGACCTTTCCAACGAGCCTATGCACAGCTTTCTAGACCAAGTAACAACTGAGATAACAACTGAAATGTACAGCTTCAGAAAATCCGACGTTACTTTTAATGGTAACTTACAGCAGAGCAACATTTCAAAAATGCATAACTTGGTGAGTTTAAAGCCCACAGCAATGGGACAAATACTGGTGTCTTCAGCAGAAATAGACCTTTCCAACGAGCCTATGCACAGCTTTCTAGACCAAGTAACAACTGAGATAACAACTGAAATGTACAGCTTCAGAAAATCCGACGTTACTTTTAATGGTAACTATACAGCAGAGCAACATTTCAAAAATGCATAACTTGGTGAGTTTAAAGCCCACAGCAATGGGACAAATACTGGTGTCTTCAGCAGAAATAGACCTTTCCAACGAGCCTATGCACAGCTTTCTAGACCAAGTAACAACTGAGATAACAACTGAAATGTACAGCTTCAGAAAATCCGACGTTACTTTTAATGGTAACTTACAGCAGAGCAACATTTCAAAAATGCATAACTTGGTGAGTTTAAAGCCCACAGCAATGGGACAAATACTGGTGTCTTCAGCAGAAATAGACCTTTCCAACGAGCCTATGCACAGCTTTCTAGACCAAGTAACAACTGAGATAACAACTGAAATGTACAGCTTCAGAAAATCCGACGTTACTTTTAATTTACAGCAGAGCAACATTTCAAAAATGCATAACTTGGTGAGTTTAAAGCCCACAGCAATGGGACAAATACTGGTGTCTTCAGCAGAAATAGACCTTTCCAACGAGCCTATGCACAGCTTTCTAGACCAAGTAACAACTGAGATAACAACTGAAATGTACAGCTTCAGAAAATCCGACGTTACTTTTAATTTACAGCAGAGCAACATTTCAAAAATGCATAACTTGGTGAGTTTAAAGCCCACAGCAATGGGACAAATACTGGTGTCTTCAGCAGAAATAGACCTTTCCAACGAGCCTATGCACAGCTTTCTAGACCAAGTAACAACTGAGATAACAACTGAAATGTACAGCTTCAGAAAATCCGACGTTACTTTTAATGGTAACTCTACAGCAGAGCAACATTTCAAAAATGCATAACTTGGTGAGTTTAAAGCCCACAGCAATGGGACAAATACTGGTGTCTTCAGCAGAAATAGACCTTTCCAACGAGCCTATGCACAGCTTTCTAGACCAAGTAACAACTGAGATAACAACTGAAATGTACAGCTTCAGAAAATCCGACGTTACTTTTAATGGTAACTTACAGCAGAGCAACATTTCAAAAATGCATAACTTGGTGAGTTTAAAGCCCACAGCAATGGGACAAATACTGGTGTCTTCAGCAGAAATAGACCTTTCCAACGAGCCTATGCACAGCTTTCTAGACCAAGTAACAACTGAGATAACAACTGAAATGTACAGCTTCAGAAAATCCGACGTTACTTTTAATGGTAACTTACAGCAGAGCAACATTTCAAAAATGCATAACTTGGTGAGTTTAAAGCCCACAGCAATGGGACAAATACTGGTGTCTTCAGCAGAAATAGACCTTTCCAACGAGCCTATGCACAGCTTTCTAGACCAAGTAACAACTGAGATAACAACTGAAATGTACAGCTTCAGAAAATCCGACGTTACTTTTAATGGTAACTTACAGCAGAGCAACATTTCAAAAATGCATAACTTGGTGAGTTTAAAGCCCACAGCAATGGGACAAATACTGGTGTCTTCAGCAGAAATAGACCTTTCCAACGAGCCTATGCACAGCTTTCTAGACCAAGTAACAACTGAGATAACAACTGAAATGTACAGCTTCAGAAAATCCGACGTTACTTTTAATGGTAACTTACAGCAGAGCAACATTTCAAAAATGCATAACTTGGTGAGTTTAAAGCCCACAGCAATGGGACAAATACTGGTGTCTTCAGCAGAAATAGACCTTTCCAACGAGCCTATGCACAGCTTTCTAGACCAAGTAACAACTGAGATAACAACTGAAATGTACAGCTTCAGAAAATCCGACGTTACTTTTAATTTACAGCAGAGCAACATTTCAAAAATGCATAACTTGGTGAGTTTAAAGCCCACAGCAATGGGACAAATACTGGTGTCTTCAGCAGAAATAGACCTTTCCAACGAGCCTATGCACAGCTTTCTAGACCAAGTAACAACTGAGATAACAACTGAAATGTACAGCTTCAGAAAATCCGACGTTACTTTTAATTTACAGCAGAGCAACATTTCAAAAATGCATAACTTGGTGAGTTTAAAGCCCACAGCAATGGGACAAATACTGGTGTCTTCAGCAGAAATAGACCTTTCCAACGAGCCTATGCACAGCTTTCTAGACCAAGTAACAACTGAGATAACAACTGAAATGTACAGCTTCAGAAAATCCGACGTTACTTTTAATTTACAGCAGAGCAACATTTCAAAAATGCATAACTTGGTGAGTTTAAAGCCCACAGCAATGGGACAAATACTGGTGTCTTCAGCAGAAATAGACCTTTCCAACGAGCCTATGCACAGCTTTCTAGACCAAGTAACAACTGAGATAACAACTGAAATGTACAGCTTCAGAAAATCCGACGTTACTTTTAATGGTAACTGTACAGCAGAGCAACATTTCAAAAATGCATAACTTGGTGAGTTTAAAGCCCACAGCAATGGGACAAATACTGGTGTCTTCAGCAGAAATAGACCTTTCCAACGAGCCTATGCACAGCTTTCTAGACCAAGTAACAACTGAGATAACAACTGAAATGTACAGCTTCAGAAAATCCGACGTTACTTTTAATGGTAACTTACAGCAGAGCAACATTTCAAAAATGCATAACTTGGTGAGTTTAAAGCCCACAGCAATGGGACAAATACTGGTGTCTTCAGCAGAAATAGACCTTTCCAACGAGCCTATGCACAGCTTTCTAGACCAAGTAACAACTGAGATAACAACTGAAATGTACAGCTTCAGAAAATCCGACGTTACTTTTAATGGTAACTTACAGCAGAGCAACATTTCAAAAATGCATAACTTGGTGAGTTTAAAGCCCACAGCAATGGGACAAATACTGGTGTCTTCAGCAGAAATAGACCTTTCCAACGAGCCTATGCACAGCTTTCTAGACCAAGTAACAACTGAGATAACAACTGAAATGTACAGCTTCAGAAAATCCGACGTTACTTTTAATGGTAACTTAAAGCAGAGCAACATTTCAAAAATGCATAACTTGGTGAGTTTAAAGCCCACAGCAATGGGACAAATACTGGTGTCTTCAGCAGAAATAGACCTTTCCAACGAGCCTATGCACAGCTTTCTAGACCAAGTAACAACTGAGATAACAACTGAAATGTACAGCTTCAGAAAATCCGACGTTACTTTTAATGGTAACTTACAGCAGAGCAACATTTCAAAAATGCATAACTTGGTGAGTTTAAAGCCCACAGCAATGGGACAAATACTGGTGTCTTCAGCAGAAATAGACCTTTCCAACGAGCCTATGCACAGCTTTCTAGACCAAGTAACAACTGAGATAACAACTGAAATGTACAGCTTCAGAAAATCCGACGTTACTTTTAATTTACAGCAGAGCAACATTTCAAAAATGCATAACTTGGTGAGTTTAAAGCCCACAGCAATGGGACAAATACTGGTGTCTTCAGCAGAAATAGACCTTTCCAACGAGCCTATGCACAGCTTTCTAGACCAAGTAACAACTGAGATAACAACTGAAATGTACAGCTTCAGAAAATCCGACGTTACTTTTAATTTACAGCAGAGCAACATTTCAAAAATGCATAACTTGGTGAGTTTAAAGCCCACAGCAATGGGACAAATACTGGTGTCTTCAGCAGAAATAGACCTTTCCAACGAGCCTATGCACAGCTTTCTAGACCAAGTAACAACTGAGATAACAACTGAAATGTACAGCTTCAGAAAATCCGACGTTACTTTTAATGGTAACTTACAGCAGAGCAACATTTCAAAAATGCATAACTTGGTGAGTTTAAAGCCCACAGCAATGGGACAAATACTGGTGTCTTCAGCAGAAATAGACCTTTCCAACGAGCCTATGCACAGCTTTCTAGACCAAGTAACAACTGAGATAACAACTGAAATGTACAGCTTCAGAAAATCCGACGTTACTTTTAATGGTAACTTACAGCAGAGCAACATTTCAAAAATGCATAACTTGGTGAGTTTAAAGCCCACAGCAATGGGACAAATACTGGTGTCTTCAGCAGAAATAGACCTTTCCAACGAGCCTATGCACAGCTTTCTAGACCAAGTAACAACTGAGATAACAACTGAAATGTACAGCTTCAGAAAATCCGACGTTACTTTTAATGGTAACTTACAGCAGAGCAACATTTCAAAAATGCATAACTTGGTGAGTTTAAAGCCCACAGCAATGGGACAAATACTGGTGTCTTCAGCAGAAATAGACCTTTCCAACGAGCCTATGCACAGCTTTCTAGACCAAGTAACAACTGAGATAACAACTGAAATGTACAGCTTCAGAAAATCCGACGTTACTTTTAATGGTAACTTAAAGCAGAGCAACATTTCAAAAATGCATAACTTGGTGAGTTTAAAGCCCACAGCAATGGGACAAATACTGGTGTCTTCAGCAGAAATAGACCTTTCCAACGAGCCTATGCACAGCTTTCTAGACCAAGTAACAACTGAGATAACAACTGAAATGTACAGCTTCAGAAAATCCGACGTTACTTTTAATGGTAACTTACAGCAGAGCAACATTTCAAAAATGCATAACTTGGTGAGTTTAAAGCCCACAGCAATGGGACAAATACTGGTGTCTTCAGCATAAATAGACCTTTCCAACGAGCCTATGCACAGCTTTCTAGACCAAGTAACAACTGAGATAACAACTGAAATGTACAGCTTCAGAAAATCCGACGTTACTTTTAATTTACAGCAGAGCAACATTTCAAAAATGCATAACTTGGTGAGTTTAAAGCCCACAGCAATGGGACAAATACTGGTGTCTTCAGCAGAAATAGACCTTTCCAACGAGCCTATGCACAGCTTTCTAGACCAAGTAACAACTGAGATAACAACTGAAATGTACAGCTTCAGAAAATCCGACGTTACTTTTAATTTACAGCAGAGCAACATTTCAAAAATGCATAACTTGGTGAGTTTAAAGCCCACAGCAATGGGACAAATACTGGTGTCTTCAGCAGAAATAGACCTTTCCAACGAGCCTATGCACAGCTTTCTAGACCAAGTAACAACTGAGATAACAACTGAAATGTACAGCTTCAGAAAATCCGACGTTACTTTTAATTTACAGCAGAGCAACATTTCAAAAATGCATAACTTGGTGAGTTTAAAGCCCACAGCAATGGGACAAATACTGGTGTCTTCAGCAGAAATAGACCTTTCCAACGAGCCTATGCACAGCTTTCTAGACCAAGTAACAACTGAGATAACAACTGAAATGTACAGCTTCAGAAAATCCGACGTTACTTTTAATGGTAACTGTACAGCAGAGCAACATTTCAAAAATGCATAACTTGGTGAGTTTAAAGCCCACAGCAATGGGACAAATACTGGTGTCTTCAGCAGAAATAGACCTTTCCAACGAGCCTATGCACAGCTTTCTAGACCAAGTAACAACTGAGATAACAACTGAAATGTACAGCTTCAGAAAATCCGACGTTACTTTTAATGGTAACTTAAAGCAGAGCAACATTTCAAAAATGCATAACTTGGTGAGTTTAAAGCCCACAGCAATGGGACAAATACTGGTGTCTTCAGCAGAAATAGACCTTTCCAACGAGCCTATGCACAGCTTTCTAGACCAAGTAACAACTGAGATAACAACTGAAATGTACAGCTTCAGAAAATCCGACGTTACTTTTAATGGTAACTTACAGCAGAGCAACATTTCAAAAATGCATAACTTGGTGAGTTTAAAGCCCACAGCAATGGGACAAATACTGGTGTCTTCAGCAGAAATAGACCTTTCCAACGAGCCTATGCACAGCTTTCTAGACCAAGTAACAACTGAGATAACAACTGAAATGTACAGCTTCAGAAAATCCGACGTTACTTTTAATGGTAACTTAAAGCAGAGCAACATTTCAAAAATGCATAACTTGGTGAGTTTAAAGCCCACAGCAATGGGACAAATACTGGTGTCTTCAGCAGAAATAGACCTTTCCAACGAGCCTATGCACAGCTTTCTAGACCAAGTAACAACTGAGATAACAACTGAAATGTACAGCTTCAGAAAATCCGACGTTACTTTTAATGGTAACTTACAGCAGAGCAACATTTCAAAAATGCATAACTTGGTGAGTTTAAAGCCCACAGCAATGGGACAAATACTGGTGTCTTCAGCAGAAATAGACCTTTCCAACGAGCCTATGCACAGCTTTCTAGACCAAGTAACAACTGAGATAACAACTGAAATGTACAGCTTCAGAAAATCCGACGTTACTTTTAATTTACAGCAGAGCAACATTTCAAAAATGCATAACTTGGTGAGTTTAAAGCCCACAGCAATGGGACAAATACTGGTGTCTTCAGCAGAAATAGACCTTTCCAACGAGCCTATGCACAGCTTTCTAGACCAAGTAACAACTGAGATAACAACTGAAATGTACAGCTTCAGAAAATCCGACGTTACTTTTAATTTACAGCAGAGCAACATTTCAAAAATGCATAACTTGGTGAGTTTAAAGCCCACAGCAATGGGACAAATACTGGTGTCTTCAGCAGAAATAGACCTTTCCAACGAGCCTATGCACAGCTTTCTAGACCAAGTAACAACTGAGATAACAACTGAAATGTACAGCTTCAGAAAATCCGACGTTACTTTTAATGGTAACTTACAGCAGAGCAACATTTCAAAAATGCATAACTTGGTGAGTTTAAAGCCCACAGCAATGGGACAAATACTGGTGTCTTCAGCAGAAATAGACCTTTCCAACGAGCCTATGCACAGCTTTCTAGACCAAGTAACAACTGAGATAACAACTGAAATGTACAGCTTCAGAAAATCCGACGTTACTTTTAATGGTAACTTACAGCAGAGCAACATTTCAAAAATGCATAACTTGGTGAGTTTAAAGCCCACAGCAATGGGACAAATACTGGTGTCTTCAGCAGAAATAGACCTTTCCAACGAGCCTATGCACAGCTTTCTAGACCAAGTAACAACTGAGATAACAACTGAAATGTACAGCTTCAGAAAATCCGACGTTACTTTTAATGGTAACTTACAGCAGAGCAACATTTCAAAAATGCATAACTTGGTGAGTTTAAAGCCCACAGCAATGGGACAAATACTGGTGTCTTCAGCAGAAATAGACCTTTCCAACGAGCCTATGCACAGCTTTCTAGACCAAGTAACAACTGAGATAACAACTGAAATGTACAGCTTCAGAAAATCCGACGTTACTTTTAATGGTAACTCTACAGCAGAGCAACATTTCAAAAATGCATAACTTGGTGAGTTTAAAGCCCACAGCAATGGGACAAATACTGGTGTCTTCAGCAGAAATAGACCTTTCCAACGAGCCTATGCACAGCTTTCTAGACCAAGTAACAACTGAGATAACAACTGAAATGTACAGCTTCAGAAAATCCGACGTTACTTTTAATGGTAACTTAAAGCAGAGCCACATTTCAAAACAGCATAACTTGGTGAGTTTAAAGCCCACAGCAATGAGACAAATACTGGTGTCTTCAGCAGAAATAGACCTTTCCAACGAGCCTATGCACAGCTTTCTAGACCAAGTAACAACTGAGATAACAACTGAAATGTACAGCTTCAGAAAATCCGACGTTACTTTTAATGGTAACTATACAGCAGAGCAACATTTCAAAAATGCATAACTTGGTGAGTTTAAAGCCCACAGCAATGGGACAAATACTGGTGTCTTCAGCAGAAATAGACCTTTCCAACGAGCCTATGCACAGCTTTCTAGACCAAGTAACAACTGAGATAACAACTGAAATGTACAGCTTCAGAAAATCCGACGTTACTTTTAATGGTATACAGCAGAGCAACATTTCAAAAATGCATAACTTGGTGAGTTTAAAGCCCACAGCAATGGGACAAATACTGGTGTCTTCAGCAGAAATAGACCTTTCCAACGAGCCTATGCACAGCTTTCTAGACCAAGTAACAACTGAGATAACAACTGAAATGTACAGCTTCAGAAAATCCGACGTTACTTTTAATGGTAACTTAAAGCAGCTGCCACATTTCAAAACAGCATAACTTGGTGAGTTTAAAGCCCACAGCAATGAGACAAATACTGGTGTCTTCAGCAGAAATAGACCTTTCCAACGAGCCTATGCACAGCTTTCTAGACCAAGTAACAACTGAGATAACAACTGAAATGTACAGCTTCAGAAAATCCGACGTTACTTTTAATGGTAACTTACAGCAGAGCAACATTTCAAAAATGCATAACTTGGTGAGTTTAAAGCCCACAGCAATGGGACAAATACTGGTGTCTTCAGCAGAAATAGACCTTTCCAACGAGCCTATGCACAGCTTTCTAGACCAAGTAACAACTGAGATAACAACTGAAATGTACAGCTTCAGAAAATCCGACGTTACTTTTAATGGTAACTATACAGCAGAGCAACATTTCAAAAATGCATAACTTGGTGAGTTTAAAGCCCACAGCAATGGGACAAATACTGGTGTCTTCAGCAGAAATAGACCTTTCCAACGAGCCTATGCACAGCTTTCTAGACCAAGTAACAACTGAGATAACAACTGAAATGTACAGCTTCAGAAAATCCGACGTTACTTTTAATGGTAACTTACAGCAGAGCAACATTTCAAAAATGCATAACTTGGTGAGTTTAAAGCCCACAGCAATGGGACAAATACTGGTGTCTTCAGCAGAAATAGACCTTTCCAACGAGCCTATGCACAGCTTTCTAGACCAAGTAACAACTGAGATAACAACTGAAATGTACAGCTTCAGAAAATCCGACGTTACTTTTAATGGTAACTATACAGCAGAGCAACATTTCAAAAATGCATAACTTGGTGAGTTTAAAGCCCACAGCAATGGGACAAATACTGGTGTCTTCAGCAGAAATAGACCTTTCCAACGAGCCTATGCACAGCTTTCTAGACCAAGTAACAACTGAGATAACAACTGAAATGTACAGCTTCAGAAAATCCGACGTTACTTTTAATTTACAGCAGAGCAACATTTCAAAACAGCATAACTTGGTGAGTTTAAAGCCCACAGCAATGGGACAAATACTGGTGTCTTCAGCAGAAATAGACCTTTCCAACGAGCCTATGCACAGCTTTCTAGACCAAGTAACAACTGAGATAACAACTGAAATGTACAGCTTCAGAAAATCCGACGTTACTTTTAATGGTAACTTAAAGCAGAGCAACATTTCAAAAATGCATAACTTGGTGAGTTTAAAGCCCACAGCAATGGGACAAATACTGGTGTCTTCAGCATAAATAGACCTTTCCAACGAGCCTATGCACAGCTTTCTAGACCAAGTAACAACTGAGATAACAACTGAAATGTACAGCTTCAGAAAATCCGACGTTACTTTTAATGGTCTACAGCAGAGCAACATTTCAAAAATGCATAACTTGGTGAGTTTAAAGCCCACAGCAATGGGACAAATACTGGTGTCTTCAGCAGAAATAGACCTTTCCAACGAGCCTATGCACAGCTTTCTAGACCAAGTAACAACTGAGATAACAACTGAAATGTACAGCTTCAGAAAATCCGACGTTACTTTTAATGGTAACTTAAAGCAGCTGCCACATTTCAAAACAGCATAACTTGGTGAGTTTAAAGCCCACAGCAATGAGACAAATACTGGTGTCTTCAGCAGAAATAGACCTTTCCAACGAGCCTATGCACAGCTTTCTAGACCAAGTAACAACTGAGATAACAACTGAAATGTACAGCTTCAGAAAATCCGACGTTACTTTTAATGGTAACTTACAGCAGAGCAACATTTCAAAAATGCATAACTTGGTGAGTTTAAAGCCCACAGCAATGGGACAAATACTGGTGTCTTCAGCAGAAATAGACCTTTCCAACGAGCCTATGCACAGCTTTCTAGACCAAGTAACAACTGAGATAACAACTGAAATGTACAGCTTCAGAAAATCCGACGTTACTTTTAATGGTAACTATACAGCAGAGCAACATTTCAAAAATGCATAACTTGGTGAGTTTAAAGCCCACAGCAATGGGACAAATACTGGTGTCTTCAGCAGAAATAGACCTTTCCAACGAGCCTATGCACAGCTTTCTAGACCAAGTAACAACTGAGATAACAACTGAAATGTACAGCTTCAGAAAATCCGACGTTACTTTTAATGGTAACTTACAGCAGAGCAACATTTCAAAAATGCATAACTTGGTGAGTTTAAAGCCCACAGCAATGGGACAAATACTGGTGTCTTCAGCAGAAATAGACCTTTCCAACGAGCCTATGCACAGCTTTCTAGACCAAGTAACAACTGAGATAACAACTGAAATGTACAGCTTCAGAAAATCCGACGTTACTTTTAATGGTAACTTAAAGCAGAGCAACATTTCAAAAATGCATAACTTGGTGAGTTTAAAGCCCACAGCAATGGGACAAATACTGGTGTCTTCAGCAGAAATAGACCTTTCCAACGAGCCTATGCACAGCTTTCTAGACCAAGTAACAACTGAGATAACAACTGAAATGTACAGCTTCAGAAAATCCGACGTTACTTTTAATGGTATACAGCAGAGCAACATTTCAAAAATGCATAACTTGGTGAGTTTAAAGCCCACAGCAATGGGACAAATACTGGTGTCTTCAGCAGAAATAGACCTTTCCAACGAGCCTATGCACAGCTTTCTAGACCAAGTAACAACTGAGATAACAACTGAAATGTACAGCTTCAGAAAATCCGACGTTACTTTTAATTTACAGCAGAGCAACATTTCAAAAATGCATAACTTGGTGAGTTTAAAGCCCACAGCAATGGGACAAATACTGGTGTCTTCAGCAGAAATAGACCTTTCCAACGAGCCTATGCACAGCTTTCTAGACCAAGTAACAACTGAGATAACAACTGAAATGTACAGCTTCAGAAAATCCGACGTTACTTTTAATTTACAGCAGAGCAACATTTCAAAAATGCATAACTTGGTGAGTTTAAAGCCCACAGCAATGGGACAAATACTGGTGTCTTCAGCAGAAATAGACCTTTCCAACGAGCCTATGCACAGCTTTCTAGACCAAGTAACAACTGAGATAACAACTGAAATGTACAGCTTCAGAAAATCCGACGTTACTTTTAATGGTAACTTACAGCAGAGCAACATTTCAAAAATGCATAACTTGGTGAGTTTAAAGCCCACAGCAATGGGACAAATACTGGTGTCTTCAGCAGAAATAGACCTTTCCAACGAGCCTATGCACAGCTTTCTAGACCAAGTAACAACTGAGATAACAACTGAAATGTACAGCTTCAGAAAATCCGACGTTACTTTTAATGGTAACTTAAAGCAGAGCAACATTTCAAAAATGCATAACTTGGTGAGTTTAAAGCCCACAGCAATGGGACAAATACTGGTGTCTTCAGCAGAAATAGACCTTTCCAACGAGCCTATGCACAGCTTTCTAGACCAAGTAACAACTGAGATAACAACTGAAATGTACAGCTTCAGAAAATCCGACGTTACTTTTAATTTACAGCAGAGCAACATTTCAAAAATGCATAACTTGGTGAGTTTAAAGCCCACAGCAATGGGACAAATACTGGTGTCTTCAGCAGAAATAGACCTTTCCAACGAGCCTATGCACAGCTTTCTAGACCAAGTAACAACTGAGATAACAACTGAAATGTACAGCTTCAGAAAATCCGACGTTACTTTTAATGTGTACAGCAGAGCAACATTTCAAAAATGCATAACTTGGTGAGTTTAAAGCCCACAGCAATGGGACAAATACTGGTGTCTTCAGCAGAAATAGACCTTTCCAACGAGCCTATGCACAGCTTTCTAGACCAAGTAACAACTGAGATAACAACTGAAATGTACAGCTTCAGAAAATCCGACGTTACTTTTAATGGTAACTTAAAGCAGAGCAACATTTCAAAAATGCATAACTTGGTGAGTTTAAAGCCCACAGCAATGGGACAAATACTGGTGTCTTCAGCAGAAATAGACCTTTCCAACGAGCCTATGCACAGCTTTCTAGACCAAGTAACAACTGAGATAACAACTGAAATGTACAGCTTCAGAAAATCCGACGTTACTTTTAATGGTAACTTACAGCAGAGCAACATTTCAAAAATGCATAACTTGGTGAGTTTAAAGCCCACAGCAATGGGACAAATACTGGTGTCTTCAGCAGAAATAGACCTTTCCAACGAGCCTATGCACAGCTTTCTAGACCAAGTAACAACTGAGATAACAACTGAAATGTACAGCTTCAGAAAATCCGACGTTACTTTTAATGGTAACTTAAAGCAGAGCAACATTTCAAAAATGCATAACTTGGTGAGTTTAAAGCCCACAGCAATGGGACAAATACTGGTGTCTTCAGCAGAAATAGACCTTTCCAACGAGCCTATGCACAGCTTTCTAGACCAAGTAACAACTGAGATAACAACTGAAATGTACAGCTTCAGAAAATCCGACGTTACTTTTAATGGTAACTTACAGCAGAGCAACATTTCAAAAATGCATAACTTGGTGAGTTTAAAGCCCACAGCAATGGGACAAATACTGGTGTCTTCAGCAGAAATAGACCTTTCCAACGAGCCTATGCACAGCTTTCTAGACCAAGTAACAACTGAGATAACAACTGAAATGTACAGCTTCAGAAAATCCGACGTTACTTTTAATGGTAACTTACAGCAGAGCAACATTTCAAAAATGCATAACTTGGTGAGTTTAAAGCCCACAGCAATGGGACAAATACTGGTGTCTTCAGCAGAAATAGACCTTTCCAACGAGCCTATGCACAGCTTTCTAGACCAAGTAACAACTGAGATAACAACTGAAATGTACAGCTTCAGAAAATCCGACGTTACTTTTAATTTACAGCAGAGCAACATTTCAAAAATGCATAACTTGGTGAGTTTAAAGCCCACAGCAATGGGACAAATACTGGTGTCTTCAGCAGAAATAGACCTTTCCAACGAGCCTATGCACAGCTTTCTAGACCAAGTAACAACTGAGATAACAACTGAAATGTACAGCTTCAGAAAATCCGACGTTACTTTTAATGGTAACTTAAAGCAGAGCAACATTTCAAAAATGCATAACTTGGTGAGTTTAAAGCCCACAGCAATGGGACAAATACTGGTGTCTTCAGCAGAAATAGACCTTTCCAACGAGCCTATGCACAGCTTTCTAGACCAAGTAACAACTGAGATAACAACTGAAATGTACAGCTTCAGAAAATCCGACGTTACTTTTAATGGTAACTTACAGCAGAGCAACATTTCAAAAATGCATAACTTGGTGAGTTTAAAGCCCACAGCAATGGGACAAATACTGGTGTCTTCAGCAGAAATAGACCTTTCCAACGAGCCTATGCACAGCTTTCTAGACCAAGTAACAACTGAGATAACAACTGAAATGTACAGCTTCAGAAAATCCGACGTTACTTTTAATTTACAGCAGAGCAACATTTCAAAAATGCATAACTTGGTGAGTTTAAAGCCCACAGCAATGGGACAAATACTGGTGTCTTCAGCAGAAATAGACCTTTCCAACGAGCCTATGCACAGCTTTCTAGACCAAGTAACAACTGAGATAACAACTGAAATGTACAGCTTCAGAAAATCCGACGTTACTTTTAATGGTAACTTAAAGCAGAGCAACATTTCAAAAATGCATAACTTGGTGAGTTTAAAGCCCACAGCAATGGGACAAATACTGGTGTCTTCAGCATAAATAGACCTTTCCAACGAGCCTATGCACAGCTTTCTAGACCAAGTAACAACTGAGATAACAACTGAAATGTACAGCTTCAGAAAATCCGACGTTACTTTTAATGGTAACTTACAGCAGAGCAACATTTCAAAAATGCATAACTTGGTGAGTTTAAAGCCCACAGCAATGGGACAAATACTGGTGTCTTCAGCAGAAATAGACCTTTCCAACGAGCCTATGCACAGCTTTCTAGACCAAGTAACAACTGAGATAACAACTGAAATGTACAGCTTCAGAAAATCCGACGTTACTTTTAATGGTAACTTACAGCAGAGCAACATTTCAAAAATGCATAACTTGGTGAGTTTAAAGCCCACAGCAATGGGACAAATACTGGTGTCTTCAGCAGAAATAGACCTTTCCAACGAGCCTATGCACAGCTTTCTAGACCAAGTAACAACTGAGATAACAACTGAAATGTACAGCTTCAGAAAATCCGACGTTACTTTTAATTTACAGCAGAGCAACATTTCAAAAATGCATAACTTGGTGAGTTTAAAGCCCACAGCAATGGGACAAATACTGGTGTCTTCAGCAGAAATAGACCTTTCCAACGAGCCTATGCACAGCTTTCTAGACCAAGTAACAACTGAGATAACAACTGAAATGTACAGCTTCAGAAAATCCGACGTTACTTTTAATGGTAACTTACAGCAGAGCAACATTTCAAAAATGCATAACTTGGTGAGTTTAAAGCCCACAGCAATGGGACAAATACTGGTGTCTTCAGCAGAAATAGACCTTTCCAACGAGCCTATGCACAGCTTTCTAGACCAAGTAACAACTGAGATAACAACTGAAATGTACAGCTTCAGAAAATCCGACGTTACTTTTAATGGTAACTTACAGCAGAGCAACATTTCAAAAATGCATAACTTGGTGAGTTTAAAGCCCACAGCAATGGGACAAATACTGGTGTCTTCAGCAGAAATAGACCTTTCCAACGAGCCTATGCACAGCTTTCTAGACCAAGTAACAACTGAGATAACAACTGAAATGTACAGCTTCAGAAAATCCGACGTTACTTTTAATTTACAGCAGAGCAACATTTCAAAAATGCATAACTTGGTGAGTTTAAAGCCCACAGCAATGGGACAAATACTGGTGTCTTCAGCAGAAATAGACCTTTCCAACGAGCCTATGCACAGCTTTCTAGACCAAGTAACAACTGAGATAACAACTGAAATGTACAGCTTCAGAAAATCCGACGTTACTTTTAATGGTAACTTACAGCAGAGCAACATTTCAAAAATGCATAACTTGGTGAGTTTAAAGCCCACAGCAATGGGACAAATACTGGTGTCTTCAGCAGAAATAGACCTTTCCAACGAGCCTATGCACAGCTTTCTAGACCAAGTAACAACTGAGATAACAACTGAAATGTACAGCTTCAGAAAATCCGACGTTACTTTTAATGGTAACTTACAGCAGAGCAACATTTCAAAAATGCATAACTTGGTGAGTTTAAAGCCCACAGCAATGGGACAAATACTGGTGTCTTCAGCAGAAATAGACCTTTCCAACGAGCCTATGCACAGCTTTCTAGACCAAGTAACAACTGAGATAACAACTGAAATGTACAGCTTCAGAAAATCCGACGTTACTTTTAATGGTAACTTACAGCAGAGCAACATTTCAAAAATGCATAACTTGGTGAGTTTAAAGCCCACAGCAATGGGACAAATACTGGTGTCTTCAGCAGAAATAGACCTTTCCAACGAGCCTATGCACAGCTTTCTAGACCAAGTAACAACTGAGATAACAACTGAAATGTACAGCTTCAGAAAATCCGACGTTACTTTTAATGGTAACTTACAGCAGAGCAACATTTCAAAAATGCATAACTTGGTGAGTTTAAAGCCCACAGCAATGGGACAAATACTGGTGTCTTCAGCAGAAATAGACCTTTCCAACGAGCCTATGCACAGCTTTCTAGACCAAGTAACAACTGAGATAACAACTGAAATGTACAGCTTCAGAAAATCCGACGTTACTTTTAATGGTAACTATACAGCAGAGCAACATTTCAAAAATGCATAACTTGGTGAGTTTAAAGCCCACAGCAATGGGACAAATACTGGTGTCTTCAGCAGAAATAGACCTTTCCAACGAGCCTATGCACAGCTTTCTAGACCAAGTAACAACTGAGATAACAACTGAAATGTACAGCTTCAGAAAATCCGACGTTACTTTTAATGGTAACTTACAGCAGAGCAACATTTCAAAAATGCATAACTTGGTGAGTTTAAAGCCCACAGCAATGGGACAAATACTGGTGTCTTCAGCAGAAATAGACCTTTCCAACGAGCCTATGCACAGCTTTCTAGACCAAGTAACAACTGAGATAACAACTGAAATGTACAGCTTCAGAAAATCCGACGTTACTTTTAATGGTAACTTAAAGCAGCTGCCACATTTCAAAACAGCATAACTTGGTGAGTTTAAAGCCCACAGCAATGAGACAAATACTGGTGTCTTCAGCAGAAATAGACCTTTCCAACGAGCCTATGCACAGCTTTCTAGACCAAGTAACAACTGAGATAACAACTGAAATGTACAGCTTCAGAAAATCCGACGTTACTTTTAATGGTAACTTACAGCAGAGCAACATTTCAAAAATGCATAACTTGGTGAGTTTAAAGCCCACAGCAATGGGACAAATACTGGTGTCTTCAGCAGAAATAGACCTTTCCAACGAGCCTATGCACAGCTTTCTAGACCAAGTAACAACTGAGATAACAACTGAAATGTACAGCTTCAGAAAATCCGACGTTACTTTTAATGGTAGTACAGCAGAGCAACATTTCAAAAATGCATAACTTGGTGAGTTTAAAGCCCACAGCAATGGGACAAATACTGGTGTCTTCAGCAGAAATAGACCTTTCCAACGAGCCTATGCACAGCTTTCTAGACCAAGTAACAACTGAGATAACAACTGAAATGTACAGCTTCAGAAAATCCGACGTTACTTTTAATGGTAACTTACAGCAGAGCAACATTTCAAAAATGCATAACTTGGTGAGTTTAAAGCCCACAGCAATGGGACAAATACTGGTGTCTTCAGCAGAAATAGACCTTTCCAACGAGCCTATGCACAGCTTTCTAGACCAAGTAACAACTGAGATAACAACTGAAATGTACAGCTTCAGAAAATCCGACGTTACTTTTAATGGTAACTTAAAGCAGAGCAACATTTCAAAACAGCATAACTTGGTGAGTTTAAAGCCCACAGCAATGGGACAAATACTGGTGTCTTCAGCAGAAATAGACCTTTCCAACGAGCCTATGCACAGCTTTCTAGACCAAGTAACAACTGAGATAACAACTGAAATGTACAGCTTCAGAAAATCCGACGTTACTTTTAATGGTATACAGCAGAGCAACATTTCAAAAATGCATAACTTGGTGAGTTTAAAGCCCACAGCAATGGGACAAATACTGGTGTCTTCAGCAGAAATAGACCTTTCCAACGAGCCTATGCACAGCTTTCTAGACCAAGTAACAACTGAGATAACAACTGAAATGTACAGCTTCAGAAAATCCGACGTTACTTTTAATGGTAACTATACAGCAGAGCAACATTTCAAAAATGCATAACTTGGTGAGTTTAAAGCCCACAGCAATGGGACAAATACTGGTGTCTTCAGCAGAAATAGACCTTTCCAACGAGCCTATGCACAGCTTTCTAGACCAAGTAAAAACTGAGATAACAACTGAAATGTACAGCTTCAGAAAATCCGACGTTACTTTTAATGGTAACTTAAAGCATCTGCCACATTTCAAAACATGCATAACTTGGTGAGTTTAAAGCCCACAGCAATGAGACAAATACTGGTGTCTTCAGCAGAAATAGACCTTTCCAACGAGCCTATGCACAGCTTTCTAGACCAAGTACCAACTGAGATAACAACTGAAATGTACAGCTTCAGAATTATCCGACGTTACTTTTAATGGTAACTTACAGCAGAGCAACATTTCAAAAATGCATAACTTAGTGAGCTGCAAAAGCCCACAGCAATAGAACAGTCATACTAGTGTCATCAGCAGAACTAGACCCCTTTCCCAAGCAGAGCCTATGCACAGCTTTCTAGTCCAAGTAACAACTGAGATAACAACTGAAATGTACAGCTTCAGAAAATCCGACGTTACTTTTAATGGTAACTTACAGCAGAGCAACATTTCAAAAATGCATAACTTGGTGAGTTTAAAGCCCACAGCAATGGGACAAATACTGGTGTCTTCAGCATAAATAGACCTTTCCAACGAGCCTATGCACAGCTTTCTAGACCAAGTAACAACTGAGATAACAACTGAAATGTACAGCTTCAGAAAATCCGACGTTACTTTTAATGGTAACTTACAGCAGAGCAACATTTCAAAAATGCATAACTTGGTGAGTTTAAAGCCCACAGCAATGGGACAAATACTGGTGTCTTCAGCATAAATAGACCTTTCCAACGAGCCTATGCACAGCTTTCTAGACCAAGTAACAACTGAGATAACAACTGAAATGTACAGCTTCAGAAAATCCGACGTTACTTTTAATGGTAACTTAAAGCAGCTGCCACATTTCAAAACATGCATAACTTGGTGAGTTTAAAGCCCACAGCAATGGGACAAATACTGGTGTCTTCAGCAGAAATAGACCTTTCCAACGAGCCTATGCACAGCTTTCTAGACCAAGTAACAACTGAGATAACAACTGAAATGTACAGCTTCAGAAAATCCGACGTTACTTTTAATTTACAGCAGAGCAACATTTCAAAAATGCATAACTTGGTGAGTTTAAAGCCCACAGCAATGGGACAAATACTGGTGTCTTCAGCAGAAATAGACCTTTCCAACGAGCCTATGCACAGCTTTCTAGACCAAGTAACAACTGAGATAACAACTGAAATGTACAGCTTCAGAAAATCCGACGTTACTTTTAATGGTAACTTAAAGCAGCTGCCACATTTCAAAACATGCATAACTTGGTGAGTTTAAAGCCCACAGCAATGGGACAAATACTGGTGTCTTCAGCATAAATAGACCTTTCCAACGAGCCTATGCACAGCTTTCTAGACCAAGTAACAACTGAGATAACAACTGAAATGTACAGCTTCAGAAAATCCGACGTTACTTTTAATGGTAATTTACAGCAGAGCAACATTTCAAAAATGCATAACTTGGTGAGTTTAAAGCCCACAGCAATGAGACAAATACTGGTGTCTTCAGCATAAATAGACCTTTCCAACGAGCCTATGCACAGCTTTCTAGACCAAGTAACAACTGAGATAACAACTGAAATGTACAGCTTCAGAAAATCCGACGTTACTTTTAATTTACAGCAGAGCAACATTTCAAAAATGCATAACTTGGTGAGTTTAAAGCCCACAGCAATGGGACAAATACTGGTGTCTTCAGCATAAATAGACCTTTCCAACGAGCCTATGCACAGCTTTCTAGACCAAGTAACAACTGAGATAACAACTGAAATGTACAGCTTCAGAAAATCCGACGTTACTTTTAATGGTAACTTAAAGCAGCTGCCACATTTCAAAACATGCATAACTTGGTGAGTTTAAAGCCCACAGCAATGAGACAAATACTGGTGTCTTCAGCAGAAATAGACCTTTCCAACGAGCCTATGCACAGCTTTCTAGACCAAGTAACAACTGAGATAACAACTGAAATGTACAGCTTCAGAAAATCCGACGTTACTTTTAATTTACAGCAGAGCAACATTTCAAAAATGCATAACTTGGTGAGTTTAAAGCCCACAGCAATGGGACAAATACTGGTGTCTTCAGCATAAATAGACCTTTCCAACGAGCCTATGCACAGCTTTCTAGACCAAGTAACAACTGAGATAACAACTGAAATGTACAGCTTCAGAAAATCCGACGTTACTTTTAATGGTAACTTAAAGCAGAGCAACATTTCAAAACATGCATAACTTGGTGAGTTTAAAGCCCACAGCAATGGGACAAATACTGGTGTCTTCAGCATAAATAGACCTTTCCAACGAGCCTATGCACAGCTTTCTAGACCAAGTAACAACTGAGATAACAACTGAAATGTACAGCTTCAGAAAATCCGACGTTACTTTTAATTTACAGCAGAGCAACATTTCAAAAATGCATAACTTGGTGAGTTTAAAGCCCACAGCAATGGGACAAATACTGGTGTCTTCAGCAGAAATAGACCTTTCCAACGAGCCTATGCACAGCTTTCTAGACCAAGTAACAACTGAGATAACAACTGAAATGTACAGCTTCAGAAAATCCGACGTTACTTTTAATGGTAACTTAAAGCAGAGCAACATTTCAAAAATGCATAACTTGGTGAGTTTAAAGCCCACAGCAATGGGACAAATACTGGTGTCTTCAGCAGAAATAGACCTTTCCAACGAGCCTATGCACAGCTTTCTAGACCAAGTAACAACTGAGATAACAACTGAAATGTACAGCTTCAGAATATCCGACGTTACTTTTAATTTACAGCAGAGCAACATTTCAAAAATGCATAACTTGGTGAGTTTAAAGCCCACAGCAATGGGACAAATACTGGTGTCTTCAGCAGAAATAGACCTTTCCAACGAGCCTATGCACAGCTTTCTAGACCAAGTAACAACTGAGATAACAACTGAAATGTACAGCTTCAGAAAATCCGACGTTACTTTTAATTTACAGCAGAGCAACATTTCAAAAATGCATAACTTGGTGAGTTTAAAGCCCACAGCAATGGGACAAATACTGGTGTCTTCAGCATAAATAGACCTTTCCAACGAGCCTATGCACAGCTTTCTAGACCAAGTAACAACTGAGATAACAACTGAAATGTACAGCTTCAGAAAATCCGACGTTACTTTTAATGGTAACTTAAAGCAGAGCCACATTTCAAAACAGCATAACTTGGTGAGTTTAAAGCCCACAGCAATGAGACAAATACTGGTGTCTTCAGCAGAAATAGACCTTTCCAACGAGCCTATGCACAGCTTTCTAGACCAAGTAACAACTGAGATAACAACTGAAATGTACAGCTTCAGAAAATCCGACGTTACTTAATGGTAATTTACAGCAGAGCAACATTTCAAAAATGCATAACTTGGTGAGTTTAAAGCCCACAGCAATGGGACAAATACTGGTGTCTTCAGCAGAAATAGACCTTTCCAACGAGCCTATGCACAGCTTTCTAGACCAAGTAACAACTGAGATAACAACTGAAATGTACAGCTTCAGAAAATCCGACGTTACTTTTAATTTACAGCAGAGCAACATTTCAAAAATGCATAACTTGGTGAGTTTAAAGCCCACAGCAATGGGACAAATACTGGTGTCTTCAGCAGAAATAGACCTTTCCAACGAGCCTATGCACAGCTTTCTAGACCAAGTAACAACTGAGATAACAACTGAAATGTACAGCTTCAGAAAATCCAACATTCTTAATGGTAACTTACAGCAGAGCAACATTTCAAAAATGCATAACTTGGTGAGTTTAAAGCCCACAGCAATGGGACAAATACTGGTGTCTTCAGCATAAATAGACCTTTCCAACGAGCCTATGCACAGCTTTCTAGACCAAGTAACAACTGAGATAACAACTGAAATGTACAGCTTCAGAAAATCCGACGTTACTTTTAATTTACAGCAGAGCAACATTTCAAAAATGCATAACTTGGTGAGTTTAAAGCCCACAGCAATGGGACAAATACTGGTGTCTTCAGCAGAAATAGACCTTTCCAACGAGCCTATGCACAGCTTTCTAGACCAAGTAACAACTGAGATAACAACTGAAATGTACAGCTTCAGAAAATCCGACGTTCTTACTTTTAATTTACAGCAGAGCAACATTTCAAAAATGCATAACTTGGTGAGTTTAAAGCCCACAGCAATGGGACAAATACTGGTGTCTTCAGCAGAAATAGACCTTTCCAACGAGCCTATGCACAGCTTTCTAGACCAAGTAACAACTGAGATAACAACTGAAATGTACAGCTTCAGAAAATCCGACGTTACTTTTAATTTACAGCAGAGCAACATTTCAAAAATGCATAACTTGGTGAGTTTAAAGCCCACAGCAATGGGACAAATACTGGTGTCTTCAGCATAAATAGACCTTTCCAACGAGCCTATGCACAGCTTTCTAGACCAAGTAACAACTGAGATAACAACTGAAATGTACAGCTTCAGAAAATCCGACGTTACTTTTAATTTACAGCAGAGCAACATTTCAAAAATGCATAACTTGGTGAGTTTAAAGCCCACAGCAATGGGACAAATACTGGTGTCTTCAGCATAAATAGACCTTTCCAACGAGCCTATGCACAGCTTTCTAGACCAAGTAACAACTGAGATAACAACTGAAATGTACAGCTTCAGAAAATCCGACGTTACTTTTAATTTACAGCAGAGCAACATTTCAAAAATGCATAACTTGGTGAGTTTAAAGCCCACAGCAATGGGACAAATACTGGTGTCTTCAGCATAAATAGACCTTTCCAACGAGCCTATGCACAGCTTTCTAGACCAAGTAACAACTGAGATAACAACTGAAATGTACAGCTTCAGAAAATCCGACGTTACTTTTAATGGTAACTTAAAGCAGAGCAACATTTCAAAACATGCATAACTTGGTGAGTTTAAAGCCCACAGCAATGAGACAAATACTGGTGTCTTCAGCAGAAATAGACCTTTCCAACGAGCCTATGCACAGCTTTCTAGACCAAGTAACAACTGAGATAACAACTGAAATGTACAGCTTCAGAAAATCCGACGTTACTTTTAATTTACAGCAGAGCAACATTTCAAAAATGCATAACTTGGTGAGTTTAAAGCCCACAGCAATGGGACAAATACTGGTGTCTTCAGCAGAAATAGACCTTTCCAACGAGCCTATGCACAGCTTTCTAGACCAAGTAACAACTGAGATAACAACTGAAATGTACAGCTTCAGAAAATCCGACGTTACTTTTAATTTACAGCAGAGCAACATTTCAAAAATGCATAACTTGGTGAGTTTAAAGCCCACAGCAATGGGACAAATACTGGTGTCTTCAGCATAAATAGACCTTTCCAACGAGCCTATGCACAGCTTTCTAGACCAAGTAACAACTGAGATAACAACTGAAATGTACAGCTTCAGAAAATCCGACGTTACTTTTAATTTACAGCAGAGCAACATTTCAAAAATGCATAACTTGGTGAGTTTAAAGCCCACAGCAATGGGACAAATACTGGTGTCTTCAGCATAAATAGACCTTTCCAACGAGCCTATGCACAGCTTTCTAGACCAAGTAAAAACTGAGATAACAACTGAAATGTACAGCTTCAGAAAATCCGACGTTACTTTTAATGGTAACTTAAAGCATCTGCCACATTTCAAAACTGCATAACTTGGTGAGTTTAAAGCCCACAGCAATGAGACAAATACTGGTGTCTTCAGCAGAAATAGACCTTTCCAACGAGCCTATGCACAGCTTTCTAGACCAAGTAACAACTGAGATAACAACTGAAATGTACAGCTTCAGAATATCCGACGTTACTTTTAATTTACAGCAGAGCAACATTTCAAAAATGCATAACTTGGTGAGTTTAAAGCCCACAGCAATGGGACAAATACTGGTGTCTTCAGCAGAAATAGACCTTTCCAACGAGCCTATGCACAGCTTTCTAGACCAAGTAACAACTGAGATAACAACTGAAATGTACAGCTTCAGAAAATCCGACGTTACTTTTAATTTACAGCAGAGCAACATTTCAAAAATGCATAACTTGGTGAGTTTAAAGCCCACAGCAATGGGACAAATACTGGTGTCTTCAGCATAAATAGACCTTTCCAACGAGCCTATGCACAGCTTTCTAGACCAAGTAACAACTGAGATAACAACTGAAATGTACAGCTTCAGAAAATCCGACGTTACTTTTAATTTACAGCAGAGCAACATTTCAAAAATGCATAACTTGGTGAGTTTAAAGCCCACAGCAATGAGACAAATACTGGTGTCTTCAGCAGAAATAGACCTTTCCAACGAGCCTATGCACAGCTTTCTAGACCAAGTAACAACTGAGATAACAACTGAAATGTACAGCTTCAGAAAATCCGACGTTACTTTTAATTTACAGCAGAGCAACATTTCAAAAATGCATAACTTGGTGAGTTTAAAGCCCACAGCAATGGGACAAATACTGGTGTCTTCAGCAGAAATAGACCTTTCCAACGAGCCTATGCACAGCTTTCTAGACCAAGTAACAACTGAGATAACAACTGAAATGTACAGCTTCAGAAAATCCGACGTTACTTTTAATTTACAGCAGAGCAACATTTCAAAAATGCATAACTTGGTGAGTTTAAAGCCCACAGCAATGAGACAAATACTGGTGTCTTCAGCAGAAATAGACCTTTCCAACGAGCCTATGCACAGCTTTCTAGACCAAGTAACAACTGAGATAACAACTGAAATGTACAGCTTCAGAAAATCCGACGTTACTTTTAATGGTAACTTAAAGCAGCTGCCACATTTCAAAACAGCATAACTTGGTGAGTTTAAAGCCCACAGCAATGAGACAAATACTGGTGTCTTCAGCAGAAATAGACCTTTCCAACGAGCCTATGCACAGCTTTCTAGACCAAGTAACAACTGAGATAACAACTGAAATGTACAGCTTCAGAAAATCCGACGTTACTTTTAATTTACAGCAGAGCAACATTTCAAAAATGCATAACTTGGTGAGTTTAAAGCCCACAGCAATGGGACAAATACTGGTGTCTTCAGCAGAAATAGACCTTTCCAACGAGCCTATGCACAGCTTTCTAGACCAAGTAACAACTGAGATAACAACTGAAATGTACAGCTTCAGAAAATCCGACGTTACTTTTAATTTACAGCAGAGCAACATTTCAAAAATGCATAACTTGGTGAGTTTAAAGCCCACAGCAATGGGACAAATACTGGTGTCTTCAGCAGAAATAGACCTTTCCAACGAGCCTATGCACAGCTTTCTAGACCAAGTAACAACTGAGATAACAACTGAAATGTACAGCTTCAGAAAATCCGACGTTACTTTTAATGGTAATTTACAGCAGAGCAACATTTCAAAAATGCATAACTTGGTGAGTTTAAAGCCCACAGCAATGGGACAAATACTGGTGTCTTCAGCAGAAATAGACCTTTCCAACGAGCCTATGCACAGCTTTCTAGACCAAGTAACAACTGAGATAACAACTGAAATGTACAGCTTCAGAAATCCGACGTTACTTTTAATGGTAATTTACAGCAGAGCAACATTTCAAAAATGCATAACTTGGTGAGTTTAAAGCCCACAGCAATGGGACAAATACTGGTGTCTTCAGCATAAATAGACCTTTCCAACGAGCCTATGCACAGCTTTCTAGACCAAGTAACAACTGAGATAACAACTGAAATGTACAGCTTCAGAATATCCGACGTTACTTTTAATTTACAGCAGAGCAACATTTCAAAAATGCATAACTTGGTGAGTTTAAAGCCCACAGCAATGGGACAAATACTGGTGTCTTCAGCATAAATAGACCTTTCCAACGAGCCTATGCACAGCTTTCTAGACCAAGTAACAACTGAGATAACAACTGAAATGTACAGCTTCAGAAAATCCGACGTTACTTTTAATGGTTACTTAAAGCAGCTGCCAACATTTCAAAACATGCATAACTTGGTGAGTTTAAAGCCCACAGCAATGGGACAAATACTGGTGTCTTCAGCATAAATAGACCTTTCCAACGAGCCTATGCACAGCTTTCTAGACCAAGTAACAACTGAGATAACAACTGAAATGTACAGCTTCAGAAAATCCGACGTTACTTTTAATTTACAGCAGAGCAACATTTCAAAACATGCATAACTTGGTGAGTTTAAAGCCCACAGCAATGGGACAAATACTGGTGTCTTCAGCATAAATAGACCTTTCCAACGAGCCTATGCACAGCTTTCTAGACCAAGTAACAACTGAGATAACAACTGAAATGTACAGCTTCAGAAAATCCGACGTTACTTTTAATGGTAACTTAAAGCAGCTGCCACATTTCAAAACAGCATAACTTGGTGAGTTTAAAGCCCACAGCAATGAGACAAATACTGGTGTCTTCAGCAGAAATAGACCTTTCCAACGAGCCTATGCACAGCTTTCTAGACCAAGTAACAACTGAGATAACAACTGAAATGTACAGCTTCAGAAAATCCGACGTTACTTTTAATGGTAACTTAAAGCAGCTGCCACATTTCAAAACAGCATAACTTGGTGAGTTTAAAGCCCACAGCAATGAGACAAATACTGGTGTCTTCAGCATAAATAGACCTTTCCAACGAGCCTATGCACAGCTTTCTAGACCAAGTAACAACTGAGATAACAACTGAAATGTACAGCTTCAGAAAATCCGACGTTACTTTTAATGGTAACTTACAGCAGAGCAACATTTCAAAACATGCATAACTTGGTGAGTTTAAAGCCCACAGCAATGGGACAAATACTGGTGTCTTCAGCATAAATAGACCTTTCCAACGAGCCTATGCACAGCTTTCTAGACCAAGTAACAACTGAGATAACAACTGAAATGTACAGCTTCAGAAAATCCGACGTTACTTTTAATGGTAACTTAAAGCAGCTGCCACATTTCAAAACAGCATAACTTGGTGAGTTTAAAGCCCACAGCAATGGGACAAATACTGGTGTCTTCAGCAGAAATAGACCTTTCCAACGAGCCTATGCACAGCTTTCTAGACCAAGTAACAACTGAGATAACAACTGAAATGTACAGCTTCAGAAAATCCGACGTTACTTTTAATGGTAACTTAAAGCAGCTGCCACATTTCAAAAATGCATAACTTGGTGAGTTTAAAGCCCACAGCAATGGGACAAATACTGGTGTCTTCAGCATAAATAGACCTTTCCAACGAGCCTATGCACAGCTTTCTAGACCAAGTAACAACTGAGATAACAACTGAAATGTACAGCTTCAGAAAATCCGACGTTACTTTTAATGGTAACTTACAGCAGAGCAACATTTCAAAAATGCATAACTTGGTGAGTTTAAAGCCCACAGCAATGGGACAAATACTGGTGTCTTCAGCAGAAATAGACCTTTCCAACGAGCCTATGCACAGCTTTCTAGACCAAGTAACAACTGAGATAACAACTGAAATGTACAGCTTCAGAAAATCCGACGTTACTTTTAATTTACAGCAGAGCAACATTTCAAAAATGCATAACTTGGTGAGTTTAAAGCCCACAGCAATGGGACAAATACTGGTGTCTTCAGCAGAAATAGACCTTTCCAACGAGCCTATGCACAGCTTTCTAGACCAAGTAACAACTGAGATAACAACTGAAATGTACAGCTTCAGAAAATCCGACGTTACTTTTAATTTACAGCAGAGCAACATTTCAAAACATGCATAACTTGGTGAGTTTAAAGCCCACAGCAATGGGACAAATACTGGTGTCTTCAGCATAAATAGACCTTTCCAACGAGCCTATGCACAGCTTTCTAGACCAAGTAACAACTGAGATAACAACTGAAATGTACAGCTTCAGAAAATCCGACGTTACTTTTAATGGTAACTTAAAGCAGCTGCCACATTTCAAAACAGCATAACTTGGTGAGTTTAAAGCCCACAGCAATGAGACAAATACTGGTGTCTTCAGCAGAAATAGACCTTTCCAACGAGCCTATGCACAGCTTTCTAGACCAAGTAACAACTGAGATAACAACTGAAATGTACAGCTTCAGAAAATCCGACGTTACTTTTAATTTACAGCAGAGCAACATTTCAAAAATGCATAACTTGGTGAGTTTAAAGCCCACAGCAATGGGACAAATACTGGTGTCTTCAGCATAAATAGACCTTTCCAACGAGCCTATGCACAGCTTTCTAGACCAAGTAACAACTGAGATAACAACTGAAATGTACAGCTTCAGAAAATCCGACGTTACTTTTAATGGTAACTTAAAGCAGCTGCCACATTTCAAAACATGCATAACTTGGTGAGTTTAAAGCCCACAGCAATGAGACAAATACTGGTGTCTTCAGCAGAAATAGACCTTTCCAACGAGCCTATGCACAGCTTTCTAGACCAAGTAACAACTGAGATAACAACTGAAATGTACAGCTTCAGAAAATCCGACGTTACTTTTAATGGTAACTTAAAGCAGCTGCCACATTTCAAAACAGCATAACTTGGTGAGTTTAAAGCCCACAGCAATGGGACAAATACTGGTGTCTTCAGCATAAATAGACCTTTCCAACGAGCCTATGCACAGCTTTCTAGACCAAGTAACAACTGAGATAACAACTGAAATGTACAGCTTCAGAAAATCCGACGTTACTTTTAATGGTAACTTAAAGCAGCTGCCACATTTCAAAACATGCATAACTTGGTGAGTTTAAAGCCCACAGCAATGGGACAAATACTGGTGTCTTCAGCAGAAATAGACCTTTCCAACGAGCCTATGCACAGCTTTCTAGACCAAGTAACAACTGAGATAACAACTGAAATGTACAGCTTCAGAAAATCCGACGTTACTTTTAATTTACAGCAGAGCAACATTTCAAAACAGCATAACTTGGTGAGTTTAAAGCCCACAGCAATGAGACAAATACTGGTGTCTTCAGCAGAAATAGACCTTTCCAACGAGCCTATGCACAGCTTTCTAGACCAAGTAACAACTGAGATAACAACTGAAATGTACAGCTTCAGAAAATCCGACGTTACTTTTAATTTACAGCAGAGCAACATTTCAAAAATGCATAACTTGGTGAGTTTAAAGCCCACAGCAATGGGACAAATACTGGTGTCTTCAGCATAAATAGACCTTTCCAACGAGCCTATGCACAGCTTTCTAGACCAAGTAACAACTGAGATAACAACTGAAATGTACAGCTTCAGAAAATCCGACGTTACTTTTAATGGTAACTTACAGCAGAGCAACATTTCAAAAATGCATAACTTGGTGAGTTTAAAGCCCACAGCAATGGGACAAATACTGGTGTCTTCAGCAGAAATAGACCTTTCCAACGAGCCTATGCACAGCTTTCTAGACCAAGTAACAACTGAGATAACAACTGAAATGTACAGCTTCAGAAAATCCGACGTTACTTTTAATGGTAACTTACAGCAGCTGCAACATTTCAAAACAGCATAACTTGGTGAGTTTAAAGCCCACAGCAATGAGACAAATACTGGTGTCTTCAGCAGAAATAGACCTTTCCAACGAGCCTATGCACAGCTTTCTAGACCAAGTAACAACTGAGATAACAACTGAAATGTACAGCTTCAGAAAATCCGACGTTACTTTTAATGGTAACTTAAAGCAGCTGCCACATTTCAAAACATGCATAACTTGGTGAGTTTAAAGCCCACAGCAATGGGACAAATACTGGTGTCTTCAGCAGAAATAGACCTTTCCAACGAGCCTATGCACAGCTTTCTAGACCAAGTAACAACTGAGATAACAACTGAAATGTACAGCTTCAGAAAATCCGACGTTACTTTTAATGGTAACTTACAGCAGAGCAACATTTCAAAAATGCATAACTTGGTGAGTTTAAAGCCCACAGCAATGGGACAAATACTGGTGTCTTCAGCAGAAATAGACCTTTCCAACGAGCCTATGCACAGCTTTCTAGACCAAGTAACAACTGAGATAACAACTGAAATGTACAGCTTCAGAAAATCCGACGTTACTTTTAATTTACAGCAGAGCAACATTTCAAAAATGCATAACTTGGTGAGTTTAAAGCCCACAGCAATGGGACAAATACTGGTGTCTTCAGCAGAAATAGACCTTTCCAACGAGCCTATGCACAGCTTTCTAGACCAAGTAACAACTGAGATAACAACTGAAATGTACAGCTTCAGAAAGATCCGACGTTACTTTTAATGGTAACTTAAAGCAGCTGCCACATTTCAAAACATGCATAACTTGGTGAGTTTAAAGCCCACAGCAATGGGACAAATACTGGTGTCTTCAGCATAAATAGACCTTTCCAACGAGCCTATGCACAGCTTTCTAGACCAAGTAACAACTGAGATAACAACTGAAATGTACAGCTTCAGAAAATCCGACGTTACTTTTAATGGTAACTTACAGCAGCTGCCACATTTCAAAACATGCATAACTTGGTGAGTTTAAAGCCCACAGCAATGAGACAAATACTGGTGTCTTCAGCAGAAATAGACCTTTCCAACGAGCCTATGCACAGCTTTCTAGACCAAGTAACAACTGAGATAACAACTGAAATGTACAGCTTCAGAAAATCCGACGTTACTTTTAATAGTTTAAAGCAGCTGCCACATTTCAAAACATGCATAACTTGGTGAGTTTAAAGCCCACAGCAATGGGACAAATACTGGTGTCTTCAGCAGAAATAGACCTTTCCAACGAGCCTATGCACAGCTTTCTAGACCAAGTAACAACTGAGATAACAACTGAAATGTACAGCTTCAGAAAATCCGACGTTACTTTTAATGGTAACTTAAAGCAGCTGCCACATTTCAAAACATGCATAACTTGGTGAGTTTAAAGCCCACAGCAATGAGACAAATACTGGTGTCTTCAGCAGAAATAGACCTTTCCAACGAGCCTATGCACAGCTTTCTAGACCAAGTAACAACTGAGATAACAACTGAAATGTACAGCTTCAGAAAATCCGACGTTACTTTTAATTTACAGCAGAGCAACATTTCAAAAATGCATAACTTGGTGAGTTTAAAGCCCACAGCAATGGGACAAATACTGGTGTCTTCAGCAGAAATAGACCTTTCCAACGAGCCTATGCACAGCTTTCTAGACCAAGTAACAACTGAGATAACAACTGAAATGTACAGCTTCAGAAAATCCGACGTTACTTTTAATTTACAGCAGAGCAACATTTCAAAAATGCATAACTTGGTGAGTTTAAAGCCCACAGCAATGGGACAAATACTGGTGTCTTCAGCATAAATAGACCTTTCCAACGAGCCTATGCACAGCTTTCTAGACCAAGTAACAACTGAGATAACAACTGAAATGTACAGCTTCAGAAAATCCGACGTTACTTTTAATGGTAACTTACAGCAGAGCAACATTTCAAAACATGCATAACTTGGTGAGTTTAAAGCCCACAGCAATGGGACAAATACTGGTGTCTTCAGCAGAAATAGACCTTTCCAACGAGCCTATGCACAGCTTTCTAGACCAAGTAACAACTGAGATAACAACTGAAATGTACAGCTTCAGAAAATCCGACGTTACTTTTAATTTACAGCAGAGCAACATTTCAAAAATGCATAACTTGGTGAGTTTAAAGCCCACAGCAATGGGACAAATACTGGTGTCTTCAGCATAAATAGACCTTTCCAACGAGCCTATGCACAGCTTTCTAGACCAAGTAACAACTGAGATAACAACTGAAATGTACAGCTTCAGAAAATCCGACGTTACTTTTAATGGTAACTTAAAGCAGCTGCCACATTTCAAAACATGCATAACTTGGTGAGTTTAAAGCCCACAGCAATGGGACAAATACTGGTGTCTTCAGCAGAAATAGACCTTTCCAACGAGCCTATGCACAGCTTTCTAGACCAAGTAACAACTGAGATAACAACTGAAATGTACAGCTTCAGAAAATCCGAACGTTACTTTTAATTTACAGCAGAGCAACATTTCAAAAATGCATAACTTGGTGAGTTTAAAGCCCACAGCAATGGGACAAATACTGGTGTCTTCAGCATAAATAGACCTTTCCAACGAGCCTATGCACAGCTTTCTAGACCAAGTAACAACTGAGATAACAACTGAAATGTACAGCTTCAGAAAATCCGACGTTACTTTTAATGGTAACTTAAAGCAGCTGCCACATTTCAAAAACAGCATAACTTGGTGAGTTTAAAGCCCACAGCAATGAGACAAATACTGGTGTCTTCAGCAGAAATAGACCTTTCCAACGAGCCTATGCACAGCTTTCTAGACCAAGTAACAACTGAGATAACAACTGAAATGTACAGCTTCAGAAAATCCGACGTTACTTTTAATGGTAACTTAAAGCAGCAGCAACATTTCAAAAATGCATAACTTGGTGAGTTTAAAGCCCACAGCAATGGGACAAATACTGGTGTCTTCAGCAGAAATAGACCTTTCCAACGAGCCTATGCACAGCTTTCTAGACCAAGTAACAACTGAGATAACAACTGAAATGTACAGCTTCAGAAAATCCGACGTTACTTTTAATCGTAAGTTACAGCAGAGCAACATTTCAAAAATGCATAACTTGGTGAGTTTAAAGCCCACAGCAATGGGACAAATACTGGTGTCTTCAGCAGAAATAGACCTTTCCAACGAGCCTATGCACAGCTTTCTAGACCAAGTAACAACTGAGATAACAACTGAAATGTACAGCTTCAGAAAATCCAACATTTTATTTTTAATTTAAAGCAGAGCAACATTTCAAAAATGCATAACTTGGTGAGTTTAAAGCCCACAGCAATGGGACAAATACTGGTGTCTTCAGCAGAAATAGACCTTTCCAACGAGCCTATGCACAGCTTTCTAGACCAAGTAACAACTGAGATAACAACTGAAATGTACAGCTTCAGAAAATCCGACGTTACTTTTAATGGTAACTTAAAGCAGCTGCCACATTTCAAAACAGCATAACTTGGTGAGTTTAAAGCCCACAGCAATGGGACAAATACTGGTGTCTTCAGCAGAAATAGACCTTTCCAACGAGCCTATGCACAGCTTTCTAGACCAAGTAACAACTGAGATAACAACTGAAATGTACAGCTTCAGAAAATCCGACGTTACTTTTAATGGTAACTTAAAGCAGAGCAACATTTCAAAAATGCATAACTTGGTGAGTTTAAAGCCCACAGCAATGGGACAAATACTGGTGTCTTCAGCAGAAATAGACCTTTCCAACGAGCCTATGCACAGCTTTCTAGACCAAGTAACAACTGAGATAACAACTGAAATGTACAGCTTCAGAAAATCCGACGTTACTTTTAATTTACAGCAGAGCAACATTTCAAAAATGCATAACTTGGTGAGTTTAAAGCCCACAGCAATGGGACAAATACTGGTGTCTTCAGCAGAAATAGACCTTTCCAACGAGCCTATGCACAGCTTTCTAGACCAAGTAACAACTGAGATAACAACTGAAATGTACAGCTTCAGAAGATCCGACGTTACTTTTAATGGTAACTTAAAGCAGCTGCCACATTTCAAAACAGCATAACTTGGTGAGTTTAAAGCCCACAGCAATGAGACAAATACTGGTGTCTTCAGCAGAAATAGACCTTTCCAACGAGCCTATGCACAGCTTTCTAGACCAAGTAACAACTGAGATAACAACTGAAATGTACAGCTTCAGAAAATCCGACGTTACTTTTAATGGTAACTTACAGCAGAGCAACATTTCAAAAATGCATAACTTGGTGAGTTTAAAGCCCACAGCAATGGGACAAATACTGGTGTCTTCAGCAGAAATAGACCTTTCCAACGAGCCTATGCACAGCTTTCTAGACCAAGTAACAACTGAGATAACAACTGAAATGTACAGCTTCAGAAAATCCGACGTTACTTTTAATGGTAACTTACAGCAGAGCAACATTTCAAAAATGCATAACTTGGTGAGTTTAAAGCCCACAGCAATGGGACAAATACTGGTGTCTTCAGCAGAAATAGACCTTTCCAACGAGCCTATGCACAGCTTTCTAGACCAAGTAACAACTGAGATAACAACTGAAATGTACAGCTTCAGAAAATCCGACGTTACTTTTAATTTACAGCAGAGCAACATTTCAAAAATGCATAACTTGGTGAGTTTAAAGCCCACAGCAATGAGCCCACAGCAATGCACAGCTTTCTAGCCCACAGCAATGGGACAAATACTGGTGTCTTCAGCAGAAATAGACCTTTCCAACGAGCCTATGCACAGCTTTCTAGACCAAGTAACAACTGAGATAACAACTGCAATGTACAGCTTCAGAAAATCCGACGTTACTTTTCATTTACAGCAGAGCAACATTTCAAAAATGCATAACTTGGTGAGTTTAAAGCCCACAGCAATGGGACAAATACTGGTGTCTTCAGCAGAAATAGACCTTTCCAACGAGCCTATGCACAGCTTTCTAGACCAAGTAACAACTGAGATAACAACTGAAATGTACAGCTTCAGAAAATCCGACGTTACTTTTAATTTACAGCAGAGCAACATTTCAAAAATAAATAACTTGGTGAGTTTAAAGCCCACAGCAATGGGACAAATACTGGTGTCTTCAGCAGAAATAGACCTTTCCAACGAGCCTATGCACAGCTTTCTAGACCAAGTAACAACTGAGATAACAACTGAAATGTACAGCTTCAGAAAACCCGACGTTACTTTTAATTTACAGCAGAGCAACATTTCAAAAATGCATAACTTGGTGAGTTCAAAGCCCACAGCAATGGGACAAATACTGGTGTCTTCAGCATAAATAGACCTTTCCAACGAGCCTATGCACAGCTTTCTAGACCAAGCAACAACTGAGATAACAACTGAAATGTACAGCTTCAGAAAATCCGACGTTACTTTTAATGGTAACTTAAAGCAGCTGCCACATTTCAAAACAGCATAACTTGGTGAGTTTAAAGCCCACAGCAATGGGACAAATACTGGTGTCTTCAGCAGAAATAGACCTTTCCAACGAGCGTATGCACAGCTTTCTAGACCAAGTAACAACTGAGATAACAACTGCAATGTACAGCTTCAGAAAATCCGACGTTACTTTTCATTTACAGCAGAGCAACATTTCAAAAATGCATAACTTGGTGAGTTTAAAGCCCACAGCAATGGGACAAATACTGGTGTCTTCAGCAGAAATAGACCTTTCCAACGAGCCTATGCACAGCTTTCTAGACCAAGTAACAACTGAGATAACAACTGAAATGTACAGCTTCAGAAAATCCGACGTTACTTTTAATTTACAGCAGAGCAACATTTCAAAAATGCATAACTTGGTGAGTTTAAAGCCCACAGCAATGGGACAAATACTGGTGTCTTCAGCAGAAATAGACCTTTCCAACGAGCCTATGCACAGCTTTCTAGACCAAGTAACAACTGAGATAACAACTGAAATGTACAGCTTCAGAAAATCCGACGTTACTTTTCATTTACAGCAGAGCAACATTTCAAAAATGCATAACTTGGTGAGTTTAAAGCCCACAGCAATGGGACAAATACTGGTGTCTTCAGCAGAAATAGACCTTTCCAACGAGCCTATGCACAGCTTTCTAGACCAAGTAACAACTGAGATAACAACTGAAATGTACAGCTTCAGAAAATCCGACGTTACTTTTAATTTACAGCAGAGCAACATTTCAAAAATGCATAACTTGGTGAGTTTAAAGCCCACAGCAATGGGACAAATACTGGTGTCTTCAGCAGAAATAGACCTTTCCAACGAGCCTATGCACAGCTTTCTAGACCAAGTAACAACTGAGATAACAACTGCAATGTACAGCTTCAGAAAATCCGACGTTACTTTTCATTTACAGCAGAGCAACATTTCAAAAATGCATAACTTGGTGAGTTTAAAGCCCACAGCAATGGGACAAATACTGGTGTCTTCAGCAGAAATAGACCTTTCCAACGAGCCTATGCACAGCTTTCTAGACCAAGTAACAACTGAGATAACAACTGAAATGTACAGCTTCAGAAAATCCGACGTTACTTTTCATTTACAGCAGAGCAACATTTCAAAAATGCATAACTTGGTGAGTTTAAAGCCCACAGCAATGGGACAAATACTGGTGTCTTCAGCAGAAATAGACCTTTCCAACAAGCCTATGCACAGCTTTCTAGACCAAGTAACAACTGAGATAACAACTGAAATGTACAGCTTCAGAAAATCCGACGTTACTTTTAATTTACAGCAGAGCAACATTTCAAAAATAAATAACTTGGTGAGTTTAAAGCCCACAGCAATGGGACAAATACTGGTGTCTTCAGCAGAAATAGACCTTTCCAACGAGCCTATGCACAGCTTTCTAGACCAAGTAACAACTGAGATAACAACTGAAATGTACAGCTTCAGAAAACCCGACGTTACTTTTAATTTACAGCAGAGCAACATTTCAAAAATGCATAACTTGGTGAGTTCAAAGCCCACAGCAATGGGACAAATACTGGTGTCTTCAGCATAAATAGACCTTTCCAACGAGCCTATGCACAGCTTTCTAGACCAAGCAACAACTGAGATAACAACTGAAATGTACAGCTTCAGAAAATCCGACGTTACTTTTAATGGTAACTTAAAGCAAGAGACACATTTCAAAACAGCTTAACTTGGTGAGTTCAAAGCCCACAGCAATGGGACAAATACTGGTGTCTTCAGCAGAAATAGACCTTTCCAACGAGCCTATGCACAGCTTTCTAGACCAAGTAACAACTGAGATAACAACTGCAATGTACAGCTTCAGAAAATCCGACGTTACTTTTCATTTACAGCAGAGCAACATTTCAAAAATGCATAACTTGGTGAGTTTAAAGCCCACAGCAATGGGACAAATACTGGTGTCTTCAGCAGAAATAGACCTTTCCAACGAGCCTATGCACAGCTTTCTAGACCAAGTAACAACTGAGATAACAACTGAAATGTACAGCTTCAGAAAATCCGACGTTACTTTTAATGGTAACTTAAAGCAAGAGACACATTTCAAAACAGCTTAACTTGGTGAGTTTAAAGCCCACAGCAATGGGACAAATACTGGTGTCTTCAGCATAAATAGACCTTTCCAACAAGCCTATGCACAGCTTTCTAGACCAAGCAACAACTGAGATAACAACTGAAATGTACAGCTTCAGAAAATCCGACGTTACTTTTAATGGTAACTTAAAGCAGCTGCCACATTTCAAAACAGCATAACTTGGTGAGTTTAAAGCCCACAGCAATGGGACAAATACTGGTGTCTTCAGCAGAAATAGACCTTTCCAACGAGCCTATGCACAGCTTTCTAGACCAAGTAACAACTGAGATAACAACTGCAATGTACAGCTTCAGAAAATCCGACGTTACTTTTCATTTACAGCAGAGCAACATTTCAAAAATGCATAACTTGGTGAGTTTAAAGCCCACAGCAATGGGACAAATACTGGTGTCTTCAGCAGAAATAGACCTTTCCAACGAGCCTATGCACAGCTTTCTAGACCAAGTAACAACTGAGATAACAACTGCAATGTACAGCTTCAGAAAATCCGACGTTACTTTTCATTTACAGCAGAGCAACATTTCAAAAATGCATAACTTGGTGAGTTTAAAGCCCACAGCAATGGGACAAATACTGGTGTCTTCAGCAGAAATAGACCTTTCCAACGAGCCTATGCACAGCTTTCTAGACCAAGTAACAACTGAGATAACAACTGAAATGTACAGCTTCAGAAAATCCGACGTTACTTTTAATTTACAGCAGAGCAACATTTCAAAAATGCATAACTTGGTGAGTTTAAAGCCCACAGCAATGGGACAAATACTGGTGTCTTCAGCATAAATAGACCTTTCCAACGAGCCTATGCACAGCTTTCTAGACCAAGCAACAACTGAGATAACAACTGAAATGTACAGCTTCAGAAAATCCGACGTTACTTTTAATGGTAACTTAAAGCAGCTGCCACATTTCAAAACAGCATAACTTGGTGAGTTTAAAGCCCACAGCAATGGGACAAATACTGGTGTCTTCAGCAGAAATAGACCTTTCCAACGAGCCTATGCACAGCTTTCTAGACCAAGTAACAACTGAGATAACAACTGCAATGTACAGCTTCAGAAAATCCGACGTTACTTTTCATTTACAGCAGAGCAACATTTCAAAAATGCATAACTTGGTGAGTTTAAAGCCCACAGCAATGGGACAAATACTGGTGTCTTCAGCAGAAATAGACCTTTCCAACGAGCCTATGCACAGCTTTCTAGACCAAGTAACAACTGAGATAACAACTGCAATGTACAGCTTCAGAAAATCCGACGTTACTTTTCATTTACAGCAGAGCAACATTTCAAAAATGCATAACTTGGTGAGTTTAAAGCCCACAGCAATGGGACAAATACTGGTGTCTTCAGCAGAAATAGACCTTTCCAACGAGCCTATGCACAGCTTTCTAGACCAAGTAACAACTGAGATAACAACTGAAATGTACAGCTTCAGAAAATCCGACGTTACTTTTAATTTACAGCAGAGCAACATTTCAAAAATGCATAACTTGGTGAGTTTAAAGCCCACAGCAATGGGACAAATACTGGTGTCTTCAGCATAAATAGACCTTTCCAACGAGCCTATGCACAGCTTTCTAGACCAAGCAACAACTGAGATAAAAACTGAAATGTACAGCTTCAGAAAATCCGACGTCACTTTTAATGGTAACTTAAAGCAGCTGCCACATTTCAAAACAGCATAACTTGGTGAGTTTAAAGCCCACAGCAATGGGACAAATACTGGTGTCTTCAGCAGAAATAGACCTTTCCAACGAGCCTATGCACAGCTTTCTAGACCAAGTAACAACTGAGATAACAACTGAAATGTACAGCTTCAGAAAACCCGACGTTACTTTTAATTTACAGCAGAGCAACATTTCAAAAATGCATAACTTGGTGAGTTTAAAGCCCACAGCAATGGGACAAATACTGGTGTCTTCAGCAGAAATAGACCTTTCCAACGAGCCTATGCACAGCTTTCTAGACCAAGTAACAACTGAGATAACAACTGAAATGTACAGCTTCAGAAAATCCGACGTTACTTTTAATTTACAGCAGAGCAACATTTCAAAACAGCATAACTTGGTGAGTTTAAAGCCCACAGCAATGGTACAAATACTGGTGTCTTCAGCAGATATAGACCTGTCCAACGAGCCTATGCACAGCTTTCTAGACCAAGTAACAACTGAGATAACAACTGAAATGTACAGCTTCAGTAAACCCGACGTTACTTTTAATTTACAGCAGAGCAACATTTCAAAAATGCATAACGTGGTGAGTTTAAAGCCCACAGCAATGAGACAAATACTGGTGTCTTCAGCAGATATAGACCTTTCCAACGAGCCTATGCACAGCTTTCTAGACCAAGTAACAACTGAGATAACAACTGAAATGTACAGCTTCAGAAAATCCGACGTTACTTTTAATTTACAGCAGAGCAACATTTCAAAAATGCATAACTTGGTGAGTTTAAAGCCCACAGCAATGGGACAAATACTGGTGTCTTCAGCATAAATAGACCTTTCCAACGAGCCTATGCACAGCTTTCTAGACCAAGCAACAACTGAGATAACAACTGAAATGTACAGCTTCAGAAAAGCCGACCTTACTTTTAATGGTAACTTAAAGCAGCTGCCACATTTCAAAACAGCATAACTTGGTGAGTTTAAAGCCCACAGCAATGGGACAAATACTGGTGTCTTCAGCAGAAATAGACCTTTCCAACGAGCCTATGCACAGCTTTCTAGACCAAGTAACAACTGAGATAACAACTGAAATGTACAGCTTCAGAAAATCCGACGTTACTTTTAATTTACAGCAGAGCAACATTTCAAAAATGCATAACGTGGTGAGTTTAAAGCCCACAGCAATGAGACAAATACTGGTGTCTTCAGCAGATATAGACCTTTCCAACGAGCCTATGCACAGCTTTCTAGACCAAGTAACAACTGAGATAACAACTGAAATGTACAGCTTCAGAAAATCCGACGTTACTTTTAATGGTAACTTAAAGCAGCTGCCACATTTCAAAACAGCATAACTTGGTGAGTTTAAAGCCCACAGCAATGGTACAAATACTGGTGTCTTCAGCAGATATAGACCTGTCCAACGAGCCTATGCACAGCTTTCTAGACCAAGTAACAACTGAGATAACAACTGCAATGTACAGCTTCAGAAAATCCGACGTTACTTTTCATTTACAGCAGAGCAACATTTCAAAAATGCATACCTTGGTGAGTTTAAAGCCCACAGCAATGGGACAAATACTGGTGTCTTCAGCAGAAATAGACCTTTCCAACGAGCCTATGCACAGCTTTCTAGACCAAGTAACAACTGAGATAACAACTGAAATGTACAGCTTCAGAAAATCCGACGTTACTTTTAATGGTAACTTAAAGCAGCTGCCACATTTCAAAACAGCATAACTTGGTGAGTTTAAAGCCCACAGCAATGGTACAAATACTGGTGTCTTCAGCAGAAATAGACCTTTCCAACGAGCCTATGCACAGCTTTCTAGACCAAGTAACAACTGAGATAACAACTGAAATGTACAGCTTCAGAAAACCCGACGTTACTTTTAATTTACAGCAGAGCAACATTTCAAAAATGCATAACTTGGTGAGTTTAAAGCCCACAGCAATGGGACAAATACTGGTGTCTTCAGCAGAAATAGACCTTTCCAACGAGCCTATGCACAGCTTTCTAGACCAAGTAACAACTGAGATAACAACTGAAATGTACAGCTTCAGAAAATCCGACGTTACTTTTAATTTACAGCAGAGCAACATTTCAAAACAGCATAACTTGGTGAGTTTAAAGCCCACAGCAATGGTACAAATACTGGTGTCTTCAGCAGATATAGACCTGTCCAACGAGCCTATGCACAGCTTTCTAGACCAAGTAACAACTGAGATAACAACTGAAATGTACAGCTTCAGTAAACCCGACGTTACTTTTAATTTACAGCAGAGCAACATTTCAAAAATGCATAACGTGGTGAGTTTAAAGCCCACAGCAATGAGACAAATACTGGTGTCTTCAGCAGATATAGACCTTTCCAACGAGCCTATGCACAGCTTTCTAGACCAAGTAACAACTGAGATAACAACTGAAATGTACAGCTTCAGAAAATCCGACGTTACTTTTAATTTACAGCAGAGCAACATTTCAAAAATGCATAACTTGGTGAGTTTAAAGCCCACAGCAATGGGACAAATACTGGTGTCTTCAGCATAAATAGACCTTTCCAACGAGCCTATGCACAGCTTTCTAGACCAAGCAACAACTGAGATAACAACTGAAATGTACAGCTTCAGAAAATCCGACGTTACTTTTAATTTACAGCAGAGCAACATTTCAAAAATGCATAACTTGGTGAGTTTAAAGCCCACAGCAATGGGACAAATACTGGTGTCTTCAGCAGAAATAGACCTTTCCAACGAGCCTATGCACAGCTTTCTAGACCAAGTAACAACTGAGATAACAACTGAAATGTACAGCTTCAGAAAATCCGACGTTACTTTTAATTTACAGCAGAGCAACATTTCAAAAATGCATAACTTGGTGAGTTTAAAGCCCACAGCAATGGGACAAATACTGGTGTCTTCAGCAGAAATAGACCTTTCCAACGAGCCTATGCACAGCTTTCTAGACCAAGTAACAACTGAGATAACAACTGAAATGTACAGCTTCAGAAAATCCGACGTTACTTTTAATTTACAGCAGAGCAACATTTCAAAAATGCATAACTTGGTGAGTTTAAAGCCCACAGCAATGGGACAAATACTGGTGTCTTCAGCAGAAATAGACCTTTCCAACGAGCCTATGCACAGCTTTCTAGACCAAGTAACAACTGAGATAACAACTGCAATGTACAGCTTCAGAAAATCCGACGTTACTTTTCATTTACAGCAGAGCAACATTTCAAAAATGCATAACTTGGTGAGTTTAAAGCCCACAGCAATGGGACAAATACTGGTGTCTTCAGCAGAAATAGACCTTTCCAACGAGCCTATGCACAGCTTTCTAGACCAAGTAACAACTGAGATAACAACTGAAATGTACAGCTTCAGAAAATCCGACGTTACTTTTAATTTACAGCAGCTGCCACATTTCAAAAATGCATAACTTGGTGAGTTTAAAGCCCACAGCAATGGGACAAATACTGGTGTCTTCAGCAGAAATAGACCTTTCCAACGAGCCTATGCACAGCTTTCTAGACCAAGTAACAACTGAGATAACAACTGAAATGTACAGCTTCAGTAAACCCGACGTTACTTTTAATGGTAACTTAAAGCAGAGCAACATTTCAAAAATGCATAACTTGGTGAGTTTAAAGCCCACAGCAATGGGACAAATACTGGTGTCTTCAGCAGAAATAGACCTTTCCAACGAGCCTATGCACAGCTTTCTAGACCAAGTAACAACTGAGATAACAACTGAAATGTACAGCTTCGGAAAATCCGACGTTACTTTTAATGGTTACAGCAGAGCAACATTTCAAAAATGCATAACTTGGTGAGTTTAAAGCCCACAGCAATGGGACAAATACTGGTGTCTTCAGCAGAAATAGACCTTTCCAACGAGCCTATGCACAGCTTTCTAGACCAAGTAACAACTGAGATAACAACTGAAATGTACAGCTTCAGAAAATCCGACGTTACTTTTAATTTACAGCAGAGCAACATTTCAAAAATGCATAACTTGGTGAGTTTAAAGCCCACAGCAATGGGACAAATACTGGTGTCTTCAGCATAAATAGACCTTTCCAACGAGCCTATGCACAGCTTTCTAGACCAAGTAACAACTGAGATAACAACTGAAATGTACAGCTTCAGAAAATCCGACGTTACTTTTAATTTACAGCAGAGCAACATTTCAAAACAGCATAACTTGGTGAGTTTAAAGCCCACAGCAATGGGACAAATACTGGTGTCTTCAGCAGAAATAGACCTTTCCAACGAGCCTATGCACAGCTTTCTAGACCAAGTAACAACTGAGATAACAACTGAAATGTACAGCTTCAGAAAACCCGACGTTACTTTTAATTTACAGCAGAGCAACATTTCAAAAATGCATAACTTGGTGAGTTTAAAGCCCACAGCAATGGGACAAATACTGGTGTCTTCAGCAGAAATAGACCTTTCCAACGAGCCTATGCACAGCTTTCTAGACCAAGTAACAACTGAGATAACAACTGAAATGTACAGCTTCAGAAAATCCGACGTTACTTTTAATGGTAACTTAAAGCAGCTGCAACATTTCAAAACAGCATAACTTGGTGAGTTTAAAGCCCACAGCAATGGGACAAATACTGGTGTCTTCAGCAGAAATAGACCTTTCCAACGAGCCTATGCACAGCTTTCTAGACCAAGTAACAACTGAGATAACAACTGAAATGTACAGCTTCAGTAAACCCGACGTTACTTTTAATTTACAGCAGAGCAACATTTCAAAAATGCATAACGTGGTGAGTTTAAAGCCCACAGCAATGAGACAAATACTGGTGTCTTCAGCAGATATAGACCTTTCCAACGAGCCTATGCACAGCTTTCTAGACCAAGTAACAACTGAGATAACAACTGAAATGTACAGCTTCAGAAAATCCGACGTTACTTTTAATTTACAGCAGAGCAACATTTCAAAAATGCATAACTTGGTGAGTTTAAAGCCCACAGCAATGGGACAAATACTGGTGTCTTCAGCATAAATAGACCTTTCCAACGAGCCTATGCACAGCTTTCTAGACCAAGCAACAACTGAGATAACAACTGAAATGTACAGCTTCAGAAAAGCCGACCTTACTTTTAATGGTAACTTAAAGCAGCTGCCACATTTCAAAACAGCATAACTTGGTGAGTTTAAAGCCCACAGCAATGGGACAAATACTGGTGTCTTCAGCAGAAATAGACCTTTCCAACGAGCCTATGCACAGCTTTCTAGACCAAGTAACAACTGAGATAACAACTGGAATGTACAGCTTCAGAAAATCCGACGTTACTTTTAATTTACAGCAGAGCAACATTTCAAAAATGCATAACTTGGTGAGTTTAAAGCCCACAGCAATGGGACAAATACTGGTGTCTTCAGCAGAAATAGACCTTTCCAACGAGCCTATGCACAGCTTTCTAGACCAAGTAACAACTGAGATAACAACTGAAATGTACAGCTTCAGAAAATCCGACGTTACTTTTAATGGTAACTTAAAGCAGCTGCCACATTTCAAAAATGCATAACTTGCTGAGTTTAAAGCCCACAGCAATGGGACAAATACTGGTGTCTTCAGCAGAAATAGACCTTTCCAACGAGCCTATGCACAGCTTTCTAGACCAAGTAACAACTGAGATAACAACTGAAATGTACAGCTTCAGAAAATCCGACGTTACTTTTCATTTACAGCAGAGCAACATTTCAAAAATGCATAACTTGGTGAGTTTAAAGCCCACAGCAATGGGACAAATACTGGTGTCTTCAGCAGAAATAGACCTTTCCAACGAGCCTATGCACAGCTTTCTAGACCAAGTAACAACTGAGATAACAACTGAAATGTACAGCTTCAGAAAATCCGACGTTACTTTTAATGGTAACTTAAAGCAGCTGCCACATTTCAAAACAGCATAACTTGGTGAGTTTAAAGCCCACAGCAATGGGACAAATACTGGTGTCTTCAGCAGAAATAGACCTTTCCAACGAGCCTATGCACAGCTTTCTAGACCAAGTAACAACTGAGATAACAACTGAAATGTACAGCTTCAGTAAACCCGACGTTACTTTTAATTTACAGCAGAGCAACATTTCAAAAATGCATAACTTGGTGAGTTTAAAGCCCACAGCAATGGGACAAATACTGGTGTCTTCAGCAGAAATAGACCTTTCCAACGAGCCTATGCACAGCTTTCTAGACCAAGTAACAACTGAGATAACAACTGCAATGTACAGCTTCAGAAAATCCGACGTTACTTTTCATTTACAGCAGAGCAACATTTCAAAAATGCATAACTTGGTGAGTTTAAAGCCCACAGCAATGGGACAAATACTGGTGTCTTCAGCAGAAATAGACCTTTCCAACGAGCCTATGCACAGCTTTCTAGACCAAGTAACAACTGAGATAACAACTGAAATGTACAGCTTCAGAAAATCCGACGTTACTTTTCATTTACAGCAGAGCAACATTTCAAAAATGCATAACTTGGTGAGTTCAAAGCCCACAGCAATGGGACAAATACTGGTGTCTTCAGCAGAAATAGACCTTTCCAACGAGCCTATGCACAGCTTTCTAGACCAAGTAACAACTGAGATAACAACTGAAATGTACAGCTTCAGAAAATCCGACGTTACTTTTAATGGTAACTTAAAGCAGCTGCCACATTTCAAAACAGCATAACTTGGTGAGTTTAAAGCCCACAGCAATGGGACAAATACTGGTGTCTTCAGCAGAAATAGACCTTTCCAACGAGCCTATGCACAGCTTTCTAGACCAAGTAACAACTGAGATAACAACTGAAATGTACAGCTTCAGAAAATCCGACGTTACTTTTAATGGTAACTTAAAGCAGCTGCAACATTTCAAAAATGCATAACTTGGTGAGTTTAAAGCCCACAGCAATGGGACAAATACTGGTGTCTTCAGCAGAAATAGACCTTTCCAACGAGCCTATGCACAGCTTTCTAGACCAAGTAACAACTGAGATAACAACTGAAATGTACAGCTTCAGAAAATCCGACGTTACTTTTAATTTACAGCAGAGCAACATTTCAAAACAGCATAACTTGGTGAGTTTAAAGCCCACAGCAATGGTACAAATACTGGTGTCTTCAGCAGAAATAGACCTTTCCAACGAGCCTATGCACAGCTTTCTAGACCAAGTAACAACTGAGATAACAACTGAAATGTACAGCTTCAGTAAACCCGACGTTACTTTTAATTTACAGCAGAGCAACATTTCAAAAATGCATAACTTGGTGAGTTTAAAGCCCACAGCAATGAGACAAATACTGGTGTCTTCAGCAGATATAGACCTTTCCAACGAGCCTATGCACAGCTTTCTAGACCAAGTAACAACTGAGATAACAACTGAAATGTACAGCTTCAGAAAATCCGACGTTACTTTTAATTTACAGCAGAGCAACATTTCAAAAATGCATAACGTGGTGAGTTTAAAGCCCACAGCAATGAGACAAATACTGGTGTCTTCAGCAGATATAGACCTTTCCAACGAGCCTATGCACAGCTTTCTAGACCAAGTAACAACTGAGATAACAACTGAAATGTACAGCTTCAGAAAATCCGACGTTACTTTTAATGGTAACTTAAAGCAGCTGCCACATTTCAAAAATGCATAACTTGGTGAGTTTAAAGCCCACAGCAAGGGGACAAATACTGGTGTCTTCAGCAGAAATAGACCTTTCCAACGAGCCTATGCACAGCTTTCTAGACCAAGTAACAACTGAGATAACAACTGAAATGTACAGCTTCAGAAAATCCGACGTTACTTTTAATTTACAGCAGAGCAACATTTCAAAAATGCATAACTTGGTGAGTTTAAAGCCCACAGCAATGGGACAAATACTGGTGTCTTCAGCAGAAATAGACCTTTCCAACGAGCCTATGCACAGCTTTCTAGACCAAGTAACAACTGAGATAACAACTGAAATGTACAGCTTCAGAAAATCCGACGTTACTTTTAATGGTAACTTAAAGCAGCTGCCACATTTCAAAACAGCATAACTTGGTGAGTTTAAAGCCCACAGCAATGGGACAAATACTGGTGTCTTCAGCAGAAATAGACCTTTCCAACGAGCCTATGCACAGCTTTCTAGACCAAGTAACAACTGAGATAACAACTGAAATGTACAGCTTCAGTAAATCCGACGTTACTTTTAATTTACAGCAGAGCAACATTTCAAAAATGCATAACTTGGTGAGTTTAAAGCCCACAGCAATGGGACAAATACTGGTGTCTTCAGCAGAAATAGACCTTTCCAACGAGCCTATGCACAGCTTTCTAGACCAAGTAACAACTGAGATAACAACTGAAATGTACAGCTTCAGAAAATCCGACGTTACTTGTAATGGTAACTTAAAGCAGAGCCACATTTCAAAAATGCATAACTTGGTGAGTTTAAAGCCCACAGCAATGGGACAAATACTGGTGTCTTCAGCAGAAATAGACCTTTCCAACGAGCCTATGCACAGCTTTCTAGACCAAGTAACAACTGAGATAACAACTGAAATGTACAGCTTCAGAAAATCCGACGTTACTTTTAATGGTAACTTACATCAGAGCAACATTTCAAAAATGCATAACTTGGTGAGTTTAAAGCCCACAGCAATGGGACAAATACTGGTGTCTTCAGCATAAATAGACCTTTCCAACGAGCCTATGCACAGCTTTCTAGACCAAGTAACAACTGAGATAACAACTGAAATGTACAGCTTCAGAAAATCCGACGTTACTTTTAATGGTAACTTAAAGCAGCTGCCACATTTCAAAACAGCATAACTTGGTGAGTTTAAAGCCCACAGCAATGGGACAAATACTGGTGTCTTCAGCAGAAATAGACCTTTCCAACGAGCCTATGCACAGCTTTCTAGACCAAGTAACAACTGAGATAACAACTGAAATGTACAGCTTCAGAAAACCCGACGTTACTTTTAATTTACAGCAGAGCAACATTTCAAAAATGCATAACTTGGTGAGTTTAAAGCCCACAGCAATGGGACAAATACTGGTGTCTTCAGCAGAAATAGACCTTTCCAACGAGCCTATGCACAGCTTTCTAGACCAAGTAACAACTGAGATAACAACTGAAATGTACAGCTTCAGAAAATCCGACGTTACTTTTAATTTACAGCAGAGCAACATTTCAAAACAGCATAACTTGGTGAGTTTAAAGCCCACAGCAATGGTACAAATACTGGTGTCTTCAGCAGAAATAGACCTTTCCAACGAGCCTATGCACAGCTTTCTAGACCAAGTAACAACTGAGATAACAACTGAAATGTACAGCTTCAGAAAACCCGACGTTACTTTTAATTTACAGCAGAGCAACATTTCAAAAATGCATAACTTGGTGAGTTTAAAGCCCACAGCAATGGGACAAATACTGGTGTCTTCAGCAGAAATAGACCTTTCCAACGAGCCTATGCACAGCTTTCTAGACCAAGTAACAACTGAGATAACAACTGAAATGTACAGCTTCAGAAAATCCGACGTTACTTTTAATGGTAACTTAAAGCAGCTGCCACATTTCAAAACAGCATAACTTGGTGAGTTTAAAGCCCACAGCAATGGGACAAATACTGGTGTCTTCAGCAGAAATAGACCTTTCCAACGAGCCTATGCACAGCTTTCTAGACCAAGTAACAACTGAGATAACAACTGAAATGTACAGCTTCAGAAAATCCGACGTTACTTTTAATGGTAACTTAAAGCAGCTGCCACATTTCAAAACAGCATAACTTGGTGAGTTTAAAGCCCACAGCAATGGGACAAATACTGGTGTCTTCAGCAGAAATAGACCTTTCCAACGAGCCTATGCACAGCTTTCTAGACCAAGTAACAACTGAGATAACAACTGAAATGTACAGCTTCAGAAAATCCGACGTTACTTTTAATGGTAACTTACAGCAAGAGCAACATTTCAAAAATGCATAACTTGGTGAGTTTAAAGCCCACAGCAATGGGACAAATACTGGTGTCTTCAGCAGATATAGACCTTTCCAACGAGCCTATGCACAGCTTTCTAGACCAAGTAACAACTGAGATAACAACTGAAATGTACAGCTTCAGAAAATCCGACGTTACTTTTAATGGTAACTTAAAGCAGCTGCCACATTTCAAAACAGCATAACTTGGTGAGTTTAAAGCCCACAGCAATGGGACAAATACTGGTGTCTTCAGCAGAAATAGACCTTTCCAACGAGCCTATGCACAGCTTTCTAGACCAAGTAACAACTGAGATAACAACTGCAATGTACAGCTTCAGAAAATCCGACGTTACTTTTCATTTACAGCAGAGCAACATTTCAAAAATGCATAACTTGGTGAGTTTAAAGCCCACAGCAATGGGACAAATACTGGTGTCTTCAGCAGAAATAGACCTTTCCAACGAGCCTATGCACAGCTTTCTAGACCAAGTAACAACTGAGATAACAACTGAAATGTACAGCTTCAGAAAATCCGACGTTACTTTTAATGGTAACTTAAAGCAGCTGCCACATTTCAAAACAGCATAACTTGGTGAGTTTAAAGCCCACAGCAATGGTACAAATACTGGTGTCTTCAGCAGATATAGACCTGTCCAACGAGCCTATGCACAGCTTTCTAGACCAAGTAACAACTGAGATAACAACTGAAATGTACAGCTTCAGTAAACCCGACGTTACTTTTAATTTACAGCAGAGCAACATTTCAAAAATGCATAACGTGGTGAGTTTAAAGCCCACAGCAATGAGACAAATACTGGTGTCTTCAGCAGATATAGACCTTTCCAACGAGCCTATGCACAGCTTTCTAGACCAAGTAACAACTGAGATAACAACTGAAATGTACAGCTTCAGAAAATCCGACGTTACTTTTAATGGTAACTTAAAGCAGCTGCCACATTTCAAAACAGCATAACTTGGTGAGTTTAAAGCCCACAGCAATGGTACAAATACTGGTGTCTTCAGCAGATATAGACCTGTCCAACGAGCCTATGCACAGCTTTCTAGACCAAGTAACAACTGAGATAACAACTGCAATGTACAGCTTCAGAAAATCCGACGTTACTTTTCATTTACAGCAGAGCAACATTTCAAAAATGCATAACTTGGTGAGTTTAAAGCCCACAGCAATGGGACAAATACTGGTGTCTTCAGCAGAAATAGACCTTTCCAACGAGCCTATGCACAGCTTTCTAGACCAAGTAACAACTGAGATAACAACTGAAATGTACAGCTTCAGAAAATCCGACGTTACTTTTAATGGTAACTTAAAGCAGAGCAACATTTCAAAAATGCATAACTTGGTGAGTTTAAAGCCCACAGCAATGGGACAAATACTGGTGTCTTCAGCATAAATAGACCTTTCCAACGAGCCTATGCACAGCTTTCTAGACCAAGTAACAACTGAGATAACAACTGAAATGTACAGCTTCAGAAAATCCGACGTTACTTTTAATTTACAGCAGAGCAACATTTCAAAAATGCATAACTTGGTGAGTTTAAAGCCCACAGCAATGGGACAAATACTGGTGTCTTCAGCAGAAATAGACCTTTCCAACGAGCCTATGCACAGCTTTCTAGACCAAGTAACAACTGAGATAACAACTGAAATGTACAGCTTCAGAAAATCCGACGTTACTTTTAATGGTAACTTAAAGCAGCTGCCACATTTCAAAACAGCATAACTTGGTGAGTTTAAAGCCCACAGCAATGAGACAAATACTGGTGTCTTCAGCATAAATAGACCTTTCCAACGAGCCTATGCACAGCTTTCTAGACCAAGTAACAACTGAGATAACAACTGAAATGTACAGCTTCAGAAAATCCGACGTTACTTTTAATTTACAGCAGAGCAACATTTCAAAAATAAATAACTTGGTGAGTTTAAAGCCCACAGCAATGGGACAAATACTGGTGTCTTCAGCAGAAATAGACCTTTCCAACGAGCCTATGCACAGCTTTCTAGACCAAGTAACAACTGAGATAACAACTGAAATGTACAGCTTCAGTAAACCCGACGTTACTTTTAATTTACAGCAGAGCAACATTTCAAAAATGCATAACTTGGTGAGTTTAAAGCCCACAGCAATGGGACAAATACTGGTGTCTTCAGCAGAAATAGACCTTTCCAACGAGCCTATGCACAGCTTTCTAGACCAAGTAACAACTGAGATAACAACTGAAATGTACAGCTTCAGAAAATCCGACGTTACTTTTAATGGTAACTTAAAGCAAGAGACACATTTCAAAACAGCTTAACTTGGTGAGTTTAAAGCCCACAGCAATGGGACAAATACTGGTGTCTTCAGCAGAAATAGACCTTTCCAACGAGCCTATGCACAGCTTTCTAGACCAAGTAACAACTGAGATAACAACTGAAATGTACAGCTTCAGAAAATCCGACGTTACTTTTAATGGTAACTTAAAGCAGCTGCCACATTTCAAAACAGCATAACTTGGTGAGTTTAAAGCCCACAGCAATGGGACAAATACTGGTGTCTTCAGCAGAAATAGACCTTTCCAACGAGCCTATGCACAGCTTTCTAGACCAAGTAACAACTGAGATAACAACTGAAATGTACAGCTTCAGAAAATCCGACGTTACTTTTAATTTACAGCAGAGCAACATTTCAAAAATGCATAACTTGGTGAGTTTAAAGCCCACAGCAATGGGACAAATACTGGTGTCTTCAGCATAAATAGACCTTTCCAACGAGCCTATGCACAGCTTTCTAGACCAAGTAACAACTGAGATAACAACTGAAATGTACAGCTTCAGAAAATCCGACGTTACTTTTAATGGTAACTTAAAGCAAGAGACACATTTCAAAACAGCTTAACTTGGTGAGTTTAAAGCCCACAGCAATGGGACAAATACTGGTGTCTTCAGCAGAAATAGACCTTTCCAACGAGCCTATGCACAGCTTTCTAGACCAAGTAACAACTGAGATAACAACTGAAATGTACAGCTTCAGAAAATCCGACGTTACTTTTAATGGTAACTTAAAGCAGCTGCCACATTTCAAAACAGCATAACTTGGTGAGTTTAAAGCCCACAGCAATGGGACAAATACTGGTGTCTTCAGCAGAAATAGACCTTTCCAACGAGCCTATGCACAGCTTTCTAGACCAAGTAACAACTGAGATAACAACTGAAATGTACAGCTTCAGTAAATCCGACGTTACTTTTAATTTACAGCAGAGCAACATTTCAAAACAGCATAACTTGGTGAGTTTAAAGCCCACAGCAATGGTACAAATACTGGTGTCTTCAGCAGATATAGACCTGTCCAACGAGCCTATGCACAGCTTTCTAGACCAAGTAACAACTGAGATAACAACTGAAATGTACAGCTTCAGTAAACCCGACGTTACTTTTAATTTACAGCAGAGCAACATTTCAAAAATGCATAACTTGGTGAGTTTAAAGCCCACAGCAATGAGACAAATACTGGTGTCTTCAGCAGATATAGACCTTTCCAACGAGCCTATGCACAGCTTTCTAGACCAAGTAACAACTGAGATAACAACTGAAATGTACAGCTTCAGAAAATCCGACGTTACTTTTAATGGTAACTTAAAGCAGCTGCCACATTTCAAAACAGCATAACTTGGTGAGTTTAAAGCCCACAGCAATGGTACAAATACTGGTGTCTTCAGCAGATATAGACCTGTCCAACGAGCCTATGCACAGCTTTCTAGACCAAGTAACAACTGAGATAACAACTGCAATGTACAGCTTCAGAAAATCCGACGTTACTTTTCATTTACAGCAGAGCAACATTTCAAAAATGCATAACTTGGTGAGTTTAAAGCCCACAGCAATGGGACAAATACTGGTGTCTTCAGCAGAAATAGACCTTTCCAACGAGCCTATGCACAGCTTTCTAGACCAAGTAACAACTGAGATAACAACTGAAATGTACAGCTTCAGAAAATCCGACGTTACTTTTAATTTACAGCAGAGCAACATTTCAAAAATGCATAACTTGGTGAGTTTAAAGCCCACAGCAATGGGACAAATACTGGTGTCTTCAGCATAAATAGACCTTTCCAACGAGCCTATGCACAGCTTTCTAGACCAAGTAACAACTGAGATAACAACTGAAATGTACAGCTTCAGAAAATCCGACGTTACTTTTAATTTACAGCAGAGCAACATTTCAAAAATGCATAACTTGGTGAGTTTAAAGCCCACAGCAATGGGACAAATACTGGTGTCTTCAGCAGAAATAGACCTTTCCAACGAGCCTATGCACAGCTTTCTAGACCAAGTAACAACTGAGATAACAACTGAAATGTACAGCTTCAGAAAATCCGACGTTACTTTTAATGGTAACTTAAAGCAGCTGCCACATTTCAAAACAGCTTAACTTGGTGAGTTTAAAGCCCACAGCAATGAGACAAATACTGGTGTCTTCAGCATAAATAGACCTTTCCAACGAGCCTATGCACAGCTTTCTAGACCAAGTAACAACTGAGATAACAACTGAAATGTACAGCTTCAGAAAATCCGACGTTACTTTTAATTTACAGCAGAGCAACATTTCAAAAATAAATAACTTGGTGAGTTTAAAGCCCACAGCAATGGGACAAATACTGGTGTCTTCAGCAGAAATAGACCTTTCCAACGAGCCTATGCACAGCTTTCTAGACCAAGTAACAACTGAGATAACAACTGAAATGTACAGCTTCAGTAAACCCGACGTTACTTTTAATTTACAGCAGAGCAACATTTCAAAAATGCATAACTTGGTGAGTTTAAAGCCCACAGCAATGGGACAAATACTGGTGTCTTCAGCAGAAATAGACCTTTCCAACGAGCCTATGCACAGCTTTCTAGACCAAGTAACAACTGAGATAACAACTGAAATGTACAGCTTCAGAAAATCCGACGTTACTTTTAATGGTAACTTAAAGCAAGAGACACATTTCAAAACAGCTTAACTTGGTGAGTTTAAAGCCCACAGCAATGGGACAAATACTGGTGTCTTCAGCAGAAATAGACCTTTCCAACGAGCCTATGCACAGCTTTCTAGACCAAGTAACAACTGAGATAACAACTGAAATGTACAGCTTCAGAAAATCCGACGTTACTTTTAATGGTAACTTAAAGCAGCTGCCACATTTCAAAACAGCATAACTTGGTGAGTTTAAAGCCCACAGCAATGGGACAAATACTGGTGTCTTCAGCAGAAATAGACCTTTCCAACGAGCCTATGCACAGCTTTCTAGACCAAGTAACAACTGAGATAACAACTGAAATGTACAGCTTCAGAAAATCCGACGTTACTTTTAATTTACAGCAGAGCAACATTTCAAAAATGCATAACTTGGTGAGTTTAAAGCCCACAGCAATGGGACAAATACTGGTGTCTTCAGCATAAATAGACCTGTCCAACGAGCCTATGCACAGCTTTCTAGACCAAGTAACAACTGAGATAACAACTGAAATGTACAGCTTCAGAAAATCCGACGTTACTTTTAATGGTAACTTAAAGCAAGAGACACATTTCAAAACAGCATAACTTGGTGAGTTTAAAGCCCACAGCAATGGGACAAATACTGGTGTCTTCAGCAGAAATAGACCTTTCCAACGAGCCTATGCACAGCTTTCTAGACCAAGTAACAACTGAGATAACAACTGAAATGTACAGCTTCAGAAAATCCGACGTTACTTTTAATGGTAACTTAAAGCAGCTGCCACATTTCAAAACAGCATAACTTGGTGAGTTTAAAGCCCACAGCAATGGGACAAATACTGGTGTCTTCAGCAGACATAGACCTTTGCAACGAGCCTATGCACAGCTTTCTAGACCAAGTAACAACTGAGATAACAACTGAAATGTACAGCTTCAGTAAATCCGACGTTACTTTTAATTTACAGCAGAGCAACATTTCAAAACAGCATAACTTGGTGAGTTTAAAGCCCACAGCAATGGGACAAATACTGGTGTCTTCAGCAGAAATAGACCTGTCCAACGAGCCTATGCACAACTTTCTAGACCAAGTAACAACTGAGATAACAACTGAAATGTACAGCTTCAGAAAATCCGACGTTACTTTTAATGGTAACTTAAAGCAGCTGCCACATTTCAATACAGCTTAACCCAAAGTCCTGTCAGTGGCACACACTTCCAATGGAGTTTGCGGACATTGTCACACAATTCACCGCAGTGAAAATGTGTTACGTTCATGTGCGGGAAGTGTCAGAGTTCTGCCATTGACAGCCCGACCGAGGCCTGCCATTGACAGGACCGACCGACAAGGGTCTGCCATTGACAGGACCGACCGACCGAGGTCTGCCATTGACAGCCCGACCGAGGCCTGCCATTGACAGGACCGACCGACAAGGGTCTGCCATTGACAGGACCGACCGACCGAGGTCTGCCATTGACAGCCCGACCGAGGCCTGCCATTGACAGGACCGACCGACAAGGGTCTGCCATTGACAGGACCGACCGACCGAGGTCTGCCATTGACAGCCCGACCGAGGCCTGCCATTGACAGGACCGACCGACAAGGGTCTGCCATTGACAGGACCGACCGACCGAGGTCTGCCATTGACAGCCCGACCGAGGCCTGCCATTGACAGGACCGACCGACAAGGGTCTGCCATTGACAGGACCGACCGACCGACCGACCGAGGTCTGCCATTGACAGCCCGACCGAGGCCTGCCATTGACAGGACTGACCGACAAACGCCTGCCATTGGCAGGACCGACCGACAAACGCCTGCCATTGGCAGAATAGCTCCAGGGCTGCTGGACAAAAAGCCTCCACAATCATGACCATATCGATCTTTTCGCTCCTTTTTTAAGACGTTGTGTGAAAAAGAACATCATAAACCTGCGGGAGGTGTTTTTCTCGACTGGGCTCCTGGCGACCACCATGAGAGACCATGTCCAATGGGCAACCCATGCTACGCAGTATAGAACCATACGCTCAGTTCGTGCCTCTGGTAAGGCAGCGGGCCGACACTTAGTCGTTTTTACGCATCTGGTGCCTCTGGTAAGGCAGCGAGCCGACACTTAGTCATTTTTCCGCTTCTGGTGCCTCTGGTAAGGCGAGGGGCTGACAGTCATTTTTCCGCATCTGGCGCCTCTGGTAAGGCGAGGGGCTGTGGCTGACTCTTTTTACCCAGGGATGGGGCCTCTTCCTGGGCATGGGAACCCCGAGCCTCCCCCCCAGGCTGGGGCTGACACTTAGTCGTTTTTCCGCATCCGGTGCCTCTGGTAAGGCGAGGGGCTGAGTCTCGCTCTTTTTACCCAGGAACGGGCTTCTTCCTGGGCATGTAAACCCTGCGGATCCCCACAGCCTGGGGCCAACACTTAGTCATTTTCACGCATCCGGTGAGACTGGAAAGACAAGGGACTTAGGCTGGTTCTTTTTACCCGGGAACCAAGCATCTTCCCGGGCATGGAACCGGCCGGGCTGGGTCCAAAAACACCTTCCTACTATCCTGCGGGAGGTGTTTTTCTCGACTGGGCTTCTGGCGACTACCATGAGAGACCATGTCCAATGGGCAACCCATGCTACGCAGTATAGAACCATACGCTCAGTTCGTGCCTCTGGTAAGGCAGCGGGCCGACACTTAGTCGTTTTTTCGCATCTGGCGCCTCTGGTAAGGCGAGGGGCTGTGGCTGACTCTTTTTACCCAGGGACGGGGCCTCTTCCTGGGCATGGGAACCCCGAGCCTCCCCTCCAGGCTGGGGCTGACACTTAGTCTTTTTTCCGCATCCGGTGCCTCTGGTAAGGCGAGTGGCTGACACTTAGTCATTTTTCCGCATCCGGTGCCTCTGGTAAGGCGAGTGGCTGACACTTAGTCATTTTTCCGCTTCTGGTGCCTCTGGTAAGGCGAGGGGCTGACACTTAGTCATTTTTTCGCATCTGGTGCCTCTGGTAAGGCGAGGGGCTGTGGCTGACTCTTTTTACCCAGGGACGGGGCCTCTTCCTGGGCATGGGAACCCCGAGCCTCCCCCCCAGGCTGGGGCTGACACTTAGTCGTTTTTCCGCATCCGGTGCCTCTGGTAAGGCGAGGGGCTGAGTCTCGCTCTTTTTACCCAGGAACGGGCTTCTTCCTGGGCATGTAAACCCTGCGGATCCCCACAGCCTGGGGCCGACACTTAGTCATTTTCACGCATCCGGTGAGACTGGAAAGACAAGGGACTTAGGCTGGTTCTTTTTACCCGGGAACCAAGCATCTTCCCGGGCATGGAACCGGCCGGGCTGGGTCCAAAAACACCTTCCTACTATCCTGCGGGAGGTGTTTTTCTCGACTGGGCTTCTGGCGACTACCATGAGAGACCATGTCCAATGGGCAACCCATGCTACGCAGTATAGAACCATACGCTCAGTTCGTGCCTCTGGTAAGGCAGCGGGCCGACACTTAGTCGTTTTTACGCATCTGGTGCCTCTGGTAAGGCAGCGAGCCGACACTTAGTTGTTTTTATGCATCTGGTGCCTCTGGTAAGGCAGCGGGCCGACACTTAGTCGTTTTTTCGCATCTGGCGCCTCTGGTAAGGCGAGGGGCTGTGGCTGACTCTTTTTACCCAGGGATGGGGCCTCTTCCTGGGCATGGGAACCCCGAGCCTCCCCCGCAGGCTGGGGCTGACACTTAGTCGTTTTTCCGCATCTGGTGCCTCTGGTAAGGCGAGGGGCTGTGGCTGACTCTTTTTACCCAGGGACGGGGCCTCTTCCTGGGCATGGGAACCCCGAGCCTCCCCTCCAGGCTGGGGCTGACACTTAGTCTTTTTTCCGCATCCGGTGCCTCTGGTAAGGCGAGGGGCTGAGTCTCGCTCTTTTTACCCAGGAACGGGCTTCTTCCTGGGCATGGGAACCCCGAGCCTCCCCCCCAGGCTGGGGCTGACACTTAGTCATTTTTCCGCATCCGGTGCCTCTGGTAAGGCGAGTGGCTGACACTTAGTCATTTTTCCGCTTCTGGTGCCTCTGGTAAGGCGAGGGGCTGACACTTAGTCATATTTTCCGCTTCTGGTGCCTCTGGTAAGGCGAGGGGCTGACACTTAGTCATTTTTTCGCTTCTGGTGCCTCTGGTAAGGCGAGTGGCTGACACTTAGTCATTTTTTCGCATCTGGTGCCTCTGGTAAGGCGAGGGGCTGTGGCTGACTCTTTTTACCCAGGGACGGGGCCTCTTCCTGGGCATGGGAACCCCGAGCCTCCCCTCCAGGCTGGGGCTGACACTTAGTCATTTTTCCGCATCTGGTGCCTCTGGTAAGGCGAGGGGCTGTGGCTGACTCTTTTTACCCAGGGACGGGGCCTCTTCCTGGGCATGGGAACCCCGAGCCTCCCCTCCAGGCTGGGGCTGACACTTAGTCATTTTTCCGCATCCGGTGCCTCTGGTAAGGCGAGTGGCTGACACTTAGTCATTTTTCCGCTTCTGGTGCAACTGGTAAGGCGAGGGGCTGACACTTAGTCATTTTTCCGCTTCTGGTGCCTCTGGTAAGGCGAGGGGCTGACACTTAGTCATTTTTTCGCTTCTGGTGCCTCTGGTAAGGCGAGTGGCTGACACTTAGTCATTTTTTCGCATCTGGTGCCTCTGGTAAGGCGAGGGGCTGTGGCTGACTCTTTTTACCCAGGGACGGGGCCTCTTCCTGGGCATGGGAACCCCGAGCCTCCCCTCCAGGCTGGGGCTGACACTTAGTCATTTTTCCGCATCTGGTGCCTCTGGTAAGGCGAGTGGCTGACACTTAGTCATTTTTTCGCATCTGGTGCCTCTGGTAAGGCGAGGGGCTGTGGCTGACTCTTTTTACCCAGGGACGGGGCCTCTTCCTGGGCATGGGAACCCCGAGCCTCCCCTCCAGGCTGGGGCTGACACTTAGTCATTTTTCCGCATCTGGTGCCTCTGGTAAGGCGAAGGGCTGACACTTAGTCATTTTTTCGCATCTGGTGCCTCTGGTAAGGCGAGGGGCTGTGGCTGACTCTTTTTACCCAGGGACGGGGCCTCTTCCTGGGCATGGGAACCCCGAGCCTCCCCTCCAGGCTGGGGCTGACACTTAGTCATTTTTCCGCATCTGGTGCCTCTGGTAAGGCGAGTGGCTGACACTTAGTCATTTTTCCGCTTCTGGTGCCTCTGGTAAGGCGAGGGGCTGACACTTAGTCATTTTTCCGCATCTGGTGCCTCTGGTAAGGCGAGGGGCTGAGGCTAGCTGTCTTTACCCGGGAAGCGGGCCTCTTCCCGGGTATGGGGCCGCCCGTGCCTCCCCTTCAGGCAGGGGGCTGACACTTAGGATATTTTCCGCATCTGGTGCCTCTGGTTAGGCGAGGGGCTGACACTTAGGATATTTTCCGCATCTGGTGCCTCTGGTAAGGCGAGGGGCTGACACTTAGTCATTTTTCCGCATCTGGTGCCTCTGGTAAGAGGAGGGGCTGACACTTAGGATTTTTTTCGCATCTCTTTCCTCGCTCCTGCACCACACACGGTCTGGGCTAGCTCCAGGACCCAGGGCCCGACCCCAGCCCTCACCCAGGGCCTGCTGCTGCTCACAGGCAGAAGGGAGGAGAGCTTGAGGCTAGCTCCAGGACCCAGGGCCCGACCCCAGCCCTCACCCAGGGCCTGCTGCTGCTGCTCACAGGACAGAGGGAGAGGGGCAGGAGATCCGGCTCCAGGACCCAGGGCCCGACCCCAGCCCTCACCCAGGGCCTGCTGCTGCTGCTCACAGGACAGAGGGAGAGGGGCAGGAGATCCGGCTCCAGGACCCAGGGCCCGACCCCAGCCCTCACCCAGGGCCTGCTGCTGCTGCTCACAGGACAGAGGGAGAGGGGCAGGAGATCCGGCTCCAGGACCCAGGGCCCGACCCCAGCCCTCACCCAGGGCCTGCTGCTGCTCACAGGCAGAAGGGAGGAGAGCTTGAGGCCAGCTCCAGGACACAAGGCCCGACCCCAGCCCTCACCCAGGGCCTGCTGCTGCTGCTCACAGGACAGAGGGAGAGGGGCAGGAGATCCGGCTCCAGGACCCAGGGCCCGACCCCAGCCCTCACCCAGGGCCTGCTGCTGCTCACAGGCAGAGGGAGGAGAGCTGAGGCCAGCTCCAGGACACAGGCCCGACCCCAGCCCTCACCCAGGGCCTGCTGCTGCTGCTCACAGGACAGAGGGAGAGGGGCAGGAGATCCGGCTCCAGGACCCAGGGCCCGACCCCAGCCCTCACCCAGGGCCTGCTGCTGCTCACAGGCAGAAGGGAGGAGAGCTTGAGGCCAGCTCCAGGACACAAGGCCCGACCCCAGCCCTCACCCAGGGCCTGCTGCTGCTGCTCACAGGACAGAGGGAGAGGGGCAGGAGATCCGGCTCCAGGACCCAGGGCCCGACCCCAGCCCTCACCCAGGGCCTGCTGCTGCTCACAGGCAGAAGGGAGGAGAGCTTGAGGCCAGCTCCAGGACACAAGGCCCGACCCCAGCCCTCACCCAGGGCCTGCTGCTGCTGCTCACAGGACAGAGGGAGAGGGGCAGGAGATCCGGCTCCAGGACCCAGGGCCCGACCCCAGCCCTCACCCAGGGCCTGCTGCTGCTGCTCACAGGACAGAGGGAGAGGGGCAGGAGATCCGGCTC
>OY747706.1:52890729-52903229 GCA_963556495.2 Valencia hispanica
AACCCCGAGCCTCCCCCCCAGGCTGGGGCTGACACTTAGTCTTTTTTCCGCATCCGGTGCCTCTGGTAAGGCGAGGGGCTGAGTCTCGCTCTTTTTGCCCAGGGACGGGGCCTCTTCCTGGGCATGGGACCCCCCAGTGCCTTCCCCTCCAGGCAGGGTCTCGGTCCCGGCACACGCTCCTACCAACCTGCCGGAGGTGTTTTTCTCGACTGGGCTCCTGGCGACTACCATGAGAGACCATGTCCAATGGGCAACCCATGCTACGCAGTATAGAACCATACGCTCGAAGCGTGCCTCTGGTAAGGCGAGTGGCTGACACTTAGTCATTCGCTTCTGGTGCCTCTGGTGCGGTGGCTGACACTTAGTCTTTTTCCGCATCTGGTGCCTCTGGTAAGGCGAGGGGCTGTGGCTGACTCTTTTTACCCAGGGACGGGGCCTCTTCCTGGGCATGGGAACCCCGAGCCTCCCCCCCAGGCTGGGGCTGACACTTAGTCGTTTTTCCGCATCTGGTGCCTCTGGTAAGGCGAGGGGCTGTGGCTGACTCTTTTTACCCAGGGACGGGGCCTCTTCCTGGGCATGGGAAACCCGAGCCTCCCCCAGGCTGGGGCTGACACTTAGTCGTTTTTCCGCATCTGGTGCCTCTGGTGAGGCGAGGGGCTGTGGCTGACTCTTTTTACCCAGGGAAGGGGCCTCTGCCTGGGCATGGGAACCCCGAGCCTCCCCCCCAGGCTGGGGCCGACACTTAGTCGTTTTTACGCATCTGGGTTCCTCTGCCTTGCTCCGTGCCTCCAGCCAGCCTGCTCCTTCGTCAGACACGGCCTGCCCTGGCTCCAGGACCCAGAACCCGACCCCAAGACTCACCCAGGGCATGCTGCTCACAGGCCGGAGGGAGAGGAGCTCGAGGCTGGATCCAGGACCCAGGACCCGACCCCAAGACTCACCCAGGGCATGCTGCTCACAGGCCGAAGGGAGAGGAGCTCGAGGCTGGATACAGGATCCAGGACCCGACCCCAAGACTCACCCAGGGCATGCTGCTCACAGGCCGGAGGGAGAGGAGCTCGAGGCTGGATACAGGATCCAGGACCCGACCCCAAGACTCACCCAGGGCATGCTGCTCACAGGCCGGAGGGAGAGGAGCTCGAGGCTGGATCCAGGACCCAGGACCCGACCCCAAGACTCACCCAGGGCATGCTGCTCACAGGCCGGAGGGAGAGTAGCTCGAGGCTGGATCCAGGACCCAGGACCCGACCCCAAGACTCACCCAGGGCATGCTGCTCACAGGCCGGAGGGAGAGGAGCTCGAGGCTGGATCCAGGACACAGGACCCGACCCCAAGACTCACCCAGGGCATGCTGCTCACAGGCCGGAGGGAGAGGAGCTCGAGGCTGGATCCAGGACCCAGGACCCGACCCCAAGACTCACCCAGGGCATGCTGCTCACAGGCCGGAGGGAGAGTAGCTCGAGGCTGGATCCAGGACCCAGGACCCGACCCCAAGACTCACCCAGGGCATGCTGCTCACAGGCCGGAGGGAGAGGAGCTCGAGGCTGGATCCAGGACACAGGACCCGACCCCAAGACTCACCCAGGGCATGCTGCTCACAGGCCGGAGGGAGAGGACTTGGGGATCCGGCTCCAGGGCAACGGGCCTTACTCCCAAGACTTAGACTTTTTTTCCTTGCCACGCTCCTAAAAGACTCGCTCTTACTATCCTGCGGGAGGTGTTTTTCTCGACTGGGCTCCTGGCGACTACCATGAGAGACCATGTCCAATGGGCAACCCATGCTACGCAGTATAGAACCATACGCTCAGTTCGTGCCTCTGGTAAGGCAGCGGGCCGACACTTAGTCGTTTTTACGCATCTGGTGCCTCTGGTAAGGCAGCGGGCCGACACTTAGTCATTTTTACGCATCTGGTGCCTCTGGTAAGGCAGATAACGACACTTAGAATATTTTTTTCATTACACAAGACACATTTAGTTGGAAGTTTATGATTTTATTTCAACAAGTCAGTCCATAGTCTACTTTACTACCCCTCCAACACCAAGAGTCGGTCAAAGTGTTGTCTGATTTCCCTTGCTTGATCTACGTCCAGGTGGAAAACATAGAACCGGTCAGCTGTGCCAGGGCTGTGACACATGAATTCAGACATTCGCTCGCGCTGTCTCACAGAGTTATGGTTCTTCACATGGGTTGCCACTGCGCTCCTGATGTCCGTGAAAGTAGGTCTCCCTGGCAAACCCATCTCTCCCCATGCCACCCGTAAGTACTGATCAATGCTGTGGCCGACAGACCTCCAAAGGTGGCAAAGGACCTGGTTTGTTGGGGGACGGAGACCGGCCCGGATCTTCAACCATCGATCCAGCCAGTCGAACTCTTCCGGCTTCAGGAAGATCTGGGCAGTTCCGTATGATCCTTTTGTCTTGTGCTCATGCACGTTAATCAGGTAACCTTGCTCGGGGGACTTGCAGTTCTCCCTGGCCGCCGCAACCTCTTCCACAGTCATGTTTACAAGGACCCCCTTTCTGTGGCCATAAATGCACGAGAGATACGCAGCAAAGTAACCAAAGAAAAGATAAGTTAAGCGGCGCGAGGGCTGTTTGGCGATTTCCTCCAGAAGCTCAGGGATCTTTCTGCTGGCACGCTCCCGACATCTGGTGAGGGTCTGCAGGGAAATTGCCCGCTCTGATTTCTTGGCCTTCAGCTCGATCTGGTAGGTGAGAAGGCCTCCACGGATCTCCTTAAGACAGTTCTGGATGGTACGACGCACTGAAAAGATCTGTCTCTTGGAGAGCCTGCACTGGAACGGCGGTGTGTCAGTCAGGTACCGAAGGAACTTTTGGAGTTGACCCAGATAGTTGTGGACTGTGGACAGCTTCCTTCCATTCCCGAGCAGGTGCGAAGCCCATCTGCAAACATGCATAAAAAGAACCTGACATCCAAGCATTTTCACAGCAGACCTGCACATCAGGCGAGAGAGGATTACCCATGGATCCGGTGAACATCGTCTAGGAAGAGCCAGTCGTGTGTTTGCTGGGCTCCCTCTGCCATGTAGGAGAGGAACTCCTTCACCCTCGAAAGCTGTGAGCATGAGTTTTTCAACTTCATTCGTGACGGGTTGAAACCTTTGATGTAAGCCTGGTAAGCTCCCAAGTACTTTGCTGTGAAAACAACCAGACAAGAAAAGCATGGTCACCTGAAGCACCATACCAAACCATACCATACCGTACGACACATCAAATCTCCAAGTCACCTACTGATGGATTTAGGGAAAACGTTGCCCCTGGTCCCCGGGTCTGTGGGTCTGTCCTCGGACAGGTCCACTCCGGCTGCTGCTGCTGCCGTTGTTCTTGCTGCTCCTGCTGGAACCAACGCATAGGGGTCCAGTCTCTCCAGCACCACCACTGGGGAGAGGCCAACCCCGGCCGCTGCTCGCCCTGCACCCCGCGGTGGTGCCGGAGCTGAAGGGAGGGTCACTCCGACTGCTGCCTCCCCTGAAAGAGACACCGGACATGGAGAGAGGACAACCGCGGGCCCTGGATCCGACAGTGGTGCTAGAGCTGAGGAGAGCTCTTGTTCAAGACAGGGTTCAACCCCAATATCAAGCTGTGAGACAAGGGGAGGATTGGGGTTGCTTTCCCTGAGGCTCCGGAGCAGGGAGATGGTTCTTGATTTTTTCGCAGCAGTGATGTTGCGCTCCCTCTGCTCAATGGAAAGCTCCTGATGGCTGCGTCGCATGTGGTAGTCAAAGCGGGAATTCTTGTACAAACACCCATTCACATTACACGGGTAGTCTCTTACATTGACCCGGCCTGAGGAGAGGTTGAGCAAAAGTCTTCTTTCCTCCAGATTGTTAACAAAGTGTGATCTTTTCAGGTGGCTTGGCAATGAGGCGAAGCTGTTGTTGCAAAGGGGACAGCACCGAGCCTTGCTTCCTGGGTTCATGGTTTCCTTGGAGGAGGGGGAAAAAGACAACATTTGTTCCACTTTACCAACCACCTGTCAACCGGGTGGGCTTTGGCCCAGACCCCCTCTACCCCACCACCAGAACCGAACAGAAAGTCCACCAACCTGCCACGGACAAGGAAAGCCTGCCACCGACAAAAGACGTTCACCGGCAGGCACCGCTCTGCCTCAATTAGGGGAAAGGAACAGGTGGGCTTCGACCCGAACCCCCTCGTTCCGAACCGCAGAACCGAAGACAAAAGAGACCGAGCTGACACCGACAAGTTGCTGCAGCCATCTGACAAGGACAGCCAACGATAAACTCCCTTGATTGAGGCTTGATGTGGAGCAGCTGTGTGCCATTGTCAGCTGCTGCCACTGTCACAGCCGAGAAGACGGGATAATACAGCTTAACCCAAAGTCCTGTCAGTGGCACACACTTCCAATGGAGTTTGCGGACATTGTCACACAATTCACCGCAGTGAAAATGTGTTACGTTCATGTGCGGGAAGTGTCAGAGTTCTGCCATTGACAGCCCGACCGAGGCCTGCCATTGACAGGACCGACCGACAAGGGTCTGCCATTGACAGGACCATTGACAGACCGACCGAGGAGGTCTGCCATTGACAGCCCGACCGAGGCCTGCCATTGACAGGACCGACCGACAAGGGTCTGCCATTGACAGGACCGACCGACCGAGGTCTGCCATTGACAGCCCGACCGAGGCCTGCCATTGACAGGACCGACCGACAAGGGTCTGCCATTGACAGGACCGACCGACCGAGGTCTGCCATTGACAGCCCGACCGAGGCCTGCCATTGACAGGACCGACCGACAAGGGTCTGCCATTGACAGGACCGACCGACCGAGGTCTGCCATTGACAGCCCGACCGAGGCCTGCCATTGACAGGACCGACCGACAAGGGTCTGCCATTGACAGGACCGACCGACCGAGGTCTGCCATTGACAGCCCGACCGAGGCCTGCCATTGACAGGACCGACCGACAAGGGTCTGCCATTGACAGGACCGACCGACCGACCGACCGAGGTCTGCCATTGACAGCCCGACCGAGGCCTGCCATTGACAGGACTGACCGACAAACGCCTGCCATTGGCAGGACCGACCGACAAACGCCTGCCATTGGCAGAATAGCTCCAGGGCTGCTGGACAAAAAGCCTCCACAATCATGACCATATCGATCTTTTCGCTCCTTTTTTAAGACGTTGTGTGAAAAAGAACATCATAAACCTGCGGGAGGTGTTTTTCTCGACTGGGCTCCTGGCGACCACCATGAGAGACCATGTCCAATGGGCAACCCATGCTACGCAGTATAGAACCATACGCTCAGTTCGTGCCTCTGGTAAGGCAGCGGGCCGACACTTAGTCGTTTTTACGCATCTGGTGCCTCTGGTAAGGCAGCGAGCCGACACTTAGTCATTTTTCCGCTTCTGGTGCCTCTGGTAAGGCGAGGGGCTGACAGTCATTTTTCCGCATCTGGCGCCTCTGGTAAGGCGAGGGGCTGTGGCTGACTCTTTTTACCCAGGGATGGGGCCTCTTCCTGGGCATGGGAACCCCGAGCCTCCCCCCCAGGCTGGGGCTGACACTTAGTCGTTTTTCCGCATCCGGTGCCTCTGGTAAGGCGAGGGGCTGAGTCTCGCTCTTTTTACCCAGGAACGGGCTTCTTCCTGGGCATGTAAACCCTGCGGATCCCCACAGCCTGGGGCCGACACTTAGTCATTTTCACGCATCCGGTGAGACTGGAAAGACAAGGGACTTAGGCTGGTTCTTTTTACCCGGGAACCAAGCATCTTCCCGGGCATGGAACCGGCCGGGCTGGGTCCAAAAACACCTTCCTACTATCCTGCGGGAGGTGTTTTTCTCGACTGGGCTTCTGGCGACTACCATGAGAGACCATGTCCAATGGGCAACCCATGCTACGCAGTATAGAACCATACGCTCAGTTCGTGCCTCTGGTAAGGCAGCGGGCCGACACTTAGTCGTTTTTTCGCATCTGGCGCCTCTGGTAAGGCGAGGGGCTGTGGCTGACTCTTTTTACCCAGGGACGGGGCCTCTTCCTGGGCATGGGAACCCCGAGCCTCCCCTCCAGGCTGGGGCTGACACTTAGTCTTTTTTCCGCATCCGATGCCTCTGGTAAGGCGAGTGGCTGACACTTAGTCATTTTTCCGCATCCGGTGCCTCTGGTAAGGCGAGTGGCTGACACTTAGTCATTTTTCCGCTTCTGGTGCCTCTGGTAAGGCGAGGGGCTGACACTTAGTCATTTTTCCGCTTCTGGTGCCTCTGGTAAGGCGAGGGGCTGACACTTAGTCATTTTCGCTTCTGGTGCCTCTGGTAAGGCGAGTGGCTGACACTTAGTCATTTTTTCGCATCTGGTGCCTCTGGTAAGGCGAGGGGCTGTGGCTGACTCTTTTTACCCAGGGATGGGGCCTCTTCCTGGGCATGGGAACCCCGAGCCTCCCCCCCAGGCTGGGGCTGACACTTAGTCGTTTTTCCGCATCCGGTGCCTCTGGTAAGGCGAGGGGCTGAGTCTCGCTCTTTTTACCCAGGAACGGGCTTCTTCCTGGGCATGTAAACCCTGCGGATCCCCACAGCCTGGGGCCGACACTTAGTCATTTTCACGCATCCGGTGAGACTGGAAAGACAAGGGACTTAGGCTGGTTCTTTTTACCCGGGAACCAAGCATCTTCCCGGGCATGGAACCGGCCGGGCTGGGTCCAAAAACACCTTCCTACTATCCTGCGGGAGGTGTTTTTCTCGACTGGGCTTCTGGCGACTACCATGAGAGACCATGTCCAATGGGCAACCCAGCTGCTACGCAGTATAGAACCATACGCTCAGTTCGTGCCTCTGGTAAGGCAGCGGGCCGACACTTAGTCGTTTTTTCGCATCTGGCGCCTCTGGTAAGGCGAGGGGCTGTGGCTGACTCTTTTTACCCAGGGACGGGGCCTCTTCCTGGGCATGGGAACCCCGAGCCTCCCCTCCAGGCTGGGGCTGACACTTAGTCTTTTTTCCGCATCCGGTGCCTCTGGTAAGGCGAGTGGCTGACACTTAGTCATTTTTCCGCATCCGGTGCCTCTGGTAAGGCGAGTGGCTGACACTTAGTCATTTTTCCGCTTCTGGTGCCTCTGGTAAGGCGAGGGGCTGACACTTAGTCATTTTTCCGCTTCTGGTGCCTCTGGTAAGGCGAGGGGCTGACACTTAGTCATTTTTTCGCTTCTGGTGCCTCTGGTAAGGCAGTGGCTGACACTTAGTCATTTTTTCGCATCTGGTGCCTCTGGTAAGGCGAGGGGCTGTGGCTGACTCTTTTTACCCAGGGACGGGGCCTCTTCCTGGGCATGGGAACCCCGAGCCTCCCCCCAGGCTGGGGCTGACACTTAGTCTTTTTTCCGCATCCGGTGCCTCTGGTAAGGCGAGGGGCTGAGTCTCGCTCTTTTTACCCAGGAACGGGCTTCTTCCTGGGCATGTAAACCCTGCGGATCCCCACAGCCTGGGGCCGACACTTAGTCATTTTCACGCATCCGGTGAGACTGGAAAGACAAGGGACTTAGGCTGGTTCTTTTTACCCGGGAACCAAGCATCTTCCCGGGCATGGAACCGGCCGGGCTGGGTCCAAAAACACCTTCCTACTATCCTGCGGGAGGTGTTTTTCTCGACTGGGCTTCGGCGCTACCATGAGAGACCATGTCCAATGGGCAACCCATGCTACGCAGTATAGAACCATACGCTCAGTTCGTGCCTCTGGTAAGGCAGCGGGCCGACACTTAGTCGTTTTTTCGCATCTGGCGCCTCTGGTAAGGCGAGGGGCTGTGGCTGACTCTTTTTACCCAGGGACGGGGCCTCTTCCTGGGCATGGGAACCCCGAGCCTCCCCTCCAGGCTGGGGCTGACACTTAGTCTTTTTTCCGCATCCGGTGCCTCTGGTAAGGCGAGTGGCTGACACTTAGTCATTTTTCCGCATCCGGTGCCTCTGGTAAGGCGAGTGGCTGACACTTAGTCATTTTTCCGCTTCTGGTGCCTCTGGTAAGGCGAGTGGCTGACACTTAGTCATTTTTCCGCATCTGGTGCCTCTGGTAAGGCGAGGGGCTGTGGCTGACTCTTTTTACCCAGGGACGGGGCCTCTTCCTGGGCATGGGAACCCCGAGCCTCCCCCGCAGGCTGGGGCTGACACTTAGTCTTTTTTCCGCATCCGGTGCCTCTGGTAAGGCGAGGGGCTGAGTCTCGCTCTTTTTACCCAGGAACGGGCTTCTTCCTGGGCATGGGAACCCCGAGCCTCCCCCAGGCTGGGGCTGACACTTAGTCATTTTTCCGCATCTGGTGCCTCTGGTAAGGCGAGTGGCTGACACTTAGTCATTTTTCCGCTTCTGGTGCCTCTGGTAAGGCGAGTGGCTGACACTTAGGATATTTTCCGCATCTGGTGCCTCTGGTAAGGCGAGGGGCTGACACTTAGTCATTTTTCGCTTCTGGTGCCTCTGGTAAGGCGAGGGCTGACACTTAGTCATTTTTTCGCATCTGGTGCCTCTGGTAAGGCGAGGGGCTGTGGCTGACTCTTTTTACCCAGGGACGGGGCCTCTTCCTGGGCATGGGAACCCCGAGCCTCCCCCCAGGCTGGGGCTGACACTTAGTCTTTTTTCCGCATCCGGTCCCTCTGGTAAGGCGAGGGGCTGAGTCTCGCTCTTTTTACCCAGGAACGGGCTTCTTCCTGGGCATGTAAACCCTGCGGATCCCCACAGCCTGGGGCCGACACTTAGTCATTTTCACGCATCCGGTGAGACTGGAAAGACAAGGGACTTAGGCTGGTTCTTTTTACCCGGGAAACAAGCATCTTCCCGGGCATGGAACCGGCCGGGCTGGGTCCAAAAACACCTTCCTACTATCCTGCGGGAGGTGTTTTTCTCGACTGGGCTTCTGGCGACTACCATGAGAGACCATCGTCCAATGGGTAACCCATGCTACGCAGTATAGAACCATACGCTCAGTTCGTGCCTCTGGTAAGGCAGCGGGCCGACACTTAGTCGTTTTTACGCATCTGGTGCCTCTGGTAAGGCAGCGAGCCGACACTTAGTTGTTTTTATGCATCTGGTGCCTCTGGTAAGGCAGCGGGCCGACACTTAGTCGTTTTTTCGCATCTGGCGCCTCTGGTAAGGCGAGGGGCTGTGGCTGACTCTTTTTACCCAGGGATGGGGCCTCTTCCTGGGCATGGGAACCCCGAGCCTCCCCCGCAGGCTGGGGCTGACACTTAGTCGTTTTTCCGCATCTGGTGCCTCTGGTAAGGCGAGGGGCTGTGGCTGACTCTTTTTACCCAGGGACGGGGCCTCTTCCTGGGCATGGGAACCCCGAGCCTCCCCCCAGGCTGGGGCTGACACTTAGTCTTTTTTCCGCATCCGGTGCCTCTGGTAAGGCGAGGGGCTGAGTCTCGCTCTTTTTACCCAGGAACGGGCTTCTTCCTGGGCATGGGAACCCCGAGCCTCCCCCCCAGGCTGGGGCTGACACTTAGTCATTTTTCCGCATCTGGTGCCTCTGGTAAGGCGAGTGGCTGACACTTAGTCATTTTTCCGCTTCTGGTGCCTCTGGTAAGGCGAGTGGCTGACACTTAGGATATTTTCCGCATCTGGTGCCTCTGGTAAGGCGAGGGGCTGACACTTAGTCATTTTTCCGCTTCTGGTGCCTCTGGTAAGGCGAGGGGCTGACACTTAGTCATTTTTTCGCATCTGGTGCCTCTGGTAAGGCGAGGGGCTGTGGCTGACTCTTTTTACCCAGGGACGGGGCCTCTTCCTGGGCATGGGAACCCCAGCCTCCCCCCCAGGCTGGGGCTGACACTTAGTCGTTTTTCCGCATCTGGTGCCTCTGGTAAGGCGAGGGGCTGTGGCTGACTCTTTTTACCCAGGGACGGGGCCTCTTCCTGGGCATGGGAACCCCGAGCCTCCCCTCCAGGCTGGGGCTGACACTTAGTCATGTTTCCGCATCCGGTGCCTCTGGTAAGGCGAGTGGCTGACACTTAGTCATTTTTCCGCTTCTGGTGCAACTGGTAAGGCGAGGGGCTGACACTTAGTCATTTTTCCGCTTCTGGTGCCTCTGGTAAGGCGAGGGGCTGACACTTAGTCATTTTTTCGCTTCTGGTGCCTCTGGTAAGGCGAGTGGCTGACACTTAGTCATTTTTTCGCATCTGGTGCCTCTGGTAAGGCGAGGGGCTGTGGCTGACTCTTTTTACCCAGGGACGGGGCCTCTTCCTGGGCATGGGAACCCCGAGCCTCCCCTCCAGGCTGGGGCTGACACTTAGTCATTTTTCCGCATCCGGAGCCTCTGGTAAGGCGAGTGGCTGACACTTAGTCATTTTTCCGCTTCTGGTGCAACTGGTAAGGCGAGGGGCTGACACTTAGTCATTTTTCCGCTTCTGGTGCCTCTGGTAAGGCGAGGGGCTGACACTTAGTCATTTTTTCGCTTCTGGTGCCTCTGGTAAGGCGAGTGGCTGACACTTAGTCATTTTTTCGCATCTGGTGCCTCTGGTAAGGCGAGGGGCTGTGGCTGACTCTTTTTACCCAGGGACGGGGCCTCTTCCTGGGCATGGGAACCCCGAGCCTCCCCCCCAGGCTGGGGCTGACACTTAGTCATTTTTCCGCATCTGGTGCCTCTGGTAAGGCGAAGGGCTGACACTTAGTCATTTTTTCGCATCTGGTGCCTCTGGTAAGGCGAGGGGCTGTGGCTGACTCTTTTTACCCAGGGACGGGGCCTCTTCCTGGGCATGGGAACCCCGAGCCTCCCCTCCAGGCTGGGGCTGACACTTAGTCATTTTTCCGCATCTGGTGCCTCTGGTAAGGCGAGTGGCTGACACTTAGTCATTTTTCCGCTTCTGGTGCCTCTGGTAAGGCGAGGGGCTGACACTTAGTCATTTTTCCGCATCTGGTGCCTCTGGTAAGGCGAGGGGCTGAGGCTAGCTGTCTTTACCCGGGAAGCGGGCCTCTTCCCGGGTATGGGGCCGCCCGTGCCTCCCCTTCAGGCAGGGGGCTGACACTTAGGATATTTTCCGCATCTGGTGCCTCTGGTTAGGCGAGGGGCTGACACTTAGGATATTTTCCGCATCTGGTGCCTCTGGTAAGGCGAGGGGCTGACACTTAGTCATTTTTCCGCATCTGGTGCCTCTGGTAAGAGGAGGGGCTGACACTTAGGATTTTTTTCGCATCTCTTTCCTCGCTCCTGCACCACACACGGTCTGGGCTAGCTCCAGGACCCAGGGCCCGACCCCAGCCCTCACCCAGGGCCTGCTGCTGCTCACAGGCAGAAGGGAGGAGAGCTTGAGGCTAGCTCCAGGACCCAGGGCCCGACCCCAGCCCTCACCCAGGGCCTGCTGCTGCTGCTCACAGGACAGAGGGAGAGGAGATCCGGCTCCAGGACCCAGGGCCCGGCCTCACCCAGGGCCTGCTGCTGCTCACAGGACAGGGCAGCCGGCTCCAGGACGGCCCGACCCCAGCCCTCACCCAGGGCCTGCTGCTGCTGCTCACAGGACAGAGGGAGAGGGGCAGGAGACCGGCTCCAGGACCCAGGGCCCGACCCCAGCCCTCACCCAGGGCCTGCTGCTGCTGCTCACAGGACAGAGGGAGAGGGGCAGGAGATCCGGCTCCAGGACCCAGGGCCCGACCCCAGCCCTCACCCAGGGCCTGCTGCTGCTGCTCACAGGACAGAGGGAGAGGGGCAGGAGATCCGGCTCCAGGACCCAGGGCCCGACCCCAGCCCTCACCCAGGGCCTGCTGCTGCTGCTCACAGGACAGAGGGAGAGGGGCAGGAGATCCGGCTCCAGGACCCAGGGCCCGACCCCAGCCCTCACCCAGGGCCTGCTGCTGCTGCTCACAGGACAGAGGGAGAGGGCAGGAGATCCGGCTCCAGGACCCAGGGCCCGACCCCAGCCCTCACCCAGGGCCTGCTGCTGCTGCTCACAGGACAGAGGGAGAGGGGCAGGAGATCCGGCTCCAGGACCCAGGGCCCGACCCCAGCCCTCACCCAGGGCCTGCTGCTGCTGCTCACAGGACAGAGGGAGAGGGGCGTCGGCTCCCACAGCAAGGGAGAGAGGAGCCGCTAGGCCCGGAGCCCACAGGCAGAGGGAGGAGAGCTAGCACCCAGGGCCCGACCCCAGCCCTCACCCAGGGCCTGCTGCTGCTGCTCACAGGACAGAGGGAGAGGGGCAGGAGATCCGGCTCCAGGACCCAGGGCCCGACCCCAGCCCTCACCCAGGGCCTGCTGCTGCTGCTCACAGGCAGGAGGGAGAGGAGCTTGAGGCAGGCTCCAGGGCTGCTGGACCAACCACCCCACCAGAACCATGACCACCGTGCGGACCGGGGTACCCACACTTAAGCACCCCTCCGCGGACTAAGCCAAGCCACACGCACCGCCAACTTTCTCGTGCCTCTGGTAGAGGCACAGAGAGCCTCGTGCCTCTGGTAAGGCACGAAGAGATCTGTTCCTCTGGTAAGGCACAGCTCCACCGGTGGATGGGAGCTGGCCTGGGGCTCCCATCCGGGCCCGAGTGCCTCCACTCGGGCTCATAGTGCCA
>OY747706.1:52913229-52925729 GCA_963556495.2 Valencia hispanica
GCTGGGGCTGACACTTAGTCGTTTTTCCGCATCTGGTGCCTCTGGTAAGGCGAGTGGCTGACACTTAGTCATTTTTCCGCATCTGGTGCCTCTGGTAAGGCGAGGGGCTGACACTTAGTCATTTTTCCGCATCTGGTGCCTCTGGTAAGGCGAGGGGCTGACACTTAGTCATTTTTCCGCATCTGGTGCCTCTGGTAAGGCGAGGGGCTGACACTTAGTCATTTTTCCGCATCTGGTGCCTCTGGTAAGGCGAGGGGCTGACACTTAGGATTTTTTTCGCATCTGGTGCCTCTGGTAAGGCGAGTGGCTGACACTTAGTCATTTTTCCGCATCTGGTGCCTCTGGTAAGGCGAGTGGCTGACACTTAGTCATTTTTCCGCTTCTGGTGCCTCTGGTAAGGCGAGGGGCTGACACTTAGTCATTTTTCCGCATCTGGTGCCTCTGGTAAGGCGAGGGGCTGTGGCTGACTCTTTTTACCCAGGGACGGGGCCTCTTCCTGGGCATGGGAACCCCGAGCCTCCCCCAGGCTGGGGCTGACACTTAGTCGTTTTTCCGCATCTGGTGCCTCTGGTAAGGCGAGGGGCTGTGGCTGACTCTTTTTACCCAGGGACGGGGCCTCTTCCTGGGCATGGGAACCCCGAGCCTCCCACCCAGGCTGGGGCTGACACTTAGTCTTTTTTCCGCATCCGGTGCCTCTGGTAAAGCGAGGGGCTGTGGCTGACTCTTTTTACCCAGGGACGGGGCCTCTTCCTGGGCATGGGAACCCCGAGCCTCCCCCCAGGCTGGGGCTGACACTTAGTCTTTTTTCCGCATCCGGTGCCTCTGGTAAGGCGAGGGGCTGAGTCTCGCTCTTTTTGCCCAGGGACGGGGCCTCTTCCTGGGCATGGGACCCCCCAGTGCCTTCCCCTCCAGGCAGGGTCTCGGTCCCGGCACACGCTCCTACCAACCTGCCGGAGGTGTTTTTCTCGACTGGGCTCCTGGCGACTACCATGAGAGACCATGTCCAATGGGCAACCCATGCTACGCAGTATAGAACCATACGCTCGAAGCGTGCCTCTGGTAAGGCCTCTGGTAAGGCGAGTGGCTGACACTTAGTCATTTTTCCGCTTCTGGTGCCTCTGGTAAGGCGAGGGGCTGTGGCTGACTCTTTTTACCCAGGGACGGGGCCTCTTCCTGGGCATGGGAACCCCGAGCCTCCCCCCCAGGCTGGGGCTGACACTTAGTCGTTTTTCCGCATCTGGTGCCTCTGGTAAGGCGAGGGGCTGTGGCTGACTCTTTTTACCCAGGGACGGGGCCTCTTCCTGGGCATGGGAAACCCGAGCCTCCCCCCCAGGCTGGGGCTGACACTTAGTCGTTTTTCCGCATCTGGTGCCTCTGGTGAGGCGAGGGGCTGTGGCTGACTCTTTTTACCCAGGGAAGGGGCCTCTGCCTGGGCATGGGAACCCCGAGCCTCCCCCCCAGGCTGGGGCCGACACTTAGTCGTTTTTACGCATCTGGGTTCCTCTGCCTTGCTCCGTGCCTCCAGCCAGCCTGCTCCTCCACGAGCCTGCTCCTTCGTCAAGACACCCAGGGCATGCTGCTCACAGGCCGAGAGAGGAGCTCGAGGCTGGACCCAGAACCCGACCCCAAGACTCACCCAGGGCATGCTGCTCACAGGCCGGAGGGAGAGGAGCTCGAGGCTGGATCCAGGACCCAGGACCCGACCCCAAGACTCACCCAGGGCATGCTGCTCACAGGCCGAAGGGAGAGGAGCTCGAGGCTGGATACAGGATCCAGGACCCGACCCCAAGACTCACCCAGGGCATGCTGCTCACAGGCCGGAGGGAGAGGAGCTCGAGGCTGGATACAGGATCCAGGACCCGACCCCAAGACTCACCCAGGGCATGCTGCTCACAGGCCGGAGGGAGAGGAGCTCGAGGCTGGATCCAGGACCCAGGACCCGACCCCAAGACTCACCCAGGGCATGCTGCTCACAGGCCGGAGGGAGAGTAGCTCGAGGCTGGATCCAGGACCCAGGACCCGACCCCAAGACTCACCCAGGGCATGCTGCTCACAGGCCGGAGGGAGAGGAGCTCGAGGCTGGATCCAGGACACAGGACCCGACCCCAAGACTCACCCAGGGCATGCTGCTCACAGGCCGGAGGGAGAGGAGCTCGAGGCTGGATCCAGGACCCAGGACCCGACCCCAAGACTCACCCAGGGCATGCTGCTCACAGGCCGGAGGGAGAGTAGCTCGAGGCTGGATCCAGGACCCAGGACCCGACCCCAAGACTCACCCAGGGCATGCTGCTCACAGGCCGGAGGGAGAGGAGCTCGAGGCTGGATCCAGGACACAGGACCCGACCCCAAGACTCACCCAGGGCATGCTGCTCACAGGCCGGAGGGAGAGGACTTGGGGATCCGGCTCCAGGGCAACGGGCCTTACTCCCAAGACTTAGACTTTTTTTCCTTGCCACGCTCCTAAAAGACTCGCTCTTACTATCCTGCGGGAGGTGTTTTTCTCGACTGGGCTCCTGGCGACTACCATGAGAGACCATGTCCAATGGGCAACCCATGCTACGCAGTATAGAACCATACGCTCAGTTCGTGCCTCTGGTAAGGCAGCGGGCCGACACTTAGTCGTTTTTACGCATCTGGTGCCTCTGGTAAGGCAGCGGGCCGACACTTAGTCATTTTTACGCATCTGGTGCCTCTGGTAAGGCAGATAACGACACTTAGAATATTTTTTTCATTACACAAGACACATTTAGTTGGAAGTTTTTGATTTTATTTCAACAAGTCAGTCCATAGTCTACTTTACTACCCCTCCAACACCAAGAGTCGGTCAAAGTGTTGTCTGATTTCCCTTGCTTGATCTACGTCCAGGTGGAAAACATAGAACCGGTCAGCTGTGCCAGGGCTGTGACACATGAATTCAGACATTCGCTCGCGCTGTCTCACAGAGTTATGGTTCTTCACATGGGTTGCCACTGCGCTCCTGATGTCCGTGAAAGTAGGTCTCCCTGGCAAACCCATCTCTCCCCATGCCACCCGTAAGTACTGATCAATGCTGTGGCCGACAGACCTCCAAAGGTGGCAAAGGACCTGGTTTGTTGGGGGACGGAGACCGGCCCGGATCTTCAACCATCGATCCAGCCAGTCGAACTCTTCCGGCTTCAGGAAGATCTGGGCAGTTCCGTATGATCCTTTTGTCTTGTGCTCATGCACGTTAATCAGGTAACCTTGCTCGGGGGACTTGCAGTTCTCCCTGGCCGCCGCAACCTCTTCCACAGTCATGTTTACAAGGACCCCCTTTCTGTGGCCATAAATGCACGAGAGATACGCAGCAAAGTAACCAAAGAAAAGATAAGTTAAGCGGCGCGAGGGCTGTTTGGCGATTTCCTCCAGAAGCTCAGGGATCTTTCTGCTGGCACGCTCCCGACATCTGGTGAGGGTCTGCAGGGAAATTGCCCGCTCTGATTTCTTGGCCTTCAGCTCGATCTGGTAGGTGAGAAGGCCTCCACGGATCTCCTTAAGACAGTTCTGGATGGTACGACGCACTGAAAAGATCTGTCTCTTGGAGAGCCTGCACTGGAACGGCGGTGTGTCAGTCAGGTACCGAAGGAACTTTTGGAGTTGACCCAGATAGTTGTGGACTGTGGACAGCTTCCTTCCATTCCCGAGCAGGTGCGAAGCCCATCTGCAAACATGCATAAAAAGAACCTGACATCCAAGCATTTTCACAGCAGACCTGCACATCAGGCGAGAGAGGATTACCCATGGATCCGGTGAACATCGTCTAGGAAGAGCCAGTCGTGTGTTTGCTGGGCTCCCTCTGCCATGTAGGAGAGGAACTCCTTCACCCTCGAAAGCTGTGAGCATGAGTTTTTCAACTTCATTCGTGACGGGTTGAAACCTTTGATGTAAGCCTGGTAAGCTCCCAAGTACTTTGCTGTGAAAACAACCAGACAAGAAAAGCATGGTCACCTGAAGCACCATACCAAACCATACCATACCGTACGACACATCAAATCTCCAAGTCACCTACTGATGGATTTAGGGAAAACGTTGCCCCTGGTCCCCGGGTCTGTGGGTCTGTCCTCGGACAGGTCCACTCCGGCTGCTGCTGCTGCTGTTGTTCTTGCTGCTCCTGCTGGAACCAACGCATAGGGGTCCAGTCTCTCCAGCACCACCACTGGGGAGAGGCCAACCCCGGCCGCTGCTCGCCCTGCACCCCGCGGTGGTGCCGGAGCTGAAGGGAGGGTCACTCCGACTGCTGCCTCCCCTGAAAGAGACACCGGACATGGAGAGAGGACAACCGCGGGCCCTGGATCCGACAGTGGTGCTAGAGCTGAGGAGAGCTCTTGTTCAAGACAGGGTTCAACCCCAATATCAAGCTGTGAGACAAGGGGAGGATTGGGGTTGCTTTCCCTGAGGCTCCGGAGCAGGGAGATGGTTCTTGATTTTTTCGCAGCAGTTATGTTGCGCTCCCTCTGCTCAATGGAAAGCTCCTGATGGCTGCGTCGCATGTGGTAGTCAAAGCGGGAATTCTTGTACAAACACCCATTCACATTACACGGGTAGTCTCTTACATTGACCCGGCCTGAGGAGAGGTTGAGCAAAAGTCTTCTTTCCTCCAGATTGTTAACAAAGTGTGATCTTTTCAGGTGGCTTGGCAATGAGGCGAAGCTGTTGTTGCAAAGGGGACAGCACCGAGCCTTGCTTCCTGGGTTCATGGTTTCCTTGGAGGAGGGGGAAAAAGACAACATTTGTTCCACTTTACCAACCACCTGTCAACCGGGTGGGCTTTGGCCCAGACCCCCTCTACCCCACCACCAGAACCGAACAGAAAGTCCACCAACCTGCCACGGACAAGGAAAGCCTGCCACCGACAAAAGACGTTCACCGGCAGGCACCGCTCTGCCTCAATTAGGGGAAAGGAACAGGTGGGCTTCGACCCGAACCCCCTCGTTCCGAACCGCAGAACCGAAGACAAAAGAGACCGAGCTGACACCGACAAGTTGCTGCAGCCATCTGACAAGGACAGCCAACGATAAACTCCCTTGATTGAGGCTTGATGTGGAGCAGCTGTGTGCCATTGTCAGCTGCTGCCACTGTCACAGCCGAGAAGACGGGATAATACAGCTTAACCCAAAGTCCTGTCAGTGGCACACACTTCCAATGGAGTTTGCGGACATTGTCACACAATTCACCGCAGTGAAAATGTGTTACGTTCACGCATGTGCGGGAAGTGTCAGAGTTCTGCCATTGACAGCCCGACCGAGGCCTGCCATTGACAGGACCGACCGACAAGGGTCTGCCATTGACAGGACCGACCGACCGAGGTCTGCCATTGACAGCCCGACCGAGGCCTGCCATTGACAGGACCGACCGACAAGGGTCTGCCATTGACAGGACCGACCGACCGAGGTCTGCCATTGACAGCCCGACCGAGGCCTGCCATTGACAGGACCGACCGACAAGGGTCTGCCATTGACAGGACCGACCGACCGAGGGTCTGCTGCCATTGACAGCCCGACCGAGGCCTGCCATTGACAGGACTGACCGACAAACGCCTGCCATTGGCAGGACCGACCGACAAACGCCTGCCATTGGCAGAATAGCTCCAGGGCTGCTGGACAAAAAGCCTCCACAATCATGACCATATCGATCTTTTCGCTCCTTTTTTAAGACGTTGTGTGAAAAAGAACATCATAAACCTGCGGGAGGTGTTTTTCTCGACTGGGCTCCTGGCGACCACCATGAGAGACCATGTCCAATGGGCAACCCATGCTACGCAGTATAGAACCATACGCTCAGTTCGTGCCTCTGGTAAGGCAGCGGGCCGACACTTAGTCGTTTTTACGCATCTGGTGCCTCTGGTAAGGCAGCGAGCCGACACTTAGTCATTTTTCCGCTTCTGGTGCCTCTGGTAAGGCGAGGGGCTGACAGTCATTTTTCCGCATCTGGCGCCTCTGGTAAGGCGAGGGGCTGTGGCTGACTCTTTTTACCCAGGGATGGGGCCTCTTCCTGGGCATGGGAACCCCGAGCCTCCCCCCCAGGCTGGGGCTGACACTTAGTCGTTTTTCCGCATCCGGTGCCTCTGGTAAGGCGAGGGGCTGAGTCTCGCTCTTTTTACCCAGGAACGGGCTTCTTCCTGGGCATGTAAACCCTGCGGATCCCCACAGCCTGGGGCCGACACTTAGTCATTTTCACGCATCCGGTGAGACTGGAAAGACAAGGGACTTAGGCTGGTTCTTTTTACCCGGGAACCAAGCATCTTCCCGGGCATGGAACCGGCCGGGCTGGGTCCAAAAACACCTTCCTACTATCCTGCGGGAGGTGTTTTTCTCGACTGGGCTTCTGGCGACTACCATGAGAGACCATGTCCAATGGGCAACCCATGCTACGCAGTATAGAACCATACGCTCAGTTCGTGCCTCTGGTAAGGCAGCGGGCCGACACTTAGTCGTTTTTTCGCATCTGGCGCCTCTGGTAAGGCGAGGGGCTGTGGCTGACTCTTTTTACCCAGGGACGGGGCCTCTTCCTGGGCATGGGAACCCCGAGCCTCCCCTCCAGGCTGGGGCTGACACTTAGTCTTTTTTCCGCATCCGGTGCCTCTGGTAAGGCGAGTGGCTGACACTTAGTCATTTTTCCGCATCCGGTGCCTCTGGTAAGGCGAGTGGCTGACACTTAGTCATTTTTCCGCTTCTGGTGCCTCTGGTAAGGCGAGTGGCTGACACTTAGTCATTTTTCCGCATCTGGTGCCTCTGGTAAGGCGAGGGGCTGTGGCTGACTCTTTTTACCCAGGGACGGGGCCTCTTCCTGGGCATGGGAACCCCGAGCCTCCCCCGCAGGCTGGGGCTGACACTTAGTCTTTTTTCCGCATCCGGTGCCTCTGGTAAGGCGAGGGGCTGAGTCTCGCTCTTTTTACCCAGGAACGGGCTTCTTCCTGGGCATGTAAACCCTGCGGATCCCCACAGCCTGGGGCCGACACTTAGTCATTTTCACGCATCCGGTGAGACTGGAAAGACAAGGGACTTAGGCTGGTTCTTTTTACCCGGGAACCAAGCATCTTCCCGGGCATGGAACCGGCCGGGCTGGGTCCAAAAACACCTTCCTACTATCCTGCGGGAGGTGTTTTTCTCGACTGGGCTTCTGGCGACTACCATGAGAGACCATGTCCAATGGGCAACCCATGCTACGCAGTATAGAACCATACGCTCAGTTCGTGCCTCTGGTAAGGCAGCGGGCCGACACTTAGTCGTTTTTTCGCATCTGGCGCCTCTGGTAAGGCGAGGGGCTGTGGCTGACTCTTTTTACCCAGGGACGGGGCCTCTTCCTGGGCATGGGAACCCCGAGCCTCCCCTCCAGGCTGGGGCTGACACTTAGTCTTTTTTCCGCATCCGGTGCCTCTGGTAAGGCGAGTGGCTGACACTTAGTCATTTTTCCGCATCTGGTGCCTCTGGTAAGGCGAGTGGCTGACACTTAGTCATTTTTCCGCTTCTGGTGCCTCTGGTAAGGCGAGTGGCTGACACTTAGGATATTTTCCGCATCTGGTGCCTCTGGTAAGGCGAGGGGCTGACACTTAGTCATTTTTCCGCTTCTGGTGCCTCTGGTAAGGCGAGGGGCTGACACTTAGTCATTTTTTCGCATCTGGGGCCTCTGGTAAGGCGAGGGGCTGTGGCTGACTCTTTTTACCCAGGGACGGGGCCTCTTCCTGGGCATGGGAACCCCGAGCCTCCCCCCCAGGCTGGGGCTGACACTTAGTCTTTTTTCCGCATCCGGTCCCTCTGGTAAGGCGAGGGGCTGAGTCTCGCTCTTTTTACCCAGGAACGGGCTTCTTCCTGGGCATGTAAACCCTGCGGATCCCCACAGCCTGGGGCCGACACTTAGTCATTTTCACGCATCCGGTGAGACTGGAAAGACAAGGGACTTAGGCTGGTTCTTTTTACCCGGGAAACAAACATCTTCCCGGGCATGGAACCGGCCGGGCTGGGTCCAAAAACACCTTCCTACTATCCTGCGGGAGGTGTTTTTCTCGACTGGGCTTCTGGCGACTACCATGAGAGACCATGTCCAATGGGTAACCCATGCTACGCAGTATAGAACCATACGCTCAGTTCGTGCCTCTGGTAAGGCAGCGGGCCGACACTTAGTCGTTTTTACGCATCTGGTGCCTCTGGTAAGGCAGCGAGCCGACACTTAGTTGTTTTTATGCATCTGGTGCCTCTGGTAAGGCAGCGGGCCGACACTTAGTCGTTTTTTCGCATCTGGCGCCTCTGGTAAGGCGAGGGGCTGTGGCTGACTCTTTTTACCCAGGGATGGGGCCTCTTCCTGGGCATGGGAACCCCGAGCCTCCCCCGCAGGCTGGGGCTGACACTTAGTCGTTTTTCCGCATCTGGTGCCTCTGGTAAGGCGAGGGGCTGTGGCTGACTCTTTTTACCCAGGGACGGGGCCTCTTCCTGGGCATGGGAACCCCGAGCCTCCCCCCCAGGCTGGGGCTGACACTTAGTCTTTTTTCCGCATCCGGTGCCTCTGGTAAGGCGAGGGGCTGAGTCTCGCTCTTTTTACCCAGGAACGGGCTTCTTCCTGGGCATGGGAACCCCGAGCCTCCCCCCCAGGCTGGGGCTGACACTTAGTCATTTTTCCGCATCTGGTGCCTCTGGTAAGGCGAGTGGCTGACACTTAGTCATTTTTCCGCTTCTGGTGCCTCTGGTAAGGCGAGTGGCTGACACTTAGGATATTTTCCGCATCTGGTGCCTCTGGTAAGGCGAGGGGCTGACACTTAGTCATTTTTCCGCTTCTGGTGCCTCTGGTAAGGCGAGGGGCTGACACTTAGTCATTTTTTCGCATCTGGTGCCTCTGGTAAGGCGAGGGGCTGTGGCTGACTCTTTTTACCCAGGGACGGGGCCTCTTCCTGGGCATGGGAACCCCGAGCCTCCCCCCCAGGCTGGGGCTGACACTTAGTCTTTTTTCCGCATCAGGTGCCTCTGGTAAGGCGAGCATCTGGTGCCTCTGGTAAGGCGAGGGGCTGTGGCTGACTCTTTTTACCCAGGGACGGGGCCTCTTCCTGGGCATGGGAACCCCGAGCCTCCCCTCCAGGCTGGGGCTGACACTTAGTCATGTTTCCGCATCCGGTGCCTCTGGTAAGGCGAGTGGCTGACACTTAGTCATTTTTCCGCTTCTGGTGCAACTGGTAAGGCGAGGGGCTGACACTTAGTCATTTTTCCGCTTCTGGTGCCTCTGGTAAGGCGAGGGGCTGACACTTATCATTTTTTCGCTTCTGGTGCCTCTGGTAAGGCGAGTGGCTGACACTTAGTCATTTTTTCGCATCTGGTGCCTCTGGTAAGGCGAGGGGCTGTGGCTGACTCTTTTTACCCAGGGACGGGGCCTCTTCCTGGGCATGGGAACCCCGAGCCTCCCCTCCAGGCTGGGGCTGACACTTAGTCATTTTTCCGCATCCGGAGCCTCTGGTAAGGCGAGTGGCTGACACTTAGTCATTTTTCCGCTTCTGGTGCAACTGGTAAGGCGAGGGGCTGACACTTAGTCATTTTTCCGCTTCTGGTGCCTCTGGTAAGGCGAGGGGCTGACACTTAGTCATTTTTTCGCTTCTGGTGCCTCTGGTAAGGCGAGTGGCTGACACTTAGTCATTTTTTCGCATCTGGTGCCTCTGGTAAGGCGAGGGGCTGTGGCTGACTCTTTTTACCCAGGGACGGGGCCTCTTCCTGGGCATGGGAACCCCGAGCCTCCCCCCCAGGCTGGGGCTGACACTTAGTCATTTTTCCGCATCTGGTGCCTCTGGTAAGGCGAAGGGCTGACACTTAGTCATTTTTTCGCATCTGGTGCCTCTGGTAAGGCGAGGGGCTGTGGCTGACTCTTTTTACCCAGGGACGGGGCCTCTTCCTGGGCATGGGAACCCCGAGCCTCCCCTCCAGGCTGGGGCTGACACTTAGTCATTTTTCCGCATCTGGTGCCTCTGGTAAGGCGAGTGGCTGACACTTAGTCATTTTTCCGCTTCTGGTGCCTCTGGTAAGGCGAGGGGCTGACACTTAGTCATTTTTCCGCATCTGGTGCCTCTGGTAAGGCGAGGGGCTGAGGCTAGCTGTCTTTACCCGGGAAGCGGGCCTCTTCCCGGGTATGGGGCCGCCCGTGCCTCCCCTTCAGGCAGGGGGCTGACACTTAGGATATTTTCCGCATCTGGTGCCTCTGGTTAGGCGAGGGGCTGACACTTAGGATATTTTCCGCATCTGGTGCCTCTGGTAAGGCGAGGGGCTGACACTTAGTCATTTTTCCGCATCTGGTGCCTCTGGTAAGAGGAGGGGCTGACACTTAGGATTTTTTTCGCATCTCTTTCCTCGCTCCTGCACCACACACGGTCTGGGCTAGCTCCAGGACCCAGGGCCCGACCCCAGCCCTCACCCAGGGCCTGCTGCTGCTCACAGGCAGAAGGGAGGAGAGCTTGAGGCTAGCTCCAGGACCCAGGGCCCGACCCCAGCCCTCACCCAGGGCCTGCTGCTGCTGCTCACAGGACAGAGGGAGAGGGGCAGGAGATCCGGCTCCAGGACCCAGGGCCCGACCCCAGCCCTCACCCAGGGCCTGCTGCTGGCTCACAGGACACAGAGGGAGAGGGGCAGGAGATCCGGCTCCAGGACCCAGGGCCCGACCCCAGCCCTCACCCAGGGCCTGCTGCTGCTGCTCACAGGACAGAGGGAGAGGGGCAGGAGATCCGGCTCCAGGACCCAGGGCCCGACCCCAGCCCTCACCCAGGGCCTGCTGCTGCTGCTCACAGGACAGAGGGAGAGGGGCAGGAGATCCGGCTCCAGGACCCAGGGCCCGACCCCAGCCCTCACCCAGGGCCTGCTGCTGCTGCTCACAGGACAGAGGGAGAGGGGCAGGAGATCCGGCTCCAGGACCCAGGGCCCGACCCCAGCCCTCACCCAGGGCCTGCTGCTGCTGCTCACAGGACAGAGGGAGAGGGGCAGGAGATCCGGCTCCAGGACCCAGGGCCCGACCCCAGCCCTCACCCAGGGCGCTGCTGCTGCTCACAGGACAGAGGGAGAGGGGCAGGAGATCCGGCTCCAGGACCCAGGGCCCGACCCCAGCGCTCACCCAGGGCCTGCTGCTGCTGCTCACAGGACAGAGGGAGAGGGGCAGGAGATCCGGCTCCAGGACCCAGGGCCCGACCCCAGCCCTCACCCAGGGCCTGCTGCTGCTCACAGGCAGAAGGGAGGAGAGCTTGAGGCCAGCTCCAGGACACAAGGCCCGACCCCAGCCCTCACCCAGGGCCTGCTGCTGCTGCTCACAGGACAGAGGGAGAGGGGCAGGAGATCCGGCTCCAGGACCCAGGGCCCGACCCCAGCGCTCACCCAGGGCCTGCTGCTGCTGCTCACAGGACAGAGGGAGAGGGGCAGGAGATCCGGCTCCAGGACCCAGGGCCCGACCCCAGCCCTCACCCAGGGCCTGCTGCTGCTCACAGGCAGAAGGGAGGAGAGCTTGAGGCCAGCTCCAGGACACAAGGCCCGACCCCAGCCCTCACCCAGGGCCTGCTGCTGCTGCTCACAGGACAGAGGGAGAGGGGCAGGAGATCCGGCTCCAGGACCCAGGGCCCGACCCCAGCGCTCACCCAGGGCCTGCTGCTGCTGCTCACAGGACAGAGGGAGAGGGGCAGGAGATCCGGCTCCAGGACCCAGGGCCCGACCCCAGCCCTCACCCAGGGCCTGCTGCTGCTGCTCACAGGACAGAGGGAGAGGGGCAGGAGATCCGGCTCCAGGACCCAGGGCCCGACCCCAGCCCTCACCCAGGGCCTGCTGCTGCTCACAGGCAGAAGGGAGGAGAGCTTGAGGCCAGCTCCAGGACACAAGGCCCGACCCCAGCCCTCACCCAGGGCCTGCTGCTGCTGCTCACAGGACAGAGGGAGAGGGGCAGGAGATCCGGCTCCAGGACCCAGGGCCCGACCCCAGCGCTCACCCAGGGCCTGCTGCTGCTGCTCACAGGACAGAGGGAGAGGGGCAGGAGATCCGGCTCCAGGACCCAGGGCCCGACCCCAGCCCTCACCCAGGGCCTGCTGCTGCTGCTCACAGGACAGAGGGAGAGGGGCAGGAGATCCGGCTCCAGGACCCAGGGCCCGACCCCAGCCCTCACCCAGGGCCTGCTGCTGCTGCTCACAGGACAGAGGGAGAGGGGCAGGAGATCCGGCTCCAGGACCCAGGGCCCGACCCCAGCCCTCACCCAGGGCCTGCTGCTGCTGCTCACAGGACAGAGGGAGAGGGGCAGGAGATCCGGCTCCAGGACCCAGGGCCCGACCCCAGCCCTCACCCAGGGCCTGCTGCTGCTGCTCACAGGCAGGAGGGAGAGGAGCTTGAGGCAGGCTCCAGGGCTGCTGGACCAACCACCCCACCAGAACCATGACCACCGTGCGGACCGGGGTACCCACACTTAAGCACCCCTCCGCGGACTAAGCCAAGCCACACGCACCGCCAACTTTCTCGTGCCTCTGGTAAGGCACAGAGAGCCTCGTG
>OY747706.1:52935729-52939729 GCA_963556495.2 Valencia hispanica
AGGTGTTTTTCTCGACTGGGCTCCTGGTGACTACCATGAGAGACCATGTCCAATGGGAAACCCATGCTACGCAGTATAGAACCATACGCTCGATGCGTGCCTCTGGTAAGGCGAGTGGCTGACACTTAGTCATTTTTTCGCATCTGGTGCCTCTGGTAAGGCGAGGGGCTGTGGCTGACTCTTTTTACCCAGGGACGGGGCCTCTTCCTGGGCATGGGAACCCCGAGCCTCCCCCCCAGGCTGGGGCTGACACTTAGTCGTTTTTCCGCATCTGGTGCCTCTGGTAAGGCGAGTGGCTGACACTTAGTCATTTTTCCGCATCTGGTGCCTCTGGTAAGGCGAGGGGCTGACACTTAGTCATTTTTCCGCATCTGGTGCCTCTGGTAAGGCGAGGGGCTGACACTTAGTCATTTTTCCGCATCTGGTGCCTCTGGTAAGGCGAGGGGCTGACACTTAGTCATTTTTCCGCATCTGGTGCCTCTGGTAAGGCGAGGGGCTGACACTTAGGATTTTTTTCGCATCTGGTGCCTCTGGTAAGGCGAGTGGCTGACACTTAGTCATTTTTCCGCATCTGGTGCCTCTGGTAAGGCGAGTGGCTGACACTTAGTCATTTTTCCGCTTCTGGTGCCTCTGGTAAGGCGAGGGGCTGACACTTAGTCATTTTTCCGCATCTGGTGCCTCTGGTAAGGCGAGGGGCTGTGGCTGACTCTTTTTACCCAGGGACGGGGCCTCTTCCTGGGCATGGGAACCCCGAGCCTCCCCCCCAGGCTGGGGCTGACACTTAGTCGTTTTTCCGCATCTGGTGCCTCTGGTAAGGCGAGGGGCTGTGGCTGACTCTTTTTACCCAGGGACGGGGCCTCTTCCTGGGCATGGGAACCCCGAGCCTCCCACCCAGGCTGGGGCTGACACTTAGTCTTTTTTCCGCATCCGGTGCCTCTGGTAAAGCGAGGGGCTGTGGCTGACTCTTTTTACCCAGGGACGGGGCCTCTTCCTGGGCATGGGAACCCCGAGCCTCCCCCCCAGGCTGGGGCTGACACTTAGTCTTTTTTCCGCATCCGGTGCCTCTGGTAAGGCGAGGGGCTGAGTCTCGCTCTTTTTGCCCAGGGACGGGGCCTCTTCCTGGGCATGGGACCCCCCAGTGCCTTCCCCTCCAGGCAGGGTCTCGGTCCCGGGCACACGCTCCTACCAACCTGCCGGAGGTGTTTTTCTCGACTGGGCTCCTGGCGACTACCATGAGAGACCATGTCCAATGGGCAACCCATGCTACGCAGTATAGAACCATACGCTCGAAGCGTGCCTCTGGTAAGGCGAGTGGCTGACACTTAGTCATTTTTCCTCTGGTGCCTCTGGTAAGGCGAGGGGCTGTGGCTGACTCTTTTTACCCAGGGACGGGGCCTCTTCCTGGGCATGGGAACCCCGAGCCTCCCCCCCAGGCTGGGGCTGACACTTAGTCGTTTTTCCGCATCTGGTGCCTCTGGTAAGGCGAGGGGCTGTGGCTGACTCTTTTTACCCAGGGACGGGGCCTCTTCCTGGGCATGGGAAACCCGAGCCTCCCCCCCAGGCTGGGGCTGACACTTAGTCGTTTTTCCGCATCTGGTGCCTCTGGTGAGGCGAGGGGCTGTGGCTGACTCTTTTTACCCAGGGAAGGGGCCTCTGCCTGGGCATGGGAACCCCGAGCCTCCCCCCCAGGCTGGGGCCGACACTTAGTCGTTTTTACGCATCTGGGTTCCTCTGCCTTGCTCCGTGCCTCCAGCCAGCCTGCTCCTTCGTCAGACACGGCCTGCCCTGGCTCCAGGACCCAGAACCCGACCCCAAGACTCACCCAGGGCATGCTGCTCACAGGCCGGAGGGAGAGGAGCTCGAGGCTGGATCCAGGACCCAGGACCCGACCCCAAGACTCACCCAGGGCATGCTGCTCACAGGCCGAAGGGAGAGGAGCTCGAGGCTGGATACAGGATCCAGGACCCGACCCCAAGACTCACCCAGGGCATGCTGCTCACAGGCCGGAGGGAGAGGAGCTCGAGGCTGGATACAGGATCCAGGACCCGACCCCAAGACTCACCCAGGGCATGCTGCTCACAGGCCGGAGGGAGAGGAGCTCGAGGCTGGATCCAGGACCCAGGACCCGACCCCAAGACTCACCCAGGGCATGCTGCTCACAGGCCGGAGGGAGAGTAGCTCGAGGCTGGATCCAGGACCCAGGACCCGACCCCAAGACTCACCCAGGGCATGCTGCTCACAGGCCGGAGGGAGAGGAGCTCGAGGCTGGATCCAGGACACAGGACCCGACCCCAAGACTCACCCAGGGCATGCTGCTCACAGGCCGGAGGGAGAGGAGCTCGAGGCTGGATCCAGGACCCAGGACCCGACCCCAAGACTCACCCAGGGCATGCTGCTCACAGGCCGGAGGGAGAGTAGCTCGAGGCTGGATCCAGGACCCAGGACCCGACCCCAAGACTCACCCAGGGCATGCTGCTCACAGGCCGGAGGGAGAGGAGCTCGAGGCTGGATCCAGGACACAGGACCCGACCCCAAGACTCACCCAGGGCATGCTGCTCACAGGCCGGAGGGAGAGGACTTGGGGATCCGGCTCCAGGGCAACGGGCCTTACTCCCAAGACTTAGACTTTTTTTCCTTGCCACGCTCCTAAAAGACTCGCTCTTACTATCCTGCGGGAGGTGTTTTTCTCGACTGGGCTCCTGGCGACTACCATGAGAGACCATGTCCAATGGGCAACCCATGCTACGCAGTATAGAACCATACGCTCAGTTCGTGCCTCTGGTAAGGCAGCGGGCCGACACTTAGTCGTTTTTACGCATCTGGTGCCTCTGGTAAGGCAGCGGGCCGACACTTAGTCATTTTTACGCATCTGGTGCCTCTGGTAAGGCAGATAACGACACTTAGAATATTTTTTTCATTACACAAGACACATTTAGTTGGAAGTTTTTGATTTTATTTCAACAAGTCAGTCCATAGTCTACTTTACTACCCCTCCAACACCAAGAGTCGGTCAAAGTGTTGTCTGATTTCCCTTGCTTGATCTACGTCCAGGTGGAAAACATAGAACCGGTCAGCTGTGCCAGGGCTGTGACACATGAATTCAGACATTCGCTCGCGCTGTCTCACAGAGTTATGGTTCTTCACATGGGTTGCCACTGCGCTCCTGATGTCCGTGAAAGTAGGTCTCCCTGGCAAACCCATCTCTCCCCATGCCACCCGTAAGTACTGATCAATGCTGTGGCCGACAGACCTCCAAAGGTGGCAAAGGACCTGGTTTGTTGGGGGACGGAGACCGGCCCGGATCTTCAACCATCGATCCAGCCAGTCGAACTCTTCCGGCTTCAGGAAGATCTGGGCAGTTCCGTATGATCCTTTTGTCTTGTGCTCATGCACGTTAATCAGGTAACCTTGCTCGGGGGACTTGCAGTTCTCCCTGGCCGCCGCAACCTCTTCCACAGTCATGTTTACAAGGACCCCCTTTCTGTGGCCATAAATGCACGAGAGATACGCAGCAAAGTAACCAAAGAAAAGATAAGTTAAGCGGCGCGAGGGCTGTTTGGCGATTTCCTCCAGAAGCTCAGGGATCTTTCTGCTGGCACGCTCCCGACATCTGGTGAGGGTCTGCAGGGAAATTGCCCGCTCTGATTTCTTGGCCTTCAGCTCGATCTGGTAGGTGAGAAGGCCTCCACGGATCTCCTTAAGACAGTTCTGGATGGTACGACGCACTGAAAAGATCTGTCTCTTGGAGAGCCTGCACTGGAACGGCGGTGTGTCAGTCAGGTACCGAAGGAACTTTTGGAGTTGACCCAGATAGTTGTGGACTGTGGACAGCTTCCTTCCATTCCCGAGCAGGTGCGAAGCCCATCTGCAAACATGCATAAAAAGAACCTGACATCCAAGCATTTTCACAGCAGACCTGCACATCAGGCGAGAGAGGATTACCCATGGATCCGGTGAACATCGTCTAGGAAGAGCCAGTCGTGTGTTTGCTGGGCTCCCT
>OY747706.1:52939929-52947429 GCA_963556495.2 Valencia hispanica
CTCAGTTCGTGCCTCTGGTAAGGCAGCGGGCCGACACTTAGTCGTTTTTACGCATCTGGTGCCTCTGGTAAGGCAGCGGGCCGACACTTAGTCATTTTTACGCATCTGGTGCCTCTGGTAAGGCAGATAACGACACTTAGAATATTTTTTTCATTACACAAGACACATTTAGTTGGAAGTTTATGATTTTATTTCAACAAGTCAGTCCATAGTCTACTTTACTACCCCTCCAACACCAAGAGTCGGTCAAAGTGTTGTCTGATTTCCCTTGCTTGATCTACGTCCAGGTGGAAAACATAGAACCGGTCAGCTGTGCCAGGGCTGTGACACATGAATTCAGACATTCGCTCGCGCTGTCTCACAGAGTTATGGTTCTTCACATGGGTTGCCACTGCGCTCCTGATGTCCGTGAAAGTAGGTCTCCCTGGCAAACCCATCTCTCCCCATGCCACCCGTAAGTACTGATCAATGCTGTGGCCGACAGACCTCCAAAGGTGGCAAAGGACCTGGTTTGTTGGGGGACGGAGACCGGCCCGGATCTTCAACCATCGATCCAGCCAGTCGAACTCTTCCGGCTTCAGGAAGATCTGGGCAGTTCCGTATGATCCTTTTGTCTTGTGCTCATGCACGTTAATCAGGTAACCTTGCTCGGGGGACTTGCAGTTCTCCCTGGCCGCCGCAACCTCTTCCACAGTCATGTTTACAAGGACCCCCTTTCTGTGGCCATAAATGCACGAGAGATACGCAGCAAAGTAACCAAAGAAAAGATAAGTTAAGCGGCGCGAGGGCTGTTTGGCGATTTCCTCCAGAAGCTCAGGGATCTTTCTGCTGGCACGCTCCCGACATCTGGTGAGGGTCTGCAGGGAAATTGCCCGCTCTGATTTCTTGGCCTTCAGCTCGATCTGGTAGGTGAGAAGGCCTCCACGGATCTCCTTAAGACAGTTCTGGATGGTACGACGCACTGAAAAGATCTGTCTCTTGGAGAGCCTGCACTGGAACGGCGGTGTGTCAGTCAGGTACCGAAGGAACTTTTGGAGTTGACCCAGATAGTTGTGGACTGTGGACAGCTTCCTTCCATTCCCGAGCAGGTGCGAAGCCCATCTGCAAACATGCATAAAAAGAACCTGACATCCAAGCATTTTCACAGCAGACCTGCACATCAGGCGAGAGAGGATTACCCATGGATCCGGTGAACATCGTCTAGGAAGAGCCAGTCGTGTGTTTGCTGGGCTCCCTCTGCCATGTAGGAGAGGAACTCCTTCACCCTCGAAAGCTGTGAGCATGAGTTTTTCAACTTCATTCGTGACGGGTTGAAACCTTTGATGTAAGCCTGGTAAGCTCCCAAGTACTTTGCTGTGAAAACAACCAGACAAGAAAAGCATGGTCACCTGAAGCACCATACCAAACCATACCATACCGTACGACACATCAAATCTCCAAGTCACCTACTGATGGATTTAGGGAAAACGTTGCCCCTGGTCCCCGGGTCTGTGGGTCTGTCCTCGGACAGGTCCACTCCGGCTGCTGCTGCTGCCGTTGTTCTTGCTGCTCCTGCTGGAACCAACGCATAGGGGTCCAGTCTCTCCAGCACCACCACTGGGGAGAGGCCAACCCCGGCCGCTGCTCGCCCTGCACCCCGCGGTGGTGCCGGAGCTGAAGGGAGGGTCACTCCGACTGCTGCCTCCCCTGAAAGAGACACCGGACATGGAGAGAGGACAACAGCGGGCCCTGGATCCGACAGTGGTGCTAGAGCTGAGGAGAGCTCTTGTTCAAGACAGGGTTCAACCCCAATATCAAGCTGTGAGACAAGGGGAGGATTGGGGTTGCTTTCCCTGAGGCTCCGGAGCAGGGAGATGGTTCTTGATTTTTTCGCAGCAGTGATGTTGCGCTCCCTCTGCTCAATGGAAAGCTCCTGATGGCTGCGTCGCATGTGGTAGTCAAAGCGGGAATTCTTGTACAAACACCCATTCACATTACACGGGTAGTCTCTTACATTGACCCGGCCTGAGGAGAGGTTGAGCAAAAGTCTTCTTTCCTCCAGATTGTTAACAAAGTGTGATCTTTTCAGGTGGCTTGGCAATGAGGCGAAGCTGTTGTTGCAAAGGGGACAGCACCGAGCCTTGCTTCCTGGGTTCATGGTTTCCTTGGAGGAGGGGGAAAAAGACAACATTTGTTCCACTTTACCAACCACCTGTCAACCGGGTGGGCTTTGGCCCAGACCCCCTCTACCCCACCACCAGAACCGAACAGAAAGTCCACCAACCTGCCACGGACAAGGAAAGCCTGCCACCGACAAAAGACGTTCACCGGCAGGCACCGCTCTGCCTCAATTAGGGGAAAGGAACAGGTGGGCTTCGACCCGAACCCCCTCGTTCCGAACCGCAGAACCGAAGACAAAAGAGACCGAGCTGACACCGACAAGTTGCTGCAGCCATCTGACAAGGACAGCCAACGATAAACTCCCTTGATTGAGGCTTGATGTGGAGCAGCTGTGTGCCATTGTCAGCTGCTGCCACTGTCACAGCCGAGAAGACGGGATAATACAGCTTAACCCAAAGTCCTGTCAGTGGCACACACTTCCAATGGAGTTTGCGGACATTGTCACACAATTCACCGCAGTGAAAATGTGTTACGTTCATGTGCGGGAAGTGTCAGAGTTCTGCCATTGACAGCCCGACCGAGGCCTGCCATTGACAGGACCGACCGACAAGGGTCTGCCATTGACAGGACCGACCGACCGAGGTCTGCCATTGACAGCCCGACCGAGGCCTGCCATTGACAGGACCGACCGACAAGGGTCTGCCATTGACAGGACCGACCGACCGAGGTCTGCCATTGACAGCCCGACCGAGGCCTGCCATTGACAGGACCGACCGACAAGGGTCTGCCATTGACAGGACCGACCGACCGAGGTCTGCCATTGACAGCCCGACCGAGGCCTGCCATTGACAGGACCGACCGACAAGGGTCTGCCATTGACAGGACCGACCGACCGAGGTCTGCCATTGACAGCCCGACCGAGGCCTGCCATTGACGACCGACCGACAAGGGTCTGCCATTGACAGGACCGACCGACCGAGGTCTGCCATTGACAGCCCGACCGAGGCCTGCCATTGACAGGACTGACCGACAAACGCCTGCCATTGGCAGGACCGACCGACAAACGCCTGCCATTGGCAGAATAGCTCCAGGGCTGCTGGACAAAAAGCCTCCACAATCATGACCATATCGATCTTTTCGCTCCTTTTTTAAGACGTTGTGTGAAAAAGAACATCATAAACCTGCGGGAGGTGTTTTTCTCGACTGGGCTCCTGGCGACCACCATGAGAGACCATGTCCAATGGGCAACCCATGCTACGCAGTATAGAACCATACGCTCAGTTCGTGCCTCTGGTAAGGCAGCGGGCCGACACTTAGTCGTTTTTACGCATCTGGTGCCTCTGGTAAGGCAGCGAGCCGACACTTAGTCACTTTTCCGCTTCTGGTGCCTCTGGTAAGGCGAGGGGCTGACAGTCATTTTTCCGCATCTGGCGCCTCTGGTAAGGCGAGGGGCTGTGGCTGACTCTTTTTACCCAGGGATGGGGCCTCTTCCTGGGCATGGGAACCCCGAGCCTCCCCCCCAGGCTGGGGCTGACACTTAGTCGTTTTTCCGCATCCGGTGCCTCTGGTAAGGCGAGGGGCTGAGTCTCGCTCTCTTTACCCAGGAACGGGCTTCTTCCTGGGCATGTAAACCCTGCGGATCCCCACAGCCTGGGGCCGACACTTAGTCATTTTCACGCATCCGGTGAGACTGGAAAGACAAGGGACTTAGGCTGGTTCTTTTTACCCGGGAACCAAGCATCTTCCCGGGCATGGATCCGTCCGGGATGGGTACAAAAACACCTTCCTACTATCCTGCGGGAGGTGTTTTTCTCGACTGGGCTTCTGGCGGCTACCATGAGAGACCATGTCCAATGGGCAACCCATGCTACGCAGTATAGAACCATACGCTCAGTTCGTGCCTCTGGTAAGGCAGCGGGCCGACACTTAGTCGTTTTTTCGCATCTGGCGCCTCTGGTAAGGCGAGGGGCTGTGGCTGACTCTTTTTACCCAGGGACGGGGCCTCTTCCTGGGCATGGGAACCCCGAGCCTCCCCTCCAGGCTGTGGCTGACACTTAGTCATTTTTCCGCATCCGGTGCCTCTGGTAAGGCGAGTGGCTGACACTTAGTCATTTTTCCGCATCCGGTGCCTCTGGTAAGGCGAGTGGCTGACACTTAGTCATTTTTCCGCTTCTGGTGCCTCTGGTAAGGCGAGGGGCTGACACTTAGTCATTTTTCCGCATCTGGTGCCTCTGGTAAGGCGAGGGGCTGTGGCTGACTCTTTTTACCCAGGGACGGGGCCTCTTCCTGGGCATGGGAACCCCGAGCCTCCCCCGCAGGCTGGGGCTGACACTTAGTCTTTTTTCCGCATCCGGTGCCTCTGGTAAGGCGAGGGGCTGTGGCTGACTCTTTTTACCCAGGGACGGGGCCTCTTCCTGGGCATGGGAACCCCGAGCCTCCCCTCCAGGCTGGGGCTGACACTTAGTCATGTTTCCGCATCCGGTGCCTCTGGTAAGGCGAGTGGCTGACACTTAGTCATTTTTCCGCTTCTGGTGCAACTGGTAAGGCGAGGGGCTGACACTTAGTCATTTTTCCGCTTCTGGTGCCTCTGGTAAGGCGAGGGGCTGACACTTAGTCATTTTTCCGCTTCTGGTGCCTCTGGTAAGGCGAGGGGCTGACACTTAGTCATTTTTTCGCATCTGGTGCCTCTGGTAAGGCGAGGGGCTGTGGCTGACTCTTTTTACCCAGGGACGGGGCCTCTTCCTGGGCATGGGAACCCCGAGCCTCCCCTCCAGGCTGGGGCTGACACTTAGTCTTTTTTCCGCATCCGGAGCCTCTGGTAAGGCGAGTGGCTGACACTTAGTCATTTTTCCGCTTCTGGTGCAACTGGTAAGGCGAGGGGCTGACACTTAGTCATTTTTCCGCTTCTGGTGCCTCTGGTAAGGCGAGGGGCTGAGGCTGACTCTTTTTACCCAGGGACGGGGCCTCTTCCTGGGCATGGGAACCCCGAGCCTCCCCCCAGGCTGGGGCTGACACTTAGTCATTTTTCCGCATCCGGTGCCTCTGGTAAGGCGAGGGGCTGAGTCTCGCTCTTTTTACCCAGGAACGGGCTTCTTCCTGGGCATGGGAACCCCGAGCCTCCCCCCAGGCTGGGGCTGACACTTAGTCATTTTTCCGCATCTGGTGCCTCTGGTAAGGCGAGTGGCTGACACTTAGTCATTTTTCCGCTTCTGGTGCCTCTGGTAAGGCGAGTGGCTGACACTTAGGATATTTTCCGCATCTGGTGCCTCTGGTAAGGCGAGGGGCTGACACTTAGTCATTTTTCCGCTTCTGGTGCCTCTGGTAAGGCGAGGGGCTGACACTTAGTCATTTTTTCGCATCTGGTGCCTCTGGTAAGGCGAGGGGCTGTGGCTGACTCTTTTTACCCAGGGACGGGGCCTCTTCCTGGGCATGGGAACCCCGAGCCTCCCCCAGGCTGGGGCTGACACTTAGTCTTTTTCCGCATCTGGTGCCTCTGGGCTCGGTGACACTTAGTCATTTTTTCGCATCTGGTGCCTCTGGTAAGGCGAGGGGCTGTGGCTGACTCTTTTTACCCAGGGACGGGGCCTCTTCCTGGGCATGGGAACCCCGAGCCTCCCCTCCAGGCTGGGGCTGACACTTAGTCATTTTTCCGCATCTGGTGCCTCTGGTAAGGCGAGTGGCTGACACTTAGTCATTTTTCCGCTTCTGGTGCCTCTGGTAAGGCGAGGGGCTGACACTTAGTCATTTTTCCGCATCTGGTGCCTCTGGTAAGGCGAGGGGCTGAGGCTAGCTGTCTTTACCCGGGAAGCGGGCCTCTTCCCGGGTATGGGGCCGCCCGTGCCTCCCCTTCAGGCAGGGGGCTGACACTTAGGATATTTTCCGCATCTGGTGCCTCTGGTTAGGCGAGGGGCTGACACTTAGGATATTTTCCGCATCTGGTGCCTCTGGTAAGGCGAGGGGCTGACACTTAGTCATTTTTCCGCATCTGGTGCCTCTGGTAAGAGGAGGGGCTGACACTTAGGATTTTTTTCGCATCTCTTTCCTCGCTCCTGCACCACACACGGTCTGGGCTAGCTCCAGGACCCAGGGCCCGACCCCAGCCCTCACCCAGGGCCTGCTGCTGCTCACAGGCAGAAGGGAGGAGAGCTTGAGGCTCGCTCCAGGACCCAGGGCCCGACCCCAGCCCTCACCCAGGGCCTGCTGCTGCTGCTCACAGGACAGAGGGAGAGGGGCAGGAGATCCGGCTCCAGGACCCAGGGCCCGACCCCAGCCCTCACCCAGGGCCTGCTGCTGCTGCTCACAGGACAGAGGGAGAGGGGCAGGAGATCCGGCTCCAGGACCCAGGGCCCGACCCAGCCCTCACCCAGGGCCTGCTGCTGCTGCTCACAGGACAGAGGGAGAGGGGCAGGAGATCCGGCTCCCAGGACCCAGGGCCCGACCCCAGCCCTCACCCAGGGCCTGCTGCTGCTGCTCACAGGACAGAGGGAGAGGGGCGGGAGATCCGGCTCCAGGACCCAGGGCCCGACCCCAGCCCTCACCCAGGGCCTGCTGCTGCTGCTCACAGGACAGAGGGAGAGGGGCAGGAGATCCGGCTCCAGGACCCAGGGCCCGACCCCAGCCCTCACCCCAGGGCCTGCTGCTGCTGCTCACAGGACAGAGGGAGAGGGGCAGGAGATCCGGCTCCAGGACCCAGGGCCCGACCCCAGCCCTCACCCAGGGCCTGCTGCTGCTGCTCACAGGACAGAGGGAGAGGGGCAGGAGATCCGGCTCCAGGACCCAGGGCCCGACCCCAGCCCTCACCCAGGGCCTGCTGCTGCTGCTCACAGGACAGAGGGAGAGGGGCAGGAGATCCGGCTCCAGGACCCAGGGCCCGACCCCAGCCCTCACCCAGGGCCTGCTGCTGCTGCTCACAGGACAGAGGGAGAGGGGCAGGAGATCCGGCTCCAGGACCCAGGGCCCGACCCCAGCCCTCACCCAGGGCCTGCTGCTGCTGCTCACAGGACAGAGGGAGAGGGGCAGGAGATCCGGCTCCAGGACCCAGGGCCCGACCCCAGCCCTCACCCCAGGGCCTGCTGCTGCTGCTCACAGGCAGGAGGGAGAGGAGCTTGAGGCAGCTCCAGGGCTGCTGGACCAACCACCCCACCAGAACCATGACCACCGTGCGGACCGGGGTACCCACACTTAAGCACCCCTCCGCGGACTAAGCCAAGCCACACGCACCGCCAACTTTCTCGTGCCTCTGGTAAGGCACAGAGAGCCTCGTGCCTCTGGTAAGGCACGAAGAGATCTGTTCCTCTGGTAAGGCACAGCTCCACCGGTGGATGGGAGCTGGCCTGGGGCTCCCATCCGGGCCCGAGTGCCTCCACTCGGGCTCATAGTGCCAAGACCCAGCACCCCTGT
>OY747706.1:52957429-53249929 GCA_963556495.2 Valencia hispanica
ACACGCTCCTACCAACCTGCCGGAGGTGTTTTTCTCGACTGGGCTCCTGGTGACTACCATGAGAGACCATGTCCAATGGGAAACCCATGCTACGCAGTATAGAACCATACGCTCGATGCGTGCCTCTGGTAAGGCGAGTGGCTGACACTTAGTCATTTTTTCGCATCTGGTGCCTCTGGTAAGGCGAGGGGCTGTGGCTGACTCTTTTTACCCAGGGACGGGGCCTCTTCCTGGGCATGGGAACCCCGAGCCTCCCCCCCAGGCTGGGGCTGACACTTAGTCGTTTTTCCGCATCTGGTGCCTCTGGTAAGGCGAGTGGCTGACACTTAGTCATTTTTCCGCATCTGGTGCCTCTGGTAAGGCGAGGGGCTGACACTTAGTCATTTTTCCGCATCTGGTGCCTCTGGTAAGGCGAGGGGCTGACACTTAGTCATTTTTCCGCATCTGGTGCCTCTGGTAAGGCGAGGGGCTGACACTTAGTCATTTTTCCGCATCTGGTGCCTCTGGTAAGGCGAGGGGCTGACACTTAGGATTTTTTTTCGCATCTGGTGCCTCTGGTAAGGCGAGTGGCTGACACTTAGTCATTTTTCCGCATCTGGTGCCTCTGGTAAGGCGAGTGGCTGACACTTAGTCATTTTTCCGCTTCTGGTGCCTCTGGTAAGGCGAGGGGCTGACACTTAGTCATTTTTCCGCATCTGGTGCCTCTGGTAAGGCGAGGGGCTGTGGCTGACTCTTTTTACCCAGGGACGGGGCCTCTTCCTGGGCATGGGAACCCCGAGCCTCCCCCCCAGGCTGGGGCTGACACTTAGTCGTTTTTCCGCATCTGGTGCCTCTGGTAAGGCGAGGGGCTGTGGCTGACTCTTTTTACCCAGGGACGGGGCCTCTTCCTGGGCATGGGAACCCCGAGCCTCCCACCCAGGCTGGGGCTGACACTTAGTCTTTTTTCCGCATCCGGTGCCTCTGGTAATGCGAGGGGCTGTGGCTGACTCTTTTTACCCAGGGACGGGGCCTCTTCCTGGGCATGGGAACCCCGAGCCTCCCCCCCAGGCTGGGGCTGACACTTAGTCTTTTTTCCGCATCCGGTGCCTCTGGTAAGGCGAGGGGCTGAGTCTCGCTCTTTTTGCCCAGGGACGGGGCCTCTTCCTGGGCATGGGACCCCCCAGTGCCTTCCCCTCCAGGCAGGGTCTCGGTCCCGGCACACGCTCCTACCAACCTGCCGGAGGTGTTTTTCTCGACTGGGCTCCTGGCGACTACCATGAGAGACCATGTCCAATGGGCAACCCATGCTACGCAGTATAGAACCATACGCTCGAAGCGTGCCTCTGGTAAGGCGAGTGGCTGACACTTAGTCATTTTTCCGCTTCTGGTGCCTCTGGTAAGGCGAGTGGCTGACACTTAGTCATTTTTCCGCATCTGGTGCCTCTGGTAAGGCGAGGGGCTGTGGCTGACTCTTTTTACCCAGGGACGGGGCCTCTTCCTGGGCATGGGAACCCCGAGCCTCCCCCCCAGGCTGGGGCTGACACTTAGTCGTTTTTCCGCATCTGGTGCCTCTGGTAAGGCGAGGGGCTGTGGCTGACTCTTTTTACCCAGGGACGGGGCCTCTTCCTGGGCATGGGAACCCCGAGCCTCCCCCCCAGGCTGGGGCTGACACTTAGTCGTTTTTCCGCATCTGGTGCCTCTGGTAAGGCGAGGGGCTGTGGCTGACTCTTTTTACCCAGGGACGGGGCCTCTTCCTGGGCATGGGAACCCCGAGCCTCCCCCCCAGGCTGGGGCTGACACTTAGTCGTTTTTCCGCATCTGGTGCCTCTGGTAAGGCGAGGGGCTGTGGCTGACTCTTTTTACCCAGGGACGGGGCCTCTTCCTGGGCATGGGAAACCCGAGCCTCCCCCCCAGGCTGGGGCTGACACTTAGTCGTTTTTCCGCATCTGGTGCCTCTGGTGAGGCGAGGGGCTGTGGCTGACTCTTTTTACCCAGGGAAGGGGCCTCTGCCTGGGCATGGGAACCCCGAGCCTCCCCCCCAGGCTGGGGCCGACACTTAGTCGTTTTTACGCATCTGGGTTCCTCTGCCTTGCTCCGTGCCTCCAGCCAGCCTGCTCCTTCGTCAGACACGGCCTGCCCTGGCTCCAGGACCCAGAACCCGACCCCAAGACTCACCCAGGGCATGCTGCTCACAGGCCGGAGGGAGAGGAGCTCGAGGCTGGATCCAGGACCCAGGACCCGACCCCAAGACTCACCCAGGGCATGCTGCTCACAGGCCGAAGGGAGAGGAGCTCGAGGCTGGATACAGGATCCAGGACCCGACCCCAAGACTCACCCAGGGCATGCTGCTCACAGGCCGGAGGGAGAGGAGCTCGAGGCTGGATACAGGATCCAGGACCCGACCCCAAGACTCACCCAGGGCATGCTGCTCACAGGCCGGAGGGAGAGGAGCTCGAGGCTGGATCCAGGACCCAGGACCCGACCCCAAGACTCACCCAGGGCATGCTGCTCACAGGCCGGAGGGAGAGTAGCTCGAGGCTGGATCCAGGACCCAGGACCCGACCCCAAGACTCACCCAGGGCATGCTGCTCACAGGCCGGAGGGAGAGGAGCTCGAGGCTGGATCCAGGACACAGGACCCGACCCCAAGACTCACCCAGGGCATGCTGCTCACAGGCCGGAGGGAGAGGAGCTCGAGGCTGGATCCAGGACCCAGGACCCGACCCCAAGACTCACCCAGGGCATGCTGCTCACAGGCCGGAGGGAGAGTAGCTCGAGGCTGGATCCAGGACCCAGGACCCGACCCCAAGACTCACCCAGGGCATGCTGCTCACAGGCCGGAGGGAGAGGAGCTCGAGGCTGGATCCAGGACACAGGACCCGACCCCAAGACTCACCCAGGGCATGCTGCTCACAGGCCGGAGGGAGAGGACTTGGGGATCCGGCTCCAGGGCAACGGGCCTTACTCCCAAAACTTAGACTTTTTTTCCTTGCCACGCTCCTAAAAGACTCGCTCTTACTATCCTGCGGGAGGTGTTTTTCTCGACTGGGCTCCTGGCGACTACCATGAGAGACCATGTCCAATGGGCAACCCATGCTACGCAGTATAGAACCATACGCTCAGTTCGTGCCTCTGGTAAGGCAGCGGGCCGACACTTAGTCGTTTTTACGCATCTGGTGCCTCTGGTAAGGCAGCGGGCCGACACTTAGTCATTTTTACGCATCTGGTGCCTCTGGTAAGGCAGATAACGACACTTAGAATATTTTTTTCATTACACAAGACACATTTAGTTGGAAGTTTATGATTTTATTTCAACAAGTCAGTCCATAGTCTACTTTACTACCCCTCCAACACCAAGAGTCGGTCAAAGTGTTGTCTGATTTCCCTTGCTTGATCTACGTCCAGGTGGAAAACATAGAACCGGTCAGCTGTGCCAGGGCTGTGACACATGAATTCAGACATTCGCTCGCGCTGTCTCACAGAGTTATGGTTCTTCACATGGGTTGCCACTGCGCTCCTGATGTCCGTGAAAGTAGGTCTCCCTGGCAAACCCATCTCTCCCCATGCCACCCGTAAGTACTGATCAATGCTGTGGCCGACAGACCTCCAAAGGTGGCAAAGGACCTGGTTTGTTGGGGGACGGAGACCGGCCCGGATCTTCAACCATCGATCCAGCCAGTCGAACTCTTCCGGCTTCAGGAAGATCTGGGCAGTTCCGTATGATCCTTTTGTCTTGTGCTCATGCACGTTAATCAGGTAACCTTGCTCGGGGGACTTGCAGTTCTCCCTGGCCGCCGCAACCTCTTCCACAGTCATGTTTACAAGGACCCCCTTTCTGTGGCCATAAATGCACGAGAGATACGCAGCAAAGTAACCAAAGAAAAGATAAGTTAAGCGGCGCGAGGGCTGTTTGGCGATTTCCTCCAGAAGCTCAGGGATCTTTCTGCTGGCACGCTCCCGACATCTGGTGAGGGTCTGCAGGGAAATTGCCCGCTCTGATTTCTTGGCCTTCAGCTCGATCTGGTAGGTGAGAAGGCCTCCACGGATCTCCTTAAGACAGTTCTGGATGGTACGACGCACTGAAAAGATCTGTCTCTTGGAGAGCCTGCACTGGAACGGCGGTGTGTCAGTCAGGTACCGAAGGAACTTTTGGAGTTGACCCAGATAGTTGTGGACTGTGGACAGCTTCCTTCCATTCCCGAGCAGGTGCGAAGCCCATCTGCAAACATGCATAAAAAGAACCTGACATCCAAGCATTTTCACAGCAGACCTGCACATCAGGCGAGAGAGGATTACCCATGGATCCGGTGAACATCGTCTAGGAAGAGCCAGTCGTGTGTTTGCTGGGCTCCCTCTGCCATGTAGGAGAGGAACTCCTTCACCCTCGAAAGCTGTGAGCATGAGTTTTTCAACTTCATTCGTGACGGGTTGAAACCTTTGATGTAAGCCTGGTAAGCTCCCAAGTACTTTGCTGTGAAAACAACCAGACAAGAAAAGCATGGTCACCTGAAGCACCATACCAAACCATACCATACCGTACGACACATCAAATCTCCAAGTCACCTACTGATGGATTTAGGGAAAACGTTGCCCCTGGTCCCCGGGTCTGTGGGTCTGTCCTCGGACAGGTCCACTCCGGCTGCTGCTGCTGCCGTTGTTCTTGCTGCTCCTGCTGGAACCAACGCATAGGGGTCCAGTCTCTCCAGCACCACCACTGGGGAGAGGCCAACCCCGGCCGCTGCTCGCCCTGCACCCCGCGGTGGTGCCGGAGCTGAAGGGAGGGTCACTCCGACTGCTGCCTCCCCTGAAAGAGACACCGGACATGGAGAGAGGACAACCGCGGGCCCTGGATCCGACAGTGGTGCTAGAGCTGAGGAGAGCTCTTGTTCAAGACAGGGTTCAACCCCAATATCAAGCTGTGAGACAAGGGGAGGATTGGGGTTGCTTTCCCTGAGGCTCCGGAGCAGGGAGATGGTTCTTGATTTTTTCGCAGCAGTGATGTTGCGCTCCCTCTGCTCAATGGAAAGCTCCTGATGGCTGCGTCGCATGTGGTAGTCAAAGCGGGAATTCTTGTACAAACACCCATTCACATTACACGGGTAGTCTCTTACATTGACCCGGCCTGAGGAGAGGTTGAGCAAAAGTCTTCTTTCCTCCAGATTGTTAACAAAGTGTGATCTTTTCAGGTGGCTTGGCAATGAGGCGAAGCTGTTGTTGCAAAGGGGACAGCACCGAGCCTTGCTTCCTGGGTTCATGGTTTCCTTGGAGGAGGGGGAAAAAGACAACATTTGTTCCACTTTACCAACCACCTGTCAACCGGGTGGGCTTTGGCCCAGACCCCCTCTACCCCACCACCAGAACCGAACAGAAAGTCCACCAACCTGCCACGGACAAGGAAAGCCTGCCACCGACAAAAGACGTTCACCGGCAGGCACCGCTCTGCCTCAATTAGGGGAAAGGAACAGGTGGGCTTCGACCCGAACCCCCTCGTTCCGAACCGCAGAACCGAAGACAAAAGAGACCGAGCTGACACCGACAAGTTGCTGCAGTCATCTGACAAGGACAGCCAACGATAAACTCCCTTGATTGAGGCTTGATGTGGAGCAGCTGTGTGCCATTGTCAGCTGCTGCCACTGTCACAGCCGAGAAGACGGGATAATACAGCGAACCTGTGTTTTATCTTCTGCCTCTCATAGAGGACTGTAGGCCTCAGAAAGACTTGGAAAAGAGCTCACATGCAACCACAGGAAAGAGTATTTTTTATAGCGGTTTATGATCTAGATAAGTGTTTCTCAACAGGGACGCGGCTGTTTTGTCCCCTCATAGGGTGTTCAGTAGTGATGTCTCGGTTGCTAACGAAATGGCTCTAAGATCGGTCACCTCTTTGAAGTGACCGATATGAGCCGGTTCCTTGTTGGGGGAGCTGAACAGGAGCTCAATTTATAAATATTTTACATGCTCTTTGTTCTTGTACTCTAGCACTGTTCCATGGGCAATATAATAAGCCATATAAATAAACAATTCATACAATTTATTTGTAATTAGTCATTCACTTTACATGTATTTTTGGTGATTAAATTAATTTAAGAAACAAAAAATGTTAGGAGCCGAAAGAACCGGCTCTTTTTAGTAAACAGAGCCTTAAGGACTGGCTCTCCTAAAAGAGCTGGAATTCCCATCACTGGTAAATTTCCTTAAAGTTTTTTTGTTACTCTTTTGTAAACCGTGCTTTTTGATTTCTTGTTTAGGACATGAAGAAGTAAAGGGTGGCTTAGGAGAGGAGAGACCGGACCAGATGGATAGACTGTTTGTCAATTTATGCTTTTGTCACATTATGGTTATTTAGTTGTTTTATGGTTATGAATAAATTGATTAAAACAAATAGGAAATATCATTAAGTCATTTTATTAACAGTTTCATTATTATTTAGAGTGTTTTAAAGATAACAAAGCTTACTTTGAACAATTTAAAATAACCATTGCAAATTTCGTAACAAATACATTAGGATCAATTATTGTGTGGTTATTTATAGTTGTTCAGGCAGGATTAACTTGAATGACCTCTTCCTGGACAGTCTTTAAGCTTTATTAGAATAAATAGGCAGTTTTGTTGTATTGGCTGAATAAAGATCAGAGAGGTGGATGGAGTTCTCCAGGTGAGACCTGTTTTTGTTTTGGTTGACGAGGGGAACATCATGCAGGTTGGTCTGGAGAGAGGGCTTCAGCAAGCTTCTTCGCACTGTCCACTGCATCGTCCAGGGCTAGGTCAATCAACGGCTACCACATCACTAAGACATGTTCAGAAGACAGTTTGTCCTAGTTTGATTTCTCTAAACCAGCCTCATCCTCTGCTACATCGTCCTCATGCTCATCCCCAGGGGCCAAAATGTCACCAGCACTGAGGAAGATGCTGTGGAGAAGAGCTTATGCTGTTGTGACCTGCAATGGTGTTGAAAACATAAAACATTTTTATGAGTTATTGTTGCACTGGTTGTTTAAAAAATTCAATTCAGTTTATTTACTCAGAAAGTGCCAATTCGCAAGATGTCGCCTGTTTAAAAAAACAACTATATATATATAAACCTCCTGCACCTCCTCTGGTGCAGACGTGACATCTGTTTCACTTCAGTGATGCAAAAGTGGTAAGAAATGCGTCAGTCACAGAGACTGAGCATGGAAAACATCAGATATAGATCAAATGTAGGACAACGCTGAAAACAGTTTAGGTCTGGTTTGGAAAAATGGAATAAAAAAAGTTAGATTTATCTGCCAGTTTAGGCATTTTTCCAGGATATCTTTTAGATAATTTGGAGTTGTACCCTAAAATGCTGTTATGCAGACATGAAGTTAAACTAAAACTACGAGAATAGCAATTATTTGCAACACTTAATTTGAAAGTTGTGTTAGAGAGAATCACACTATGTCAGTCTAAGCTCTTCGTTTAATGGATCTTTGATGGTTGTTTTTTACCTTCAGGTTTCATTCGTAGTACACCTGAAAATCTTCTGATTAAAGTTATTGCAGTACTTTTCTTAAGTTATGTTGTGGACCTGTTAGGTTAATAGACCAAGGGAAGACATGCAGTTTAAAGCCAATACTTGGGGTTTCTGAGGTGAATTTGAGAATTAGCCCTCGTTTATCCTGCCTCTGATTGACATATATATGGATTAAATTATCAAACGTGAACAATGGATTCCCAAGAACACTTCAATGCCCCCCTTTTTACAATAATGCTCCTAACGCCGCTAGATGGCCTCTGGACACCCAATGAGGGGACAGTCCAGCCCCGCTCCTGTTGAGAGACACTAATCTAGGTCATAAACTTCTATAAAAAATTATAAAATCTTACCTGTAGTTGCATGTTCCAAGTCTTGCTGAGGCCTACAGTAAAAGAGATAAAACACAGGTTAGCTCCGATAGCTGCACATTCTCTGATGTTCCACTGATATCTATGGCCAATTAGCAAGATTATTAACAGAAACTGAAATAACACGCATTTACATGCAACCATTAATGACTATGTGAAGATGATGCGTGCTCACCCCATCTCTGAAGCCGTCAGTTAGCCCCAAAGCACTCCCTGTCCTGTATGCTAGCACTGTGGCTACTTTAGCAGTACATAGAGACAGCTAGTAATCTAACGTCCAGTTAAAGCTAGCTTATAAAGTATCACTTGGCTTTATTTAAAGAAGAAGAGATCTAATATGAGCAATACTCACTTTAGATCTTCTGCAACATGGCTGGAATCTCCATCTAGCAGTCGTTCAGAGTCCGTGTCAGCTAAAAGAAAAAATGCAGTCATGGAGGCTACGTAACATCCTGGTCACTGAACTGACACTCCAGAAATCATTGTCCAATGACAAAAAAGTCAGGGAAGTAGTATTGCCAACTTAGCAACTTTGTTGCTATTTCAAACTTTTTTTTTCTTCCAAAAAGCGCCTAGCAACATTTCTTACCACCCATCATCGGCATCCACACCCTGGGTGGGGTTTGTGAAACAGCCTTTCTGTGTGGAGTTTGCATGTTCTCCCCATATTCCCTTGAGTAGCTAACGTGAGCTACTCTCACAAAAACATGCACCAGTCCTGGGCTGTATACTGCCTCCTCCTGGCTGGGCGGGGCGCCTGAGGGGTTGGGGAGGATCTGGCTGGAATAACGTGATCCTTTCACGCGCTACGTGGAAACCCCGCCTCATCGGGTTAAAAGAAGGGGCTGCTCACTCCTCAAGCATGAAGGAGGCTTGAGTTATAGTGCTGGGCCCTCCCGGGGTTGGCAGAGGGAGAGCAAAGCCCACGAATGGATTTAGGTAGGAACACAGGTGATAAATAATGGGGAAAAAACAGTGGGGAAAAAAAGGGGGAAAAAAAGAAGTTGTTTTGTGAAATCTGCAAATATATAGAACCGATCTTTCTTCTATAAGCCACACACGAACATCAGGCAAAAGCTTTTCTGTACTGCTTCATCGCACACCTGTGGTGCATTCAAGGAATGTTCGAAACTCATAGTGAGTTTAATACCATAGGATATTTAAAACTTATAACAAAAAACACAGAAAATAATACCATTAACCACCAACTTCTGTTTAATGGCGGTTGACAAGCAACGTTTAATGCATATTAAATATGCCCTACTTATTTTTTCAAAGTACTAAAAAACAAACAAACAAACAAAAAGTGTATTGTTTCTATTAATTTCGTCTTCTTGAGATTTCTCTGCAATTTATTTCAGAACTAGAAATTTTGTTTAAAGGGTCTTGGATGTCCAGTTGCAATTTGATTTATTGTAAATTTTGTACCAGTTCCCTTCTCTTAACAGTTTAGTTCAGGCAAAATATAACATGTTCCACAGTCTAGTCTTGAATACAGAAGTCACATTTCCCTGTAGCATGTTTCCCCTGTTTAAGTAATGTATTATTTAACCTTTTATGACCAAATCCTAAATATTTTACTTCCTCCTTTCTGTTTCCTTCTGTTTTCCTTATTAAACCAACTTTCCTTTGAATATATAAGCCCCCTACCAGTTGTTTCTTCTAACCATTGTTTCTGCCATCTTTCCTTAAACTTATGAGGCAGCCATTTTCTGTTCTATATCTTCTTTTATTTTGACATGTCTGAGATCATTGGTTTTGCACACAGTTTTTATTGCAAACTAGTTTTATTTGTAATGGATGTTTTGGAGAAAAAAATGAAGACCTCCACGTGAGTGATGATGTCATTACGTTGACGTGACAATGTCATCAATTTGCAAATTAACTTGTGACGTCATCAGGTGACATCTAGTGACTTTCTGGGTCAACTTCAGTTACTTCCTGTCAGAGACAGTTGGGAACACTGCAGGGAGCGTAACTGCAAAGGCTGCAGCAAGAGCAAAGCTCTGATCAGCAATAATGAAACAGAGGAAACTGATAAAAATACTGTTGGGTTCCTTAGGAGTTTTTTATGTCCTTATTCAGTTTACCTTATCATCTTAGTTAATTTCTTGGTGTTAGCTTTTGTTATTTTATGGTTTAGGATCTTACTGTTATTTTTTGGCTGTCTTCCTTCCACACTTTCACTTCCTGTCCTTAGACATTCTTTACCTTTTGCTTAATCTTTTATTTGTTTTTTCTTATTTCATAATTTTTCCTTTAGTTCTGTTTTACTTCAATTCTCTTATTAGGATGGTTTTCTTATTTGAATCTCTTTCTAGTATTTGTACTTTGCTGATTCGTCTGTCTTCCTCTGCCGTCCTTCTTTGCCGCTTTATTTTGCCGTCTTCACTCCAGCAGTTTTGAGGTTCTAAGTCCAACCACTGTAATTCTTTAGTTTTTTATTAAATAATACTCATCGAATTCTGTTCTCTGCATTTGGGTCTTTTCTACAAAACATGACAAATACATACTTTCAAACAAAAATAAAGACAGACTATACTTTGGCTCTGAGAAACTGATTGCAGATACTAAGTTTTACTTTTCAAACAACTTTTTTCAATGTTATTTTTTCTCTCAATTTCTTAATTTTTATTCGACTTTCTCAGGGCTAGGGTTAGGGTTTTTCTTGATCATTTTGGCACAAATCTAATTCCATAAAGATCCCTGCCTTCTTCCTTAAAGAGGGCAGGGATTAGCTTTTAATTTTTATCCATTCACCAATCTTGCAATGGCTCTGCGCTCCCCACTTTGGGAACCACTGCACTAGAGTGACAAAACCAACAGCTCCAGATAATACCCAAAATCAAACCCACTCACCTGAACTCCATCATCAGCACTTGTCCACACTCTCTCCTGTGTGTCAAACAATTGCCTTTTCTGCTTTTTGCACAGAATGAGGGTAGATTAAAATATAAATCTGCACATCTACATTTACTCGTTTAAAATCAGGAAATAGGAGTGAATGGGGTTTTGCCAGGTCCCCCTTCTCCCCACCTGCTTGAAGCATAGGGAGAAGAGAAAAAAAACAGAATTACTAAAAAATATTTTAACATTCTTTTCCAATAATTGAACCCTTATCAGTGTCAATGGTTCAGAAAAAACTGTTAAATAAAATCTCCCTTTGTCCCTTGCTTTGAGACAGTCACTCCATTCGGCCGCTTAGGAGACAGGACTAAGTTGACCACAGGCCGCAACAGGAGTCCCAGCAGGGGTGTGGCTATGGGTGGGCCTGAATAGGCATAGGCTCACCTACTTTGGAGAAGGTCCCACCCAAATAAATGGCTTTCTTAAAAGCAATTAAAACTAATTATGTATATAATTATAAAAATGTTATGTTTGAGAATAGTCACATAAAGTCATCATAAAACAAAAAAACAACATTTAAATTAACATGGTGCATATGCATGGTGGTGATTGAAGATTACATCTATTTTGCAAAACTTGCTCTCATTGGCTGTTTTAAATAACACGACATGATGCAACATAGCCAGACAAGCTAGCCTTACCTGTGAGACTGTTTTGCTAATGTTAATGTGACCTGTAGTGACAAATGCCAGAGACAAATTTAGAAATGGCAAAACAAATGTATATTTCAAAGTTTTTCAAAAAACAAAGATTGGAGGACATGGTCACTGATGCCATCACAAACATAACAGGTGTTGGGGCTATATTTTCCACAAATGAACTGAACAGACTGTTGGACCGCTGGAAGCCATTTTCGCTAAATGGACTGAGTAGACCCCATTTCCCGGTGACCCCCAACACAATCCTATTGGTCTGTGACCACCCATGGCTAAATCAATAATGACATCACGACCAAAGGGCTATAAGAAGGTCGTGGCGACCATTTCAAATTGTTCTCAGCAGAGCTTTTCAGCAGAAACTCCTGCTACACAGAGGACATCTTACCGGTGAGAATTCTCTTTTGTTCTGACCCGCTGAACGGGGGAGAACTCTCATTTCAAAGCTTCGAAGTGCCCCTTTTGCTGTTTGTGTATCCAGCTGGGCTATTTCAGGACTGTTCCAAGACAGTTCGATACAACGTCGACCTGCAAGCCGTCCGGCCTGCAGTTGGGACACACGTTCCTAAAAGTCCTGCGCAGGTTTTCTAATTTTTCCTTTTCTTGCTCCACTACAGACACATTTTGCTCCCCTTTTCGTGGACATGACTTTCCTCAAAGCAAAGTAGGAATGAACCGGTTCATTTATGCTAATCTTGTGTCTGGGCAGATAAATAGGGAAAATAGAGTTCTTAACGAGTTAGATCTCGTTCACTGTTGGTTTAAAGTGTTTTTAAGCCCTGAACCTGATGGCTCATTTAGCGTCGCCGCACGCATACGTTTGAGCTGTATTTGAAACTGGTTTTTATCATGAGTGGATTCTACTCTTTCATTCTTTTTTCATTTCTCTCTTTTCCTCGCTCTTTCTTGCTCTCTGATCACCTGGTCGGCAGAGTCGGGCTCGGTCCGACCTGCTACAGCTGCTCTGTTAGCTGAAAGGTTAACTCTATTGTTCCTTTGTCTGTTAGTTAAAGCTGTGGCCTCCATTTAGTCAAAGCTAGTTTTATGGCCCTTTGTTTCCGGACACCCCATGTGCTGTTCTCCATCTTGGCACAGAACTAAGTTTATGGCCCTTTGTCTCCTAGGCTATCTTAGTTGAGCCCCCTGGATTGAGAGCCACCTCCCTTTTTGAACACACCTCACCTCTCCTCCCCTGCGAAAGGGGGAGCTGTCTGTTTGTCCCTGATCCACTTTGTGTCAATTGTGTTTAATTTGCACATATTATTATTACTCTCAGTAAACTGGCGGCACACAGAGAAACTCATGCACATAACAGCAGCAGGACTGTGTTAAACCAAATGCACGGAGATGCGGGAAACATCACATTTATTGAGAGAAACCATCAGCATGTGAAGGTGGTGTTAGATATTGTCATGATGTGTGCCAAACAGGACATTCCTCTTAGGGGCACAGAGAAACAGAAGAGACTTTAAATAGAGGAAACATTTTTTAAATTTTCAAGCCGAACTCCAAATATGATCCTGAAGCTGAAAACAGGCTTCAACAGCTTCTACGCAATGCTACCCTGATGAGTCCTGACATTCAGAATGAACTGATGGAATGTACCGCATCATTATTACTATGGAAAATACAAAAGGAATTACACGAGTCAACATATTACGCCATAATAACAGATGAGTACCAAGATCAATCTAAATGGGATATAATAGCTGTGTGTCTCCGCTTCATTAATGGTTGGGCTGATAAACGAGCGAACTGCTAAATTTACTGACACAGATGATATGTTCGCTCTAGGAATTTCAAAGAAGTTCCTGGACATCCTGAAAGCCCTGGTGCTCGACCCATCCCATTGAATAGGATTTTGTTTTGCTAGCGCTTCTGTGATGTCGGGAAACAAAGGGGGCGTGTACGTACTTCTGAAGCAAACATTCCCACATGCAGTTTATGTGCACTGAAACTCTCATAGATTGGACCTGGTGTTATGCACTGCTGCTCAAGTGTCGAAACAATCAGTATCACAGGTTCATGTCTGGAGCCCACAGACATGCACGGTTTATGCAGTTGCAAAAAGAAATCCACCCCGACAGTAAGCTGATTGAGCTGGAGAGAGCCACTGATGTGCGATGGAGTTCAAAGTCAGGCTCTGTGAGCAAAAATACTGCAGCTACTCGATGTAATTCTTGAAGCTCTTTCTGAATTTTTAGAGGAAATTGGACAGACGAAGCTGGAAGCAGAGTCTATGTTGCAGCAAATTCAGACAAAAACATTCATCTTTCTGCTTGTGACATTTGGAAAACTATTTGACATCTCAGACTTTGCAACTAAAGGACTACAAAGTCCTTCTTTATATGTGTCACACTTGATTGAATGTCTGAAAGTAAGCTTTTCTAAATTTAGATTGAACACAGATGGTGATTTTGAAAATGCAGGTGAAATTTAAGCACACTGTGGTGACAACATCTTTGGGGAAGTCTTCATGTGAAAAAAGTTATGCTGATTTTAAGACACATGTGGAATGCAGTTCTTGATAGACAGATAACAGAGCTGAACTGTAGGTTTAAAGAGGACACCTCTGGACTAATGCAAGCCTCAGCTTCGATGCTCCCTGCATCAGCAACATTTGGAGAACTTGGAGTTTCTACAGAACCCGGCCATGCGGCTTAATATCACCATCACCGTGACTGAGAACGTCTAATGAACGTCTGATGTCTGAACATGTGGATGATGAACACATCAGACGTAAGGCTGATGCAGGGCGTAGCTATCCATCTCTGATGGAACTATTAGCTTAGCTGTTTTGTCTTTTTTTTCAAGATCTATTAATGATAACCTCAGCCCAAGAATATATCTGTAAACACCGGAGTCCCCACACCTATGTGTGTGTGAGCATGCTGGTGCATATAAGGTTTCTCCATACAATCGTTCAATAGCTTGTGTGAGGCGCCATCGATCTGTCTCCCAGGAATCGATGCAGACATGAAGGAGATCGGAGTCAAGACGTCCAAAGGACCCCCAGAGCCCCAGGCGGACCAGCGTGGGGCTGACCGCATCCCTCAAGAGAGGAGCAGAGGAGAACCCCAGGGAAACATCCAGCAGCTACAATGCAGGGTGGGTGGGTATGGGGGCGTGGGGTGCGCAGTGACAAGCCCACGGGCTCCGCCGGCAACCGGCTACGCCAGGGCGGGCCAGGCCATGGACCCGGAGAATGTGGGGAAGCCAGCCACACATCCCCCAACCCCCACCGTCTATTTGCGGTTTAACTTGCATGTTGGACCCAATCCCAAAAAAATTATTTAAGGAAGTGTTACCTTTGGTTCTTGGCCCCATTTTAAATATGATGAATCGTTATTAAATGGATACGTACCACAGGAATTTAAGGTTGCTGTAATTAAACCTTTACTTGAAGATACATTGTGTATTTTTTTGTGTTAATTCTTAGCAAAAAAACCTTTGTTCTTTCAAAAATATGTGCTCATTCATGTGTAATTACTTCCACCTACTAATGAAAGTATTCTCGTAAGTGTAGAATCTGCTATTCAGAATACATTTGCACGAGTCGCTTGAATGGCTAAATCCATATTGAGCCTCCATCTTTGAAGTACATTCGCCAACGAGGGACATTCCTGGAAATTCTAGCTCCGCCTTTCGCGCTTTGGCTACACTCAGTTGCACCGTGACGAATGCCAGAGGGAGATTGTCTACTCGCAACGCGGCAGACGTCTGACTATATAACTAAATGCAATGTAGTTTTCTAAAGTAACCTCATCACTGGAAGGAACACTGGATGAGGTCGTAGTCCTGGAACCCATGTTAACCTTGGCATGAAACGGCCACCATAGGAGTTAAAATGCGCTCGGAATGGAGGGGTGGGAGGTGGGGCTAGAACGTAATATTCAGTTGGCTGTTTCACCGCTAGATGGAAGAAGTTCTTACACAATGTAGCTTTAAGAAACCTTTCCTCGATCAAGATGACTTAGTAAATTAAATACCTATATCTAACCCTCCTTTCTTATCCAAAATCCTTAAGAAAATAGTTGCTAATCAAGTATGAGAGCATCTAAACAGTAATGACCTGTTTGAAGAGTTTCAGTCAGATTTTAGACAAAAACATTCATCATAGCACTGAAACAGCACTGGTGAAGATTACTAAAGACATTCTCATGGCCTCAGATAATGGACTTGTGACTGTTCTGGTCTTGTTAGATCTCAGTGCTGCTTTTGACACTGTCGATCATAATATTCTCTTAGAAAGACTTGAAGATTTTGAAAGACTTGCAGGGATCAAAGGAACAGCACTAAGCCTAAATCATATTCGTTCGACAGATTCCAGTTTGTTCATGTAAGTGATAAATCTTCTTCACACTCAAGGGTTACTTGTGGAGTATGAGAGGCTTCTCTACCTGGACCAATTCTTTTTACTATATATATATATATATATGCTTCCAATTGGTTAAATCATTAGACAGCATGGGAACTATATTTATCCATTAATCCTGATGAATCCAATCAGTTATGTAGTCTACAGGCATGTCTGGAAGACATAAAAACATGGATGGTTCTAAACCTTTTGCTCTTAAATTCTGACAAGACAGAAGTTGCAGTCGTTGGAACAGAAGTTCTAAAAAAGAAACTGCTTAGTCAATCACTTCATCGGGATGGTATTAAATTGGCCTCTAGTAATAACGTAAAGAACCTTGGCGTTATTTTTGACCAAGACCTGACATTCAAATCTCATATTAAAAAGATTTTTAGGATATCCTTTTTTCATCTCCGGAATATTAAATGGGATGGGAGATTTAACATTTTGCTTGAACCTGGGTGTTTTTACACACAACCATCACTTGGGTTGTCCTCTGAAACATGAAAATGAATTCACTGTATTCCAGTAGTTACCACATGGACCAGATCTAAATACAGTTTGGGATGTGGTTGAGCAAGAGGTTAAAATCATTGATGTACAGCTAACAAATCTACAGCGACTGCGCTGTGCTTACAAAGTGTACCTAATAAAGTGACTGGTGTGTGTTAATGGGTACATATAAAGTTCTATTGTTTTTACACAAAAGGAATGCTACTCATACAAAATGCAGAGTTTAGACATGTAAAAGCAAACCCATGAGGTGACTGTTACTATACATACGCAAACCAGGAGGGCTGGGATGGGCGTACATTTCTTGTAGTGAATCATGGCAAGCAGACTGGGAAGATGGCCCTCTCTGGCTCCGGAGAAGCACAACCTGCCAAATTAATATAGGTCATCAGCAGCTGTACTTAAGATACATCAGAAGATAGATGGGGAAAAAAGATGCAGTGAGCTGTACCTTGAAGAAGTGAAAAGGTAGCCATTGATTCCCCCAAAGGTGGAAAAAGCCACTGAGATGGGCACAATAATAGCGAAACCCCCAAGCAGTTTCTCACCAAATGTCTGTGTAGAAACACAACAATCAGGGATACCTGGATAGCTGAAGCAATTATTCAGTAAGATCAGGAGGGTTAAGTTGTGTGTCACAGGATTACAGCCAAATGTTACTTTTTTTGTAAAATTGTTGTAAAATAGAAATGTTGTGAAGGCAGGTATATTCAAGAGCATAAACATAGCTGCCAAAGACCTTTAACTCAATTGTTTTCTTTATAAAAGAAGAAAATAATGAAATTCCAACAGCAAAATTTGATTTGTTTTCGTTATTTGTTGACCCACACCCAGTTCGGTTGAACTTTCAGAGCAGCCCCCAAAACAGATTCTTCTTTATCAGGTTGTCTGTTTTTTAAGTCACTGACTCTGATGCTCTTTCTCCAAGATATGAAGGCAGTTAAAGGAGTCATGACCTGTAATTTTCACTTTTCCACGAGAAAAAATGTATGTTATGATTGCCCAACGAATATACACTGGCCGGGAAGCCGATATTTAAAAATAAAGCGTTTGTTTACCCCTGGGATCATCAACCAGCCCACGTACATGCGCACTCAAATACGTGATTTTAATTTCTGGCCGACAAGACATCAAGTCGGCGCAGGATATACCATATATAGACATCGCAGACCTATGCTGGAGGAAGCCCGCCCTCCCCCTCGCCCCTCTCCCCCTCATATTCAGTGGAGCGCCGCCATTACTGAATTCTAGTGATGGGAATTCCAGCTCTTTTTGGAGAGCCAGTTCTTTTGGCTTGGCTCACCATAAAGAGCCGGCTCTTTCAGCTCCCAAGTAGCTCCTCAGATTTTCTGTTGCTTAAAGTGTTTTTATCACCAACATTAATCCAAAACGATGTGTATCAAATGTACCAAAACAAGCGAGGGGGAATGGAAAAATATAGAAATGGCTCCTGATGACGAGCCAGCTCCCATCGTTCACTTCAAAGAGTTGGCTCTTGGAGACGGTTCGTTCGCGACCGACACTTTACTGAATTCCGATTTGAAGTACGAACTCGACCGTGAAAGATGCAGAAACGTGGCTCTGAGTTGCTCTGTTGTTGACTGCCAGAATCAACAGTGAAATATTTTTTCTATTTTTTTACACCAGAATCCTTTACAAATTTGGGACAATATCAGGCGAAGTTGGCATCGAAGCTCCATTTGGAAAAAAGAGCAATTCCAACAATCAGAGACTTGCCTGCAGTTGAAACGGTAAGGCTGTGTTTTTATTGCTCTACTGTGTGTAACAAACAGCAGCTAACTGCTAATGTGGCTATTGTGTCCTAGCGGGAGTAGTGGATATGGGTTAGATATGCTGAAGCGTTACCTGCGGTGTCAACCCCCCTCCTTCCTTCCACCAATCAACGCACCCCTCATTTGCATTATTACAATGACCGTCCACGACAGCCAAAATATCGCATCAGATCTCGCGAGACAATAATGCCTTCAGAAATAAGGGTCAGAGGAGCTCTGTGTTTATTTTTTTCAACTTTTCTTTTTTAGAAGGGCCTGAAAGACTATAATAGAGCGTGGGTATCCAAGATAATACTAGGTTATGACTCCTTTAAAGAAGGACTCTTCATAACAGACCTATGAAAGATTTGCAAAGTTCCTGAAGAAATATTGTGCTCAACTCTTGTACACCTGCGATGGACTGGCGACCTGTCCAGGGTGTACCCCGCCTCTCACCCTGGAGTTAGGCACCAGCCCCCCGCAAACCTGCATAGGATGGACGGGTACAGAAAATGGATGGATGGAACTCTTGTACACAGTATCACTGTTGAAGCTCCAGTCCTGTCTGTTTATCCAGGTGAACACCATGGTCTTTCCTTCTCTAGTTTCACACCCATGACTGGAAACAGTGTTTTACATTTTCCTGCTCCTACTTAGGACCCCATTAATCTCCTTTGTTTTCTTCACATTCAAAATCAGATTATTGTTCCAAGATCATCCCACACAGCTGTTTATCAGCTTCCTTTACTTTGTCTCTTGACAATCTCTGAAATACCAAAAAGTGCAGATCTGTGAAAGTATTTTCACAGATCAGAGGACTCTGTCTTATATTTGAAGTCTAAGGGGTACAGAATGAAAAGAAATGGTGTTCCAGGTGGTGCTCCACTGCTGCTGACCTTGTCAAACACACAAACAGCAGGACGACACATCATGGAGACAAACACAATCCAACAATGATCCGGGGCTGAGTGAAGGGAAGTGACGGGTTTTAAAGGCAGGAGGTGAGTAGGATCAGGTGTGAATAATTGGAGAGACAGGTGAGGACAATGATGATGAGGAGGAGTGAAAAGGGCAGCATGACAGTCCCCTCCTTCCGAGGCCCCCCTCCGCCCAATACTGCTCCTCAGTATTTAAACATCTCTCATTCAGTCAATTCTCGCTGGTCAGTCATCAATCTTCCCTGTCTGGTTCCTGTTTTCCCCGTTGCTGCGTTTTCTGGTTTTCTGAGTTCTGTAAGTTCATGTTCCTTGTTTGTTGATGTAATTAAATCATTCTTATTTTACTTGCTGTATTTGGGTCCTTTAATACGCAAACCTGACAATTATGGCAGTAACAGAGGGATTGTGGGCCGCTTTTGCGAGCTTAATAAAGGGAAAATTACAGAGCAGCCTCGGCAAACGTCTTTAGACTGGGGCACGTGGGGCAGACTTGTGAAGCTGCAGCTTCTCTTCTCTCTCAATACGGTGGGGGCGACTGGGGCTCAGTAGGTAGAGTAATTGTCTTTCAATCGGAGGGTTGAAGGTTTAATTCCAACTTCCTCCTGTCACGTATTGATGTTGAATAGACAGTATGACTAGAAAATTGCTATATAAGTCCAGTCCATTTACCATTAGCATTGGAGGTGCCTGCTTGGCTAGCTCCTGGGGAGGCACACAGGGTGTGGAGACAGGGTTCTCAAGATAATGGAGGGAGCGCCAGCGGTATCAGGGACAGTGTCTCTTTTGGGAAATCTGTATTTAGATTCTTTCTGCAGTTTTAAATGAACCAGGGTCAAGGCTCATTCTTCCGCTAGAATACAGTCACCCAGACATTAACTATTAACTACTACTGTGATTCCACAGCAAGAGCAGAAAACACAGAGGAGGTGGAGGTGTAGCCACCATTTTTCACAACTCAATGAACTTTAAAAAGGTAACCCTGGGCAAGTTTGATTCTTTTGAATACCTAGCCACCCAGATAAATGAGCCTAACAAAGCTTTATTTCTAAGTTTATATAAACCACCAAAACTTAACTCTAACTTCTGTAATGATTTCAATGACCTTCTTTCTGTAATATGTATCGACTATGACCAACTAATCATTGTGGGGGATTTTAACATCCATACCGACAACCCCCAAGATAGACAAGCAAAAACATTAGATGATACTCTCCACAACTTCGGCCTGACCCAGCATGTCAAAAAACCAACACACAATAAAGGACACACTCTGGACTTAATTATCAGCAAAGGTTTAAATGTATCCAACATCACGGTAATTGATATTGCATTATCTGACCATTTCTGTATTTTCTTTGAAAGTACCATCTCTGCTAAATTATCCAGCCACCGTAAGACCACTATAAAAAAGCGTTTTCTAGGGGACAGTTCAGTAGAAACCTTTAAACGTATTTACCCTTCCACCACATCCCCCTCATCTCCCAACTCAAACTCAGTAAATAAGATGGTAGATAATTTCCTTGCGAAAATCTCAGACATCATGGATTCCATTACTCCAACTAAAGTGAAATTTAATAATGGCTTGCATTTATATAGCGCTTTTCAAGACTCTCAAAGTGCTTTACAACTCCATTATTCATTCACTCTCACACACTGGTGGAAGCAAGCTATGATTATAGCCACAGCTGCCCTGGGGCAGACTGACAGAAGCAAGGCTGCCATTTCACGCCATCGGCCCTTCTGGCCAACACCAGTAGGCAAGGTAGGTGAAGTGTCTTGCCCAAGGACACAACGACATGTGAAAGCTGGAATCGAACCCACAATTTCTGGGTTGCAGGCTGACAACTCTACCACTGAGCTACAGCCGCCCTAAAAGTTGAAACTTTTGGATGCATTTACCCTTCCACTGCATCCCCCTCATCTCCCAACTCAAACTCAGTACAAGCAGGTAGATAATTTCCTTGCGAAAATCTCAAACATCACTGATTTCATCGCTCCAACTAAAGTGAAAGTAGTCTCAGGTAGAAAGAAGTCTCCATGGGCAAGTGATCAACTGGTTCGTAGTGAAAAAAGGGAGCGTCGACGAGCCGAGGGACAATGGCGGAAAACTCGACTCCATGTTCACTGTTAGATCTACAAAGATAGACTGAACAGATATCAGTTATCTTGAAAAGAAGCTAGGGAATCGTTCTTTTCTGAAATCATCAACAGAAACATTAATAATGCACAGAACCTATTTGCAACAGTGGAAAGACTAACTAATCCTTTAGTGACAGTAGCCCCTGAACTAAGTTCTACCAGAGTCTGTAATCAATTTCCCAGCTTTTTCACTGTAAAGATTATAACAATTAGACGGTCAATCTGTACTTCAATACCGAACCCACAACCAATGCCATCCGCAATCAACACCAGTGTGGAGAAAATGTCTGAATTCTACGAATTAAACCCAAAAAACCTTGAAAAAAATCATTATCCAACTAAGCTCCTCCTCCTGCTGTCTTGATATCCTACCCACAGCTTTCCTTAAGAAAGTTCTGCCTGTCATTGGGTCTGATCTTTTTCAAAAAGTGAACTCATCCCTGTTATCAGGTGTCTTCCCCCAGGCTTTAAAAACAGCAGTTATTAAACCACTACTAAAAAAAGAATAATCTGGACAACATGTTAATGCAGAACTACAGGCCAATCTTTAATCTTCCATTCATCAGTAAGATTATTGAAAAACATGTGTTTCACCAATTAAATAGCTTCCAAACAATGACAAACGGTTTTGATGTTTTTCAGTCTAGTTTCCGTGCTTACCACAGCACTGAGACTGCCCTCGTCAAAGTATTCATTGACATCCGCATAAATACAGACTGTGGTAGAACCACAGTGCTGGTTCTGTTGGACCTCAGTGCAGCATTTGACACTGACATGATATACTATTGGAATGACTGGAGAGCTGGGTCGGGCTCTCTGGTACAGTACTTGGCTGGTTTGAGTCTTACCTAAAGAAAAGGGACTTCTTTGTTTCAATAGGAAACTTTTCATCAGAGCGAACAGAAATCACATGTGGGGTGCCATAGCGCTCCATCTTAGGGCCCCTCTTATTTAATATCTACATGCTCCCACTAGGCAAAATTATAGCAACCAATAAGATTAGCTACCATAACTACGCAGATGATACTCAGCTTTACATTAAATAATAATAATAATGGCTTGCATTTATATGGTGCTTTTCAAGACTCTCAAAGCACTTTACAACTCCATTATTCACTCATTCTCACATTCACACACTGGTCGAAGCAAGCTATGATTATAGCCACAGCTGCCCTGGGGCAGACTGACAGAAGCGAGGCTGCCATATCGCGCCGTCGGCCCCTCTGGCCAACACCAGTAGGCAAGGTAGGTGAAGTGTCTTGCCCAAGGACACAACGACATGTAGCAGGTGGAAGCTGGAATCGAACCCACAATTTCTGGGTTGCAGGCCGACAACTCTCCCACTGAGCTACAGCCGCCCAATTACAATGTCACCAGGTGACTCTGAACCCATCCAAACCCTAAGTAAATGCATTGACCAAATAAATGGATGGATGTGCCATAACTTTCTCCAGCTGAATAGAAACAAAACTGAAGCAATTATTTTTGGACCCAAAGAGAAGCGATCAAGAGTCAGCACACAGCTTCAATTAATACAGCTAGGAACTACTGATCAGGCACGAAAACCTAGGTGTAGTTATGGACTCAGACCTGAACCTCCAGTGTCACATAAAGGCAATAACAATGTCAGCCTTCTATCACCTGAAGAACATTTCTAGGATTAAAGGACTGATGTTGCAACAGGATCTGGAAAAACTCATCCATGCATTTATCTTTAGTCGGATTGATTACTGCAACATGGGTCTGCCTAAAAAGTCAATCAGACAGCTGCAGCTGATTCAGAACGCTGCTGGTCGTGTCCTCACTAAAACCAGGAAAGTAGAGCACATCACCCCAGTTCTAAAGTCCTTACACTGGCTCCCTGTAGCTCAGAGAATAGATTTCAAAAATACTTTTACTAGTTTACAAATCATTACATGGCTTAGCACCAACGTATGTTGAAGACCTGTTGTCACCGTACCAACCACCAAGACCACTCAGGTCCTCCAACTCTAGCCTACTAAACATCCCTAGACTCAGAACCAAACAGAGAAGCAGCTTTCAGTTTCTATGCTCCCCTTATCTGGAACAAACTTCCTGACGAGTGCAGAGTTGCTGAACCAATGGCCCCTGGCTGCTCTGCTTTTTGACTACGAAACTGGGGGCCGCCATTGCTGTAGTACCACCATATAGCCGCTAGTCCCCCATTGGAATACATTGCACTTTAGGCACGTTAAAAACAACTTTAATGCCTGGTGCCTTTGTTTTTTTTTTACTGTCTACAGCTACATATTGCTCCTGTGATTACGCTGGGTAAAAAAAAAAAAAAACAGAGGCACCAGCCTGGTTAACGTAGGATACATTTTCTAAATCTTGCATAATTAATGAGGGACGGTGTAGGTACCAGATCTGCCCGGGCAGCCAGATCTGCTCGGGGCCCTGCGCTTGCCGATAATGTCACATTACGGCAATGCCACACTGACAAACTACATTGCGCCCCATTTTTAACCCTGCCAAGAACTATATAGTGAAATGTAAAAGAGACATAAATGTTAATAACAGCTCCTGTGGGGATCATCGAGAAAACGTGACATCTTTTCTGGTATTGCTCTTCCATTATGGGATTTGGAAAGAGTTTTTGAAAGAGGTTGTTATTAACTATTTTGACAGCTTTTCCCTTACGATCTTTTTTTTTAGAAACACAAAAAAATGACAAATGTTTAACTATAAGCCTACATAAAATCATTATCAGACTATCAAGAAAAAGGCTCTCAAAACAAGTCATTTACGTAAATTTTTGCATGTACAGTATTTATATAACACCCCTTGCTGTTTGTTTGTGTGTTGTATACTTGCTATTTGTTCAATAAAGTTCTTTTAAAAAATGGACAGTACCTCAACATGTTCAGCCAATCATGTAGTGTAGTGTTAGCGTTCAGCCAATCATGTAATACGACGTCATAATTAGGCGCAGGCCCCCGAGCAGATCTGGCTACCCGAGCAGATCTGGTACCTACACCGGACTTTGATTGACAGGCCGTTTATGTCGCTGCCTGGCCCATCTCCTAGGCTAATACTTGCTGCATGTAGCTAGCAGAGGCTATCTGGCTGTTGAGCTGAGCTCAACTTAACACATTCTGTCTGAGTCTTTTCAGTTTGATATATTAGACTATTGAATAATGTGTGAGCCTAAGTAAAACATGTTTGTAATTACAAAATGTAAGTTTAATTTCCCTCCCCCCTTGTCTGTTTGACCACTATAACATTTTACTGCCTATATGGAGTGTGATTTGTGAAAAAAGCAGAGGGGGGAATTTTTTATTTTATTTTTTTAACTTTTTAATTCATGAAAATAACGACAGGTTTGTGTATGCAGGCTGCAGGGCATCTTGCTCATACGTTTCCCATTTAAAAACTGACAGAAAATGTGAAAAACAAAATTATTGTTGACATAAAAAATTAAGATAAGAAAAAATATATTAAGATGATTAAAATTAAAGATAAGAATTCACTTGACTTATCCAGTCATAGCAGGTGAGATTATTATTTCCCCGTGGCAGCATCAGCAGCACCTTGTGTAAGCCGTCTTGTCTGTCTGCGTTGTGTTCTGGGTTGTTTTCAAGTAGACACAGGGGCACGGGCTGGTCTCAATGCGGTTTTTTCTCTGCGGTCACCAACAATTTGGCAGTGAGTGTTGCGTGGCATCAGGTTAGCATCTCAGTCAAATCCAGCATTGCTGACTTATACTCATATTAGTCATATTTAACCTCTTTTCATTAGGAAAACTACATACAATTGTAATCAAAACAAATACAAAAAAACATTCTCAATTGGAAAACACATTGTACATTTTCCCTCAGTCATACATTAATTCAAACATATAAACAAACATATAAAACACTGAATTAACTTCCCCTCGGCCATGCATGTAAAATCATTGTGTAAACTACACATTTATATTCATTCATTCATTCATCTCAAACAAATTTGCACATAAAGAAACCATACCTGCGGTCACAAACAATTTGGCAGTGAGTGTTGCGTGGCATCAGGTTAGCATCTAAAAAAAATAGCATCACGTCAATGCAATGTTAATGGGCTGCCGGACAGCTAGCTTAACACGTGCGGCAGCAACTACCGAACTGCAATTAACATATAAAAAACAATATCGCGGCTCGTAGCTCATTAAAACTACTGCAAGATTCACTCGTCCTCATTGGCATTCTTACACGTGGATAAGTCAACAAATAATTGATAACAGCAACTTATATATCTGTTTTATTACCGGAGAGACCTGACGGAAACTCACCTCAGTCAAATCCAACATTGCTCTGACTGAGATCATCCTCGCGCTGCACAAGTCCCCATTCGCTGACATCACACGCACACACAAACACACTGCTCTAACCCGACACGCAGGCAGGATGAACCCAAAACAAAACTCCCAGTACTACAAAAAAGGAATATTCTTGGTGGAATTCACAAGAATACAGTTAAACCTGCTACACGTGTCCGCCCCCTCAGACCCACAACTCTCTCTGCATATTTTTCTGTGGTGAAAAAAATCACCTTGGAACCCAGCCAGGGTCAGGTGCAGGAATACTTTTCAGATGTAAGAATCCCTCTATACCCTCAGTCTATTAAACCGTGCGCACGGATTTGGGGTGCTGCATGAAAGTATAGATATTTGAGTAGCCGGGACCATGTCCGCGGTAATATTACAGTTTTGTCCCCACCACTTAACAACCTGATGTTCTTTTTGTTGTTTGTTTTTTAAACAGTGCATCCACCAGCGCAATTTTCATATATTCAGTATCCTCTTTAATGCAAGGTGTTCTAATTATGCTGCGCTACCAGCTCCATGCTTCTCAGAGGCAAGACAGACATACACTATGCGCTTTTTGGACCATTTCCACAAATTTAGCGATCGGTTTGTCTTCAAAGCCGTGTAAAAACAAATATTGCATTTGTTGTGCATGGCGTTGAAACAAACCTGGTCACTAGTGAGATCTTAGTCGTATTATTTAAAAGTTAAAGGAATAATACCCTTTTATCAGTTTAAAGCTCTGAAAAGGTCCAGCACGATGCCCAAATCAGCGCGCACATAAAACTTGCGTATGGATTTTATTAAACTGAGGGTACATATGAACCTTAACATCCATCCATCCATTTTCTATACCCGTCCATCCTAATGCAGGGTTGCGGGGGGGCTGGTGCCTATCTCCAGCGGTCAAGGGGCGAGAGGCGGGGTAAACCCTGGACAGTTCGCCAGTCCATCGCAGAACCTTAACATATGAATCTCAAAATTATTTCTTCACCTGACCCCTGCCGGGCTCCGTGTAGAGATGAAGGGAAGATTGTTTAGTGTTTTTATCATTCTTCCTCTAGTCTGTCAATCGGATTCTGGGTTGATTGAGCAGAATCCCCTCTTGAACTCTGCTGTGGAGACGGAACGTGTAAACTGCAGCCATTATTTTATGAAGGTGTTCGCTGATGCTGTTTAAGAGAAAATTTTAATTAACCTTACCTTAACCTATTATCAATTTAAAGATGCAAACTCTCTGAGATCAGTATTATTTGTTTTGATAATGAAGCATATGTCTGCGGGAGAAACAGAAAGGCGTTCACAATCTTTAACAACTTTTATTTTCAAGAATAAAAAATTTTTAAAATCATCAAAAAAGGTGAAAAACGTGCTCCTGACTTGACCCCAAGCCCTCCGCCCTCGGCTGTATCAGGATACTGTTGACCGTGGCCTTATATGTATTCATTTCTAGGGAGTAGAATTTAAATCATTAATAAATTACAATTATTACCGTAATAATCCATTCATAGCAGCACACATGAGGCACTTTCATCCACGCATTCAACACATATACAGTGCACACACTTTTCATACAGGGAATTTTATACTTGACACATTATTATACACTATCATTATACACTGTATATATACAGTCAATGTTACACACATGTAAACATATTGCAGATTAGACTAGGCTAATAAACATCCTCCACTCGGCTTTACATACATTTTGACAGCAATCTGTCTCGAGACTTTTTTATCCAATTGTCTTCGATATCACGTTGTGATAATTCCGTTTAAATTGCTGTATTTCGTTCGACTGTAATTATAGTAACACTACATTTTAATAATTATTTTAAGTGATGAGTTCTTACCTTATGAAATTGGGGAGAAAAGAGAGCCATCGGAGGCGCACAGATGGCTGCAGTAGAATGAAGCGGGAGCACTATACATACAGTCAATGAGCGAATTAGCCTTTAGCTTAGCTAGCCAAGTTTAGCATCAGAGCTAAAGGCGCGGGAGCAGAATGGGCGGGATTACGACAGAAATACACGCCCCGCGAGGGCCAAGCAGGGCCGAGTCTACAGCAAAGATCCCGCCCTTCTGTCCTTTTTAGGAACATGTTTCGTCAGAACCGGGAAGGAGGAGTCTGTAAATCCCATGATTTCCCCCATGAACGTGGTCATTTTGGTAAACGGGGAGGAGTGCGGAAACGCTGTCCATTATTTATACAGTCAATGCTCTGAACTGCTTTAAATCGAGACTAAAAACCCATCTGTTTAAAATTGCCTTCGAGTAAATGATTACTGTCATATGTATCAAATGTGTTCATGCTCTCTTGCTTTATTGATCTTTCTCTTGCTTCATTGTGTATTATGTGTTGTGTGTTTATTGTGCATCATGTGTAATGTGTGTTTCATGCTAATTTGCTACTTTTACTTTTAAAATTCCAATGTTATATTCTGTTTGTTTTGTTTTTAATCACAAAATCATGTAAAGCACATTGTATTACCCTGTGGTTGAAAGTGTGCTATACAAATAAAATTGCCTTGCCTTTGGATCCAGGGTTCTTCGAAAATACAATCTTACTTTGCCAGCAAAGAAGGATCTTCTTCTCAATGTAGCCCTTTGAGATGTTGTGGAACAGCAATGCAACAATGTTTGGCTCACACAACTGGAGATCACAGATCATCCTGCTTTCACCGCCATCCCCCCTAGCCAAATGGGTACATCATTGTCTTTGATTTCACAGATGGTCAGCCTAATGGCTTTGATGTTTGAAAGTCAACAGAATGTGACTCCCATTTGATGCTGTGTTGAATCTTACAAGACACAACTGTTTGTGATTTGCTAGTAGACTGTAAACCAATCTCCCATTTGAGAAAATGAGGGGCAAATGTTTGTTTCAAAATATAACTGCTGTAATTCCTTTGAATAATTTTTACATTTTGCACTTTGCAGGCACTGTGCATGTGTTGGATTTCTCCCTCGGTAGAGATCTTTTAAAACAGTCAAAGACTGTAAGGCAGTTGGCTCGGGGCCGACCTGAAATGGTCTACTACTGGAAAGGCAGTTAAATTGGAATTAGCATTCTGGTTTAGGAACCAGAGGTTCTAGGCCATGGGTGTCCAATTCCGGGCCATAGGGGCCAGTCTCCAACCAGTTTTAGATGCGACTCTGCTCCAACACAGCTGATTCAAATGGTCCAACTACCTCCTCAGCATGTCAAAGTTCTTCTTAGCAGAGATTAGCCATCTTGTTTCTGAACCAAACGCTTTGGGCATTCAGTTTGGGGCAGAGAGTATCTGGTGTGGGACCAGCCTGATTATTATTTTTAATATGGCAACAATCAAGTTGTAACCAAGAAGTTAGAGTTTGTTTCAGTTAAACAAGTCAGATGATCACCTTTTTCTTGGAAGGGAATCTTGAGCCAAACATTCTCAGTCTCCTATAAGGGAATTAATTCAATGCTGTCGAACGGCATAATACACGCACACACTAGAATAGGCACAAACAACTTCTCTCTGACTTTAGTAATAAAATAGGTCATCCATCCATCCATCATCTATTCTGTCTATCATATGCAGGGTTGTGGAGGGGCTGCTGCCTATCTCCAGCAATCATTGGGCAGGTACACCCTGGAAATGTTGCCAGTCCATCGCAGAAAATAGGTCATCCTTACAGTCAAATTATTCAGTCAAATTGTGTACCTACACTGCCAAACAAAGAATTTGTGTGCGGGTGTATGTGACTTAGGCTAATTCCGGGGGGGAGGGGATTCATTGCACACTCCGTTCTCAAGGCAAGGTGCAAGTCCGGTCCAAGGGAAAAAGAAAAATGAAGCGGGAACAGAGGATAAGTAAAAAAGTAGTGTCCAACAGGCAAAGCTTGCACACACATATGGGCTCTGATCTGAGCCTGGCTGTTATGTTTGCTGAGTTGCAAAAGAGGTCAAAACCGCGAGTCGACTTCTGTGACAGGCTTCTGCTGTCCTGTGATAACTGCATTGGTCATAATTTTGCCATTAATTCAGATCCCTGAATACTTGAACAGGAGATCTTAAAGCAATTTTAACTAGCACTTCAAAATGTTTTAAAAGGTCCTCTTTCCCTCCCAGGAAGGTCAGAAGGGAGCAATCCATGTGTGAATGTACCCACTTTTAGGCGTAAAGCCATACGGAGAAAAGCGTGGATATAAGGAGTCGCTTCTATGTCTAACTTTTGGTGACGTCATTGTCTGTAGTCCCACATACTATGATTGCTGGGAAATACTGTCTGCTTAGTCCATTTGAAGGATAAATGAGTCCAAACAGAGACTATAGGACAAAGACATAGGAAGTCCTTTCTTTTGCCATAATATATTGTAAAGACATCACAGTTTCACTAGCTGTGACACTCCTCTTCCCCCTAGAAACTCAAAATGGGTTAATGCACTGCATTCTGGGATTCAGAGTTTTATACCAATCTATTTGCTCTCTTTTTGTAGTTCCACTCATGGCCAGGATCCTAACACTTTAAAACATTCCACAGTCTGTGAGAGGTTTCAGTGTTTGACCTTATATTCATCAGCACAGGAACATTAAAGGGGTTAGTACTCTCACCGCTCCTTTTCATATTGTACACCTGAGACTTCCAGAACAAGTCAGAGTATTGTCATCTAAAGAGGATACTGCAGTTCATGGGTGTATTAAAGAAGGACAAAAGCAATTTAATGTTTTGTTTGTTTTTTTTTCTTTTTTAATTATGTAAAGTACGTTGAATTACCCTGTTGCTGAAATGTGCAAAACAAATAAAAGTGTCTTACCTTGCCTTATATCTTTTTTTTACCACAGGTAGGTTCTAACCAAGGGATTTATATGTTCATTGAATAATCAGATTATGATTTAACTTTCCATGAGAATGACAGAAAATCAGGAAGAGTCTGCACATATTAACCTGTTGATCCTTTGACCAGGTCCTTGTCAGCACTTCAAGTTCATCTAATTTATTTGTGAGAGATTTCATGTTCCCCATTATAATTGATGAAGGAGATGGTTTAAACTCTCTTTGTCTTGCACTTTGCTCCTTCTCGGGATTCACAACGTTTCTTTTTTACTCACCAGGGTTTCAGGATTGCAATTTGAGTTTTATTAAACCTTGGAGATATCAATCAGGAGCTTCCTCCTGTAAGCAACACTTTCATTACTATGGTTAGGCATTATAAAAAGTAGTCAAAAATGAAAAATTATCTGCAAAACCTGTTTAAGCCACAGAGCATCCAAACCCGTATAAAAAGATTTATAAAAAGTTCCATGCTTCCTACCAGAAAATAGGGAAGTACATCCTAAAAAGAAGGAAATGCTAGTAATACAAAACAGTTACTGCAACAAGTTGCTACTTTGAGGCAGCATTCCAAAATCAATAGTTGCTTAGATAAGTTACTGATCTAAGCAAAGGAATTCTTCACAATATTTCAATCCATGTTTAGATCACTTTTTCAAAACAGTTTGTTTCATACCTATTTGATGTGCAAGCCCAACCTTAAGCATTTTGATCCAAGATAAAATACTGTACATGCGGTAATTCATTAATTCTAATAAAATTAACCACATGCAGCCACAACGAGAAAACCAAAACTCAGAAATGGTTGGGCCAATAGTCACTCTTTTTAATGTGGAGCATCATTGTGAAATATCAGATTCTTACCCTTCGACTATTGATAAAAAAAAAAAATCCTTCATTTCAAAATTCTGAGCATTCTCACCTATGTTTCTTAGTTTACAGACTTGCAAAACTCCTGTCTTGGGTAACTATTTTTTTAATTCACCACTGAAAAAAATGCTTTATAATTTGTATAAATAATGGCAAATGGCATTTTTCACTCCTTGATGTGGGGCATTACTCACAACAGCCACAGCATTGGATGATAGCAGCTCCTCGGGTAACATGGAAGAAAAGTAGGCGATGTTGGTGAGTGTGTACACAAAAGTCACCAGTGGAATGGAGATGTAGATGGCGCGAGGTAGATTCCTAACCAAGTCCACACCATACAGTGAATACAAAAAAAATTATTTAACATGCATTAGTAAAAATCTTGCTCGATAAAAAGACAGAAAGCAAAATAAGATGTTGAGTATAACCTGAGAAATATGATTATGTTATTATTATTATTATATATTATGTTATTGTGACATGACATTTAAAGTTTTTGTTTATCATTTTATTCATATTTATGCAGCAGGTCAGCTTTAAAAGTAACACTTACTACAAATTAATTAAATTTGCTTTAATGTTACTGCTTTGATCGAGAGACAGCTAACAAACTTAATCACTGCTACTAGGCCTTACTATCAGAGGAATAGAATAAATGAACCGTATATTTGCATGAATTAAGAAAACTAGCTAGACAGCTATAGGCTAAACAGCAAACTGGGTCACAATATGGCTCCCCTTTATATATATATATATATATAATGTCATTAATTAAGATGACGATGAAAAATGACTGAAAATTGTGGTTTATTGCCAAATAGTGAGCCAAATCTGTTCACCTATTTATTGTTGAGACTTTATGTGAAGCCTATCAAATGGCAAGGGTTAATAAATTAATCAAACCAAAGATTATATAGATGATATAGACATAAATAGATAGATCAATAGTTAGACACCAATAAGTTATAGATAAATAAATGAACAATTAATCTACTGTACATTTTATTTGAATGTTTATTTAGAGTATGAAACGCTGAAATAGACCGCATTTTCCATTATGCTCTAGGAGCAGAAACAGCGTGCAACGCCTTTGAATTTGACCCTTTGCATGTGACGTAGCGCCTTTTGGCCCGCGTCATGACGGAAGTACAGTACATAAACAGCTAGTTTGCAGCAAACGGCATGTTGGAGAACATTTTCTTGTTATTCGCATGGTTGTCATTTGCAGTGAACATTTTTTGCACGGTAAGATTCTTTTTTTCTTGCTTATTTATTTTATTTTTAGAACATCTACAATCATTCATGACACCCTGAGTAAGCTGACATTACTTAGGGTTGCCAACCGTCCCGTAAAAAACGGAATCATCCCGTATTCAAAAATCACGTTAAAACAGCGTATTCTACGTAAATGTAACACACATGTAAAACTATTACTTATACAACATTATAACAAATATTAATGTCTTACTTTTGCCATTATGAGGTACCTTCCACCCTCGTGAGCGTAGCATCGCGTCCCAGTCACCCAGTCAGCAACAAAAAACTGTTAAGCGTCTTGACTTCTGTACGCCTTAAGATCAGCACCGGTGTATGGGGAAACTCCATTGATAACATAGTGGTACAGGTCGTGTGGAGTGAAGTCAGGCAGGGGTGATGATTTAGTTAAGTCCGTGAATACGGCAGGAGGAAAAAGGTACGGGTCAGTATGTAACCCCGCGATCTTCAGCTTCTCCAAATACTGCTCTTTGTGTAGACCTACAAGGTGACTCACCTCAACAGACAACTGCATTACATCTTTATTACAAGAAGTAGTCACAACTGAAGTTAGAAAAATTAAAAATAACCATAGTCTGTCTTCTTTTTCGATTTTACCGCTTGTTTACTTATATTTTGTCGCTGGCGTATGTTTACTTCTGCCGTCAGTCATGGCGACGACATGTGATCAGGTGACGTACGTGCAAAGGGTCATCGCGGTTGAACTTCACGGTGCATGCGCACATAACAGCTCTTTTAGTGAGGAGAAAATGTAAGGAGCCATACGATTGGCTGAAAACAATGACATTGGTTAGCTGACGAATCTGTCAATCAGAATCGTAAATTTGATTGGTTTGTAAATGCACATTTAGCGATTCGTATGATCTGTGAGTTTATATTTGAAGCTTCCCTCCAAATTATATTTGTGAAACAGATTGTGTGCATTTGTGAAACGGATCGTGTGCATTTGTGAAGTTGTATTACAAGTGTTTCTTCGAAATTATAATTGTGAACCAGAGCGTGTGCGTTTGTGAATGAGCATGTGAATTTGTAAAAAACCCTGCATGAGTTTATTCTTAATGAGACTGATATGACCCCATAGGTGGGAGGGGTAGAGTGAGTCGTTCAGCTCGTTTGAGCTGTGAGCCAGGAGGGAGGGGGTGAGTGAGTCGTTCATGCTACGATTCAGCACCAGACATTGAGCAGGCTAGCTCCGGCTAGCTCTCAGGAAGGGTGAGTAACTCAAATGTGCTGTTAGCATGTTAGCAAAGCGTTGCTACTGTGAACTAATGAGCCATTCTCGTCATGATTTTAGCTTTGTACTCAGGGTTTTTTCTTCCAGTCCAGAGCAGAAATGTTTTTGTTAAGAAACTGGCTGGTGTTTTTTTCCGTAAATTTAATCGCAAGCTACGCATATTTCTACTAATGAAATTAGTTTACTATTAGTAACAGGAATAAGTCAGTAAATGAATCACTTGGGATTGTGAATCATGATTCAGGAGTCAGTAAAGTGATTCTCGAGTATTGAACGATTCGTTCATGACTCGCAAATCACTAGCCAAAATTGCAAGGAGAACTTTCCATTCCTTGAGAGGACTCAGGTGCAACGTGGGTGACACATGAGTGTCAAAAGCGAGGAAGGATGGCAGCAAAAAAGAAGAATTTGGACATAAGGAACTATTTTTCCAAGAAACCTGTAACTCAATTAAAGTCAAGTTTGCTAATGAAATGTGTCTGTCATAATAACGTTACTGGCAATGCTACGCTTTGGCGCACATCATACAGTCTAAAATTGTATGTAACTATGAATTACGTGGTTTGGAAACTAACTGCACAACACGGTGCCCACCGTTAGTTATCTTACACCATGCATCTAAGGATTGCGCAGGTCTGTGCGTGCTTCCCCCAGGGAGCAAGGTGGGCATGCACTGTGTGATTTCTGTCATACTTTTAAGCCCATTTTCCAGTTATGCAACAATTTTTGCAATTGGTTCGTCTTCAAAGCTTCATAAAAATAAATATGTTTCCCCTATAGTGTCTGCTTGCATTTCTAATTTGAATTCAATTCAATTTAGTTTATTTATATAGCGCCAATTCAAAACAGATGTCATCTCAAGGCACTTAACAAGGAGTTTCGGAATTATCAAAAATATTAGCCTCATCTAAACCTTCAACTTGTATGTTGGACCCAATTCCAACCAAATTATTTAAAGAAGTGTTCCATTTGGTTCCTGGGCCCATTTTGGATATGATGAATCTATCCTTAGTAAACGGATACGTACCACAGGTATTTAAAATAGCTGTAATTAAACCTTTACTCAAGAAACCTTCCCTTGATCAAGATGACTTAGTGAATTACAGACTTATATCTAACCTTCCTTTCTTATCCAAAGTCCTTGAGCAAATTGTTGCTAATCAAGTCTGTGAGCATCCAAACAGTAACGAGCTGTTTGAAGAGTTTCAGTCAGGTTTTAGAGCTCATCATAGCACTGAAACAGCACTGGTGAAGGTTACTATTGACATTCTCATGGCCTCAGATAATTGACTTGTGTCTGTTCTGGTTTTGTTAGATCTCAGTGCTGCTTTTGACACAGTCGATCATAATATTCTCCTAGAAAGGCTTGAACATGTTGCAGGGATCAAAGGAACAGCACTAGGCTGGTTTAAATCATATTTATCTGATAGATTCCAGTTTGTTCATCTAAATGATAAGTCTTCTTCACTCTCAAGGGTTACTTGTGGAGTTCCACAGGGTTCTGTGCTTGGACCAATTCTGTTCACCATATATATGCTCCCAATTGGTAGAATCATTAGACAGCATGGGATAATTTCCACAGCTATGCAGATGATACACAACTATATATTTATCCATAAATCCTAATGAACCCAGTCAGTTAGGTAGATTACAGGCATGTCTGGAAGACATAAAAACATGGATGACCCTAAACTTTTTGCTTTTAAATTCTGACACAACAGAAGTTGCTGTCTTTGGACCAGAAGTTCTTAAACAGAAACTGATTAGTCAATCACTTCATCTGGATGGCATTAAATTGGCCCCCAGTAATAACGTAAAGAACCTCGGCGTTATTTTTGACCGAGACTTGACATTTAAATCCCATATTAAACAGGTTTCTAGGATTTCTTTCTTTCACCTCTGGAATATTGCTAAAATTAGAAACATCCTGTCCAGGAGTGATGCTGAGAAACTAGTCCATGCATTTGTTACCTCAAGGCTGGACTACTGTAATTCTTTACTATCAGGAAGTCCACAAAATTCCATTAAAAGCCTTCAGTTGATCCAAAATGTGGCAGCAAGAGTTCTGATGAATATTAAAAAGAGAGATAACATTTCTCCTGTTTTAGCTTCCCTTCATTGGCTCCCTGTTAAATCCAGAATAGAATTTAAGATCCTTCTTCTTACATACAAAGCCCTTAATAATCAAGCTCCATCATACATCAGAGATCTAATTGTTCCTTATGTTCCTAACAGAGCACTTCGCTCTCAAACTGCAGGTTTACTTGTAATTCCTAGGATTTCTAAAAGTAGAATGGGAGGCAGATGTTTTAGTTATCAGGCTCCTCTGCTGTGGAACCAGCTCCCAGCTTTAGTCCGTGAGGCAGACACTCTGTTTACTTTTAAGGCCAGGCTTAAAACTTTCCTTTTTGATAAAGCTTATAGTTAGAGTGGCTTAGGTCATCCTGAGCTATCTCTGTAGTTATGCTGCTATAGGCTTAGACTGCAGGAGAACAGACTTACCAATTTTCTTCACTATGCTACTTCCTTTTCTACTACTACTCTCCAGTTGTATTACAGTACATTCTGTTATTTTGAGTGTTAAGTTTGTTCTCTCAGTGTTTTTTTTCCATAGAAGATATACCTGGTCTGGTATCCTGCTTGGCTGCAATGCCCTGTTGGACGGGGGACATCGACTGGGATGGTGCTCCCAGTAACTGAACATCCACTCTGTCCTGTTATCAACTTTTTACTTTCTGTAACATAGAAAGTTCTCTTATATCAGATCTTCTGTTCCTTCTGTGTTTCTGCTCTGTCTTCTCAAACCCCCAGACGGTCGTGGCAGATGGCCGCTCCTTCTGAGCCTGGTTCTGTTGGAGGTTTCTTCCTGTTAAAGGGGAGTTTTTCCTCTCCACCATCGCTACATGCTTGCTCAATATGAGGGATTGCTGAAGGATTGCTGTGGTTGGAAAGTCTGCCCAACCTCACGCCAATGACTGACGCAATCTGCTGGGATTCCTTAAATAAGAAACTTTTTAACTGATTGGAATGTTTGTATAAATGTATTCAAATGACTTCTTGTTAAGTGCCTTGAGATGACATCTGTTGTGAATTGGCGCTATATAAATAAACTGAATTGAATTGACAGCAGCCATTAGCCTTACTATAAAAAGTACATTGCATGACAGGTATTTAGCATTGCTAAACTTATAAACAAGCCAAGAAAAGTTAACAAAACTATATAAAGGAAACAAAAACTATCCCTAAATTCACCAAACAATACAATTAAAGAAAAATCTCCCAATACTGGTCTGCAGCTTCCAAGTTCCTCATCATTCCTCTGGTTCAGCCTCCGCTCAACCTACTGGACAACAAGCCATAGTGATGTTACGATGTGTGCCGAGGCTACGAAGCGTGTGTCGAGCAGTGGAGGGAGCATTTCCACAAAGCACGTATCGAGGCCTGCTTCATTTAGGGGAGGATCCGAAAACGATGACGTCTGAAGCCCCGCTGCCTGGCTGTACCACGTGACTGCTTCAGGAAGTGGTTCAGAGTTTGCGGAGTGGTTTGACAGCAATATAAATCCCCTCAGGCTCCATTCAAAATGTGGGTTTGTGTAGGAGAGTTGCAGCCAGTTTGGAGTTTGGATAGGAGAGTTTGGTTAGCGCTCATATAGTTTGGAGAGTATAGAAACAGATAGTTTGAAGATTTAGGAGAGTGAGGAGAAAAAGATAAGATTTAGGTAGGGTGACCAACCGTCCTGTTTTCCCCGGACATGTCCACTTTTCACGTGCTGTCCAGGGCGTCCGGGGGGATTTCATAGATTGATGAAAATGTCAGGATTTTCATCGTTTTTAAGGGGACTAATAAGCATACTTAAATTGACTGGTGCGATGCATGGAATACGACACATTTCCTCTCATCTATCGTTTAGATCCTTTAGTGGATGGTTCTGAACCGTTTCAGACAAGACAGCGGGCTGTGATGCGCTGCACCACTTTGCCCTTCACCGTGCTGCGACTGTTTACAAGATATTAAAGTGCAAGTGTAGCTTTACAGACAAACAGAGCTGGCATATGCGTTTCTTTGTGTGACAAAAGTGGCAAAGATCTAGTAGGTCCACATGGAAACTAAATCTATAATAATTCATCTATAAACTGATTGAGGATGAAGATAAAATCTAAAAAATGGAGCAGGCATTATTGTGTTTTTGAGACTGCTGCTTTTTGATTTTATTATTACATTGAAAAGAATATAGCAGCCTACCTGTTTTCTCAGAATGTTATTTCAGAATTTTGTTTAATTTTTGTCCAGTAAAGCAAACTATTACTGTTTCTGGTACATTTTCTAATTCGGAAGAGTAATTATTTCTATTATTAATTTCTAGAGACTTTAAAGTCATTTTTGCACTTGTGAAAGCCTATCTGAAATTTGTTATTAAACTGTTCATTCTAACCACATGGAGAATGCATGCTTTAAATATGTTAAAATCAAAAGCCTGGTCACAGTCATGACAGTGTTTCAGGACTGTGCCAAGTGTCCTCTTTTTTAGAGACAGATGAGATAAGTGAGAGGATGGAACCAGCTAGGAAGAGGAGGATTCCCCCTGTGTGGGAGCCAAATATTAGCAGGCTGGAACCCCCCCTGGAATATTGGGAAAAGCAAAAATTGCTGTACCCCAATTTATATAATCTACCACCTGTGTTTTTGTGTATGCCGGCATCTTCTGTGCCTTGTGAAAGAGTGTTTTCAAAGGCTGGTGAGGTGGTGTCAAGAAGAAGGAATCGCTTAAAACCTAAAACTGTTGAGAAACGGCTTTTTTTGAATAAAAATGTTTTTCCCCTGTTTTGTATATCATTGCCCAAGTTACACAATCATTTTCAGTGCCCTCTTCCTAGTTCCACAAGCATTTCCACTTTCCTCTGCCTGGTTAAGCACATGCCTTTTGCCTCAAGTGAGAGAACATTATTACACAACCTGCCATAACATATGATACTACTGTTTGGGGATAATTAACAGACAGAATACATTCAAAAAATATTTTTATTGTTCACATTTGTACTATTTGATGTAGAGAAATAGTTTTTTTGGAACTCAGTCATTCCCAAGAACAATGGCAGACTTACAACTTTAATGCATCACACATTAAGTGGCTAAGAGCTACAGCTGCCTGTGATTATGTACCTGGCCAGTAGGGGGGGTTTGTGTTCACATGAAGCCCCGTGAGCAGAACCCTTTCTTGAACCAATTGGCTGAAGTGGTTCAATGTCCTATGGGGCTTCATCTCGCCATCACTAACAAGCCACCATTTGTCATGTTTTAAGGTAGAATTTAAACGACCCAAAGGCAGCAAATAAAGAATTGGTTTTTAAAATAAATAATTTTGATAAACAAAGGAACTTACATGAACTAGGGAGGATCAAAATGGAGCACAGGGAGGAACAGGAACCAGGCAGAGGATGACAACAAACCAGCAAGTTGTGACTGAGTGAGAACCGAATATATACTGAGGGGAGAGTGAGAAAGTGAACAGAGAAGGAGTAGGAGACCAATTAGTGAAAGCAGATGCAGGTGAGGGCAATGAGTGAAACTGGCTAAGGAGCAGAGTGGCAGGGAGACAAGAAAGGCAAGGAAAACAGAAAACTCTTAAGAAACTAAAGATAAGACTAAGGAGAACTCTAAGGGGAACTTAAGGAAACACGGGAGAACAGAAGGAAAGATTAAATAAAGAAATAAACTAAGGAAACACAAATGAGAAGGTGGACATAGACAGAGATGAAAACATCTAAGAGCCAGGAGAAATACAGAAACAAGGAAGTGCCAGAAATAAATACATAAATATAATAATTAAACTGAATAAGGAAAACTACTAACTTGAGACACAAACAGGAGGAACAGAACAAGAGGGCACCTTGGGGTAAAAAGGGGAAGTAAACAAAGTGGAAGGAAAAACTACAAACTTGCAACACCAAATCCCAAGACCATGACACCATTAGCATATTGTAAGCACCTCCTCCAACATTTACCAGTAAGAATCATTCTTAAATTCATCTATTCACATGAAGATCAACTCCGTACTCACCATACAGCTCACCTTTAGTTACAGTGAGGAATAAAAGTATTTGAACACCCTGCAATTTTGCCGGTCTCCCACTTAGAAATTATGGAGGTGTCAGAAATTCACATTGTAGATGCATTTCCACTGTGAGAGACAGCATAAAAATAAATCAGGAAATCTGCCATGTTTTAATGAATTATTTTAACCCACATGCAGAACACCACAAGCTAGACCAGTATTAGATTTAAAATGTTTATTGATAAAGTGAATAATGGCACTGGAGTGGAAACAACTGGGAACTCGATCTGGGTGGAGAATACTGCAGAGAGAGAAGTCGTAGGTGAAACAGGGTCCTTAGAATATGTGATGGTAGAATAGTTGAAACTCAGGTGAGGCTTACTTGGAAGATGGTGAGTATGAACTGGAAGCAACAAAAGGGCCACTGAAACCCAGAACACAGATGAGAGTTGAGCTGACTGAAGAAGAATCCTGGGAAGCACAGAGAACGAAGAATAAACGCTGAAGATCTAACAGAATCACAGGAAAGCTGTTCACGGAGGACTGGAGGTTTACCAAACGGCTAAGACACTCTGGCGTCGAGGTTCTGGCTGCCAGCCTAGATATACACCGCTGATGATGAGCCTGATGAGCTGCACCTGGTGTTGCAGCGACAGGAAACGGCCTCAGGATGATCGATAGCTCCGGAGCTCTACCGGGACCTCTGGTGGATGAAGTTTGGAATCATGGAAAAAACAGGAAGCACACAGAAAAAAAAAAACAACACCCCAGACTCCTAACATTACCTCCCCCTCAACGACCGCCACCACAAAGAGGGCTCATAATCCGCAATGAGAAAATGATCCAAAATGAGGGTACGAGGGACCCAGGAGCAGTCCTCTGGACCGTATCCCTCCCAATCGACAAGGTATTGCCAGCCCCTACCACGCTGACAGGAGTCAACGATCCATCAAACCGCATAGGCTGGATGCCCGTCGATGTCCAGGGTGGGTCGTGGGAGTCTGATGGAGGGCACAAGATGCTGGAAAGGACCGGTTTGACTTGGGACACATGAAACGTGGGATGGATCCAGAGGGACAATGGGAGTTTGAGACGGACCGTGGTGCGACTGATGACAGACTGGATCTTGTATGGGCCGATGAACCTGGGAGAGAGTTTACGAGACAGCTTTCAATGGGATGTCACGGGAGGATAGCCAGAATTTCTGACTTGGGAGACACGTAGGAGCGGGTCGTCGTTTTCGATCGGCGTAGTGGCGGTTTTGCTCAGCTGTGCGGTTAAGTGCGTTGAACGTGGAAGACCAGATTCTTTTACAACGGCGGATATGATGTTGAACTGATGGGACACTAATTTCTTTTTCATCAGCTGGGAAGAGTGGAGGTTGATAACCAAGGGAGACTTCAAACGGTGATAATCCGGTGGCTGCTGAGACGTGGGAGTTATGAGCATACTCAATCGATGACAGGTGATAACTCCAATCAACAGGATTTGAAGCAGTGACACAGGGGAGGGTGGATTCCAGTTCCTGGTTCATACGTTCAGTGATGCCCTTGGATTGTGGATGATAACCAGAAGTAAGACAGAACTTAGCCCTAAGAGTGTTGCAGAAATGTTTCCAAACTTGAGAGATAAACTGGGGCCCATGGTCGGAGAGAATGTCCTTGGGAATGCCATGTATCTGAAAGACGTATTTCATTAGGAGTTGAGCAGTTTGAAGCGCTGACGGGAGTTTTCTTAGGGGAATGAGGTGACAAGCTTTGGAAAAACTATCAATTATGTTTAGAATGGTGGTCATACCTTTAGAGGAAGGAAGTCCAGTGACAAAATCCAGGGCGATGTGAGACCAGGGTCGTGATGGTATTGAGAGTGGTTGTAGCAATCCAGCGGGGGCTTGATTACTTGATTTTCCCCAGGCACAGACTGAGCATGCTGTAATATATTCCTTGACGTCTTTGTGAATGGATGGCCACCAGAATTTTCTATTGATTAAAGCAATGGTTCTGCTGATACCAGGGTGACAGGTGAATTTGGCTGTATGAATCCAATGGAGAAAACAGGATCTGACTGAGGATGGAAAATAAATCTTATTGGGTGGACCGGTACCTGGATCTGGTTCAGTTTCTTGTGCCTGGGTGATGAGGTCCTCAATCTCCCAGGTCAGGACTCCAACGATGCAATGGGCAGGAAGGATGGTTTCAGGAGGAGAGACCTCTTCGTCTGGTGTGAACATTCTGGAAAGGGCGTCTGGCTTGACGTTCTTGCATCCAGGTCGATATGACACTGACAGGTTGAATCTGGAGAATAAGAGGGACCATCTGGATGTTCGTTGGTCAAGTTGTTTGGCTGTTTGGAGGTAAGCTAGATTCTTATGATAGGTCCAAACCAGCACTGGATGAACTGCATCCTCCAACCAATGGCGCCATTCCTCTAGGGCAGGGGTGTCAAACTCATTTCCATTTTGGGCCACATCAAGATCATAAATGTCCTTAAAAGGGCCAGTTGTGGCAGAAAGTATTGATAAAACTATCTTTAACAAAGTGTTGAAATATTAATTAATAAAATAAAATAAAATAATACTGAACATCTTTTCACAATGATGTGATTTAGGACTATTTAAATAAACACTGATTTGATTTGATGGATAAAATAGTATTTAGGTCCACATAAATTGAATTTAAAGGTTCTATTTATATGGTCCTCTAGAGTTTAGAGGGCCACATAAATGGCTATGGCGGGCCGGATTTGGCCCCCGGGCCTTGAGTTTGACATATGTGCTCTAGGGCAAGTTTTATGGTGAGGAGTTCCCGGTCTCCAACATCATAACGGTTTTCTGTAGGGAATAAGCGGTGAGAGAAAAAGAAACGAGGGTAAAGTTTATTGTCAGGAGGTGAACGTTGGGACAGAACAGCACCCACTCCAGTATTGGAGGTGTCGACTTCTAGGATGAATTGTTGATCAATGTTGGGATAAACCAGAATGGGGGCGTCGGAAAATTTGCTTTTGAGTTGTTGGAAAGCTTGGTTGGCTTCGTCAGACCAGATGAATGGAACTTCAGAAGGAGTTAAGGTAGTGAGAGGGACGACTGATTGGCTGTAATTACGGATGAAACGGCGATAGAAGTTTGCGAATCCAAGGAAGCGTAATTGTTTTCTATTTTCGGGTATAGGCCAATCCAAAACTCCAACATGCTGTCTGATCACCGAAAACATGTCCTCCAAGTTCTCCAACGCCTGTTCGAAAATAAACTCTACGTCAAAGCCGAAAAATGCGAATTTCATCAACCCTCCGTGACATTTCTTGGTTTCGTTTTTGAGGGCGGGCAGGTGAAGACAGACCCAGCAAAAATAAAAGCGGTTTTGGATTGGCCTATACCCGAAAATCGCTTTTATTTTTGCTGGGTCTGTCTTCACCTGCCCGCCCTCAAAAACGAAACCAAGAAATGTCACGGAGGGTTGATGAAATTCGCATTTTTCGGCTTTGACGTAGAGTTTATTTTCGAACAGGCGTTGGAGAACTTGGAGGACATGTTTTCGGTGATCAGACAGCATGTTGGAGTAAATGAGAATGTCATCCAGGTAGACGAAAACGAAATCATTCAGGAAGTCTCGCAAAACATCATTAACTAGGGCTTGGAAGACGGCCAGGGGATTGGTCAGCCCAAAAGGCATGACCGGATATTCAAAGTGCCCGAGAGGGGTTTTAAATGCCGTCTTCCATTCATCTCCCTGGCACATTCTGACAAGGCGATAGGTGTTGCGGAGGTCTAATTTGGTGAAAATGGTGGCTCCTTGTACGGGTTTAAAGGTAGAAGAGAGAAGGGGAAGAGGATTTTTTTTTTTTATGGTGATTTGATTGAGACAACGAAAATCAATGCAGGGATGAAAAAAAACATCTTTTTTACTCACAAAGAATGTATTTCTCCATTGCTTCATTTTCTGGTTTTGAGAGGTAATACAGTCTACTGGAAGGTAAGGGGCGCCAGAGAGTAGACCAATGGAACAATCATAGGGACGATGTGGAGGTAATGATGAAGCTTTGCATTTACTGAAGACCATCTTTAAGTCGTGATACTCGGGTGGAATGTTGATGAGATCAATATCTTCGGCGAGATCAGGACTTGGATTAATGTGGGGAACGGCTGACAGTAGACAGGAGGAGTGACAGAAGTTAGACAACGACTCGACACAAGACTGAACCCAATTTATGTGAGGATTATGTTTAGTAAGCCAATCATATTCCAAGACAATGGGATTATGGGGGGAATCGAAGACAAAGAAGGAGATGTTCTCAAGATGGTTACCGGAAACAATGAGGTTGACAGGACTGGTATTGCGAGAGATTTTCTGTAATGGTTTACCGTCTAAGGCCGAAACTTGTAAAGGTGAGGGTAGGAAGTGAGTCCTAATTTCACACTGGAGCACGAAAGAGGAATCGATGAGACTATGTTCACAGCCAGAATCAAAGGGCATGGTAAATGGCCTGCATTTGTATAGCGCTTTTTCAGTCAGAGGACCACAAAGCGCTTTACACTACATTTAGTCATTCACCCATTCACGCACACATTCACACGCTGATGGTGGCAAGCTACTACATTGTAGCCACAATTGCCCTGGGGCACACTGACAGAGGCGAGGCTGCCGGACACAGGCGCCACCGGGCCCTCTGACCACCACCAGCAGGCAACAGGGTTCAGTGTCTTGCCCAAGGACACAATGACCATCAATCAGCAAATGCACTGAGGGATAGAGAACCACTAGTAAGGTTGATCTGGACAGGCAGAGAAAATCGGGGAGTTTTGAGAGAAAGATTCTGGTCCACCAACCTCCCATATCTATTGGTGGACCCAGTACTTTACCTGCTGGTTCTGACTGGTTGCACGGAGGGGACAGGAAGCGATTAAATACCCTACCCTTACCCTACGTTGTCGTTCTCATGGGGTAAGATAGGTTCAACCAATCTGCATGAGTTCTGAACCGGTGGTGGTTAGACTGGGGGCAGAAACAGGAAAAACTGGAGGTGAGGAGGTTTTAGTTTGCAATAGATGTTTACTTCGAAGTTTGTGTCTTTCTTTTAACCGATTGTCCAGACGGATAGCCAGAGTGATGTGTTCGTCCAAATAAGCCGGGTCATCCAGTAGAGCAAGTTCGTCTTTTATTTAATCATTCAGAGCATAATAGAAAAAGCTTTTAAGAGCCTCAGGGTTCCAGTTGGAAGCAGCTGCATAGGTACGGAAGTCAATGGAGAAGTCTGAAACAGATATGTTTCCTTTTTTCAATTTACACAAATTTCTGACAAACGAGGTATTGTTGGTGTCTGGGTCAAAGATTAACTTGAATTCTTGAATGAACTGAAAGAAAGAGATGTCAAATCTAGGATAGTTACGGAAGCGGGATTCTGCCCATTTAAGTGCTTTTCCAGATAATAAACTGAGAATACATGAGATTTTGGAATTATCTGAAGAGAAGGCTCTGGGAGATTGGTTGAAGGCGATGGAACACTGTAATAAGAAATCCCCGCAACGGCCTGCCTCACCTGAGCATTTTTCCGGTGGCGGGGTGGTGATGTCACGGTAGGTCGGTTCTGGAACTGAAGCGCCATCTAGAGGAACTGTGGGAACTGGAGTGGGCTGTGAGGGTTGTTGTTGTTGCTGAAATATAGAGGTGAAATTGTCCAAACGTTGCAGAGTAATTTCCTGTTGGGTTATGAGTGTTTGAAGAACTTTGTCATGGGTCTTTATCAGATTTTGTTGTTCAGCAGCTGATTTAGCTAGGCAGCCTGCTGGGTTAGACTGGCCGGAGTGTTCTGCCATGTTTGAATGAATTATTTTAACCCACAAATAGAACACCACACTGTAGACCACTATTAGATTTAAAATGTTTATTGATAACGTGAATAATGGCACTGGAGTGGAAACAATCGGGAACTTGATCTGGGTATGGCATGAGAATACTGCAGAGAGAGAAGTCGTAGGTGAAACAGGGTCCTTAGAATATGTGATGGTAGATTACCAGCGATAAAGGAGAAGCTTGGCCTCAAGCTCTGGAGACAGAGGGGGTTTCATTATTGACCCCCACTGGGAACTCTGGTCCCGGCACAGGGGCCTGCAGGCTCAGGCGGGGTGGGGGCACAGGGTCCGGAGGTGATGCGGTGGCGTCAGGGCCTGAAGGCTCCAGCAAGGAGCAGCCTCAGGAAGGCGGCGAGGTGTGGGCACTGGACTTACCCGTGGAGCGGGCACTGGGCTGGTTCAGGCGAGGGGCTGGCACAGAAAACAGAGGCAGATTGATCTTGACCCCCTTCGGGTGCTCTGGCTCTGGGATGACGGGTGTCGGCTGGCTTAACTGGAACAGACGCTGCGCTGGCAACTGGAGGAATGGACAGGGCCCCCCAGCACAGGACGTCTGCCTGGCCGCCTGGTGAGCTTTCTCAGCTCCCTTGGTCAGATCGGCAAGATCCCATCGAGGGTCAGATACGGCAGGGGCAGAAGCTGGCAGAGTGCCCTGTTCTCTGCCAGACGCATCCACAGAGCAATGAGGGTGGAGGTCGCACACAACCGGTCCCATAGGAGCTCGAGGAGGAGGCTGGAAGAGCAGACCGCCTCCCAGCTGATGACACCTGCTCCCTGGTCCCCTGGTGTCTCCTCTCTGCGTCCGCCCTCAGATCCACATAATCCCACGGGTCGAGGATCAGATGCAGCAAAGGTAGGAGCTGGCAGATCGCCTTGATTTCCTCCAGGCAAATCCAGGTAGACGGGAGGGTGTTCAAATACCTATGTTCCTCACTGTAGCAGATCGTCACCGCCACTTCCTGATCAACCACCACATGGATCATCCTCCCATTTTCCACTGCTCCTTCCCGGCGTCTGTCCTCCACATCCTCAGTAAGCAAAACCTACCAGGACTGTATATCAATATCCCAGCCTCCAATCACCATCTTCTTCATTTACAGAGTTCCAGCTCCCAGTCCCTGGTTCCAGATCTTCATTATCTTCTTCAATAACCCTTTTGAAATCTGACTTGTTTGATGAGAGAGAGAAATAAATAAATTAATTTATTTATTAATTTTCCGTTAGCTCTCTAATAAATAAATAAATTAATTAATTAATTAATTAATTAATTAATTAATTAATTAATTATTGCCTGGGAAAATAACCATAAGCTAGGGTATGGTTTGGTTGAGGACAATAAATATTTATTATTCATATATAAGTATTCATTTACGTATGCACTGAGGTGTATTTTATATATATATATATATATATATATATATATATACACACATTTATATATATATATATATATATATATATATATATATATATATATATATATATATATATATATATATATATATATATATATATATATATATATATGTCAGGGGATGCGTTAACCGAATATTTACCATATTTGACTGGTTTTTTAGAAAGCTAACGGAAAAATCTGAAGGCTCAGACCACTTGGTGCAAATGCGCAGATATTATCAATTTTACGCATGGAGTCCAGGTAACTAAACCAATTACTGCAAAGATTCCCATGAGAGCATTTGGGCATCATCTCAGACCCAGTCACCATATCTGTAATCAAATCATCAATCGCTAAACCAGGAGCTTACTGTAAGTTAAGCGACTGTGGACGGTGCGGCTGGTTAAGCATGCTCCAAAGAACCCGATGTATATATATATATATTTATACTCTCACTATTCCTTTTCACTCTGTACATCTCAGACTTCCAGTACAAATCAGATCCCTGTCATCTGCAGAAATCGGAGTTCACCTGGACAACAGACTGGACTGGAGACTAAACATGGAAGCTGTCTACAAGAAGGGACAGAGCAATTCTTGAGGAAGCTTAGGTCCTTTAAAGCTGCAGTGGGTAACTTGAATAACTTTTTGTGATATTTCCTAAAACTGTCCATATGTCATGAAAGTAGCAAATGAGATTTGTAATCTGTTAAAAAAAGCAGCTCAATTGGTCACGCCTACAGCCCCTACTGCGATTTGCAAGAATCCACTGCGCCCGGTAGAAAACACCCAATCAGAGCCAGAGCAGTGTCTGATGGAGTGTCTGACATCTGTCTATCACTCCTCACACACACAAACTGCGACCCGCCCCTCGCTCCGCTACGCAACCGGCTGCGCTCTGTCAGAAGCAAGGTCAGAACAGCTCTTTGACTAGCGGCAACAAGCTAGGAGTTAGCTATGGCTGCCCGTACCGCCGCTGCCTAAGATAACAAAAAAAAAGATGACCGAGGAAGACAAAAAAGCTAAGAAGAAAGAAGTTAACCGAGCCCCGAGTTAAAATGAGGGTATATATTGGCGTAGCCTTTGAGAGGTGGAGGGAGCTACAGGACCTAAAAGCGTTTAAAACCGATTCCGAGTTGGCAATGTTTCTGCTTGACAGGTAATTACCCTTGCTTGATTAATATTTGTTCTGTTTTTTTATTTTTTTGGTGGTGGTATTACAGTAAACCTTCTCAGCGCATGCGATCATCCATACACTCACAGCTAACGTTGTCATATGTGGTTTACTGTTAGGAAATATTCACGAAAGTTTGTTTCTCCAAAACTTAGAATACTGAAATAAGTGGGGGGGGGTTCTTTTCCTTTGTTGACTTTACTGTAAATATTGCCCTAGATTACTGTTAATGTCGACAAGATTTATGTCCGCTCATTTGTTGGCCAGCAATATCGATTATTTACAACATTAATGTTGTCTAACTTCATGTGCTCTTTATGAACTTAGAATAATGTTAAGAACCAGCTGACATGTAAGAAAGACTTTTTAGCTCAGGTATAGACAACATCTTTTCTAACTGTGCGGAGGTGAGATTATGTTTTGCTCTTACCGGTTGGCACTCCATGTTGCTTAAGCCACTTTGCTGCTTCAAGTCGCGTCAGCTGATTATCTTTGGCAGTTGTTACGCCAGTAGCGCAGCCGAAGGAGGGAGGAGGGCATTGGAGGCGGGGCTTGAGTGCATCGGAGAGGGAGGGGGAGTGATGTGAAGCTTGTTTGGGTTTAAATTTTCAAGCAAAGTCTGGTCTCCTCTCTGAGTTACCTACTGCAGCTTTAAGGTTTGCAGCAAGATGCTGGAAATCTTCTACAAGTCTGTTTGTAGAGTGTAACCTCTTCAGCCATCATCTGTTGATGTAGAGCATCGGAGCCAGGGACTTAAAAAGGCTAAACAACCTGATTAAGAAGGCTGGTTCTGTTCTTGGCACTGCTGTGGAACCACTGGAGATGATCATGCAAAGAAGAATTCTTCATAAAATTAAACCAATTATGGACAACCCTGAGCATCCTTTTTATGAGACTATCCTACACCAACAAAGCGTCTTCAGTCGGAGGCTTCTTCAGTTTCGCTCAAACACAGACCGCTACAGGAAATCCTTCTTGCCTACAGCCATCATAATCTATAACAACTACATTGGCGTAAAAGTATTTAGTCAGCCACCAATTGTACAAGTTCTCCCACATAAAAAGAGAGGGGCCTATAATTTTCATTTTAGGTATACCTCAACTATGAGAGACAAAATCAGAAAGAAAATCCAGAAAATTACATGGTCTGATTTATTTGCAAATTATGGTGGAAAATAAGTATCTGGTCACCTACAAACAAGCAAGATTTCTGGCTCTCTAAGACTTGTAACTTCTACGGTAAGCGTCTCCTCTATCTTCCATTCGTTACCTGTATTAAATGGTACCAGTTTGATCTCGTTATCAGTATAAAAGAAACATTTCCACAACTTCAAACAGCCACACTCCAAACTCCAACATGGTCGAAATTGTAGACCAGCACCAGGCTGGGAAGACTGAATCTGCAGTAGGTAAGCTGCTTGGTGTAAAGAAATCAACTGTGGGAGCAATTTTTAGAAAATTGAAGGCATACAAGACCACTGATAATCTCCATTGACCTGGGGCTCTACGCAAGATTTCACCCCATGGGGTCAAAATGATCACAAGAACGGTGAGCAAAAATCCCAGAACCACACGGGGGGACCTAGTGAATGACCTGCAGAGAGCTGGGACCAAAGTAACAAAGGCTACCATCAGTAAAACACTACGTCGCCAGGGACTCAAATCCTAACGAAGGAGTGGCTACGTAAGAAGCATTTCTTTTTTTTCTTTTCTTTTTATAACATGTCCTGTTTGGCAGTGTGGAGCTCAGAAATAGTGTCTGAGTACCAAGTAGAAGCCCAACAGATTTACTTTCACAAGCGGAGCACTACAGCTTTTGTATAGTACTCCACTTGATATATGTGTGAAAAATCTTTATTATGAATTGCTGTGGGTTTTATTTCCTGATGTTATGGACACGGAGACAAAAAATTAAGGGGAAGAAAGAAAGAAGATGAAGAAGAGAGGTAGGAAACAAAAAGTAAAGAGAGAATGTAAGTTGAAAATACAAGAGAGGAAGGGGATCAAAGAAAACACAGGAAACCATCGAAGTCTGCCTCCATACTCACAGGATGGCAGAGAGAGGGGAAAAAAACAAAAAACTGAAAAAGGAACATCGACAAAACAAACCAAACATTGTGAACTAAAAACTACACAACCACATCACACAAAAATGTATATAAAAATACAACAACAATGTGAACAGAAAACTCATGATACCGATTAATCAAGATCTAGTAATGATAACCTCAGCCCAAGAATATATCTGTAAACACCGGAGACACCACACCTATGTGTGTGTGTGAGCATGCTAGTGCATATAAAGTTTCTCCATAAGAGTGTTCGGTAGCTGGTGTGAGCAGGCATCAATCCGTCTCCCAGGAATTGATGCAGACATGAAGGAGATCGGAGCCAAGATGTCCAAAGGACCTCGAGAGCCCCAGGCGGAGCAGGGCGGGGCCCCAAGAGAGGAGCAGAGGAGAACCCCATGGGAACGTCCAGCGGCTACGATGCAGGGGCCCGGGGGGCAGCAATGACGTGCCCACGGGCCCCGCCTGGAACCAGCCACGCCAGGGTGGACCGTCCATGGACCGGGAGAGCCGGGGCCCAGGGGCGCCCCACCCCCCCAGGATGGACCTGACAATGGACCGGCCGATGATGGGCCCCCGCCACCGTGGGGGCCGCGGCCGGCCGCCACGCACTACCACCACCCTAGGCCAATTCTCACTGCCAACATCCCAGCGCCCCACCACTGCCCAACGTCGGGGCGCCCCACCAATAGCCGCAGCGGACGGACGGCATCCCCAGGCCAAGCTCAGCCAGCACCTGGACACCAAGTTGTACCCGCTCCTGAGTCCTGATCCCGCGCAACGCAGAGATGAGGCATCCAACAAAGGCCAGGGCCGGTCCAATCCGCCAATGAACCGACCATGCACGCACAGAACAGGTGATAGAACGAGCAGAGACGCTGGATCCATATCCCGCCGAGCCACCGAACAGGCACCATCCAAAAATCCCAAACCTGGCACCCCCGAAAGAGGTGCCCCAACCAACCAAAGGAAGACATCTGCCCAGCGCATTGGCCAACCGACACACCGGTCCCCCCAGACCCGGTCAGGCATGCACCAGGTCCGAACCGGATTGACCACCAGTGGGCAGGGGCAATCAGTCACTGGCAGGGAGTGACAGAGGGGAAATAGGCCCCCCATTAAATGTAAGGCCTGAGGTGCGCCATGCAAGAGGGCAACCCAAGACCCAACCTGACAGGTAGACAAAGACATATAGACTCAGTCATACGTTCCCTCCCGCTTAAACACATACATTCTCACTGACTCACCAAAACACCCAAGTACGTAAGAAACATTTCATGGTTCTGGAGTGGCCTAGCCAGTCCAGATCTCAACCCCATAGTTCAAAATCCGTGTTGCCTGGCGACAGCAAAAAAACATCACTGCTCTAGAGGAGATCTGCATGGAGGAATGGGCTGAAATACCAGCAACAGTGTGTGAAAACTTTCTGAAGATTTACAGAAAACGTTTGACCTCTTTCATTGCCAACAAACGTTATATAACAAAGTATTGAGATGAACTTTTGTTATCACCAAATACTTGTTTTGCACCACAATTTGCAAATAAATTCTTTAAAAATTAGACCATGTGATTTTCGGGATTATTTTTCTCATTTTGTCTCTCATAGTTCAGGTATACCTATGATGAAAATTACAGACCTCTCTCATCTTTTTAAGAGGGAAAACTTGCACAATACGTGGCTGACTAAATACTATTTTGCCCCACTGTACTTGTACTAGAATTAATTGTATGAGCTACAACAAATCTTAATTTTCCCCTGGGATCAATAAAGCATATTTGAATTGAATTAACAGGTGTTGAAAATCATATCTTTATTCAATCAATTAAAGTTGAAAGCCACACATGTTTTATCTTGTTTTCTCCAAACGGCTCTGAAAACCATCATTAGGCTGTTGGCTGGGAAGGGTCATAATTATCCACATCGCAGCACAAAAAAACAACAACATTAATAGTATATTTGCCCCAGAAAAAGAAAGTACAACAAAAACAAACGCATTTCCTTTGCAGCCTGTGTTTCACCACTGTTCAGAGTCATGTAACGCGGTAGATCACCTGCAGGTGACCCGCAGTTCAATAGCCATCCTCATTACAATTCACACCCCTAACCACTTGGTCCAGATGTGCAGACATTCAACTTTACGCACAGAGTTCAAGTAACTGAATCAATCCCAAAAAAGATTCCAATTAGAACACTGAGCATCAGCTCAGACTTGAGATTAATTATGATCTGTAATTAATTAATCTTTTTTAATCTCACCTAATAATTGCTGAGAAAAGCCCTCATCTTGAGGTATTTTCTTTTAAATTCATTACATTATTGTGGTAGAACAAAAGTTTGATATGTATAATTTAAAAAACTGGCCTTATTAAGTCATTTATTGTATTTAACAGACAGCTAATCTGGTGACTGGGCAGATAAATAGAGAAAACAGAGTTCTTAAAGCTATATTGTGCATTTTTTTGAGTTAATTCTTAGCAAAAACCCAGTTGTTCTTTCAAAAAGATGTGCTCATTCATGTGTAATTACTTCCACCTACTAATGAAAGTATTCTCCTAAGTGTAGAATCTGCTATTCAGAATACATATGAGCGAGTCTCGCGAATGGAGGAATCCATGTTGAGCCTCCATTTTTGAAATACATTCGCCAACGAAGGACATACCTAGAAATTCTAGCTCCGCCTTTCGCGCTTTGGTTTGGACCGTGACGAATGTCAGAGGGAGATTGTCTACTCGCAATGCGGCACCAACATGTTTACAGACTATATAACTAAATGCAATGTAGTTGTCTAAAGTAACCTCATCACTGGAAGGAACACTGGACAAAGTCGTAGTGCTAGAAGCCACATTAACCTTGGCATGAAACGGCCACCGTAGGCGTTACAATGCGCTCGGAATGGGGAGGTGGGAGGTTGAGCTAGAACGTAATATTCAATTGGTTGTTTCACCGCTAGATGGGAGAAGTTCTTACACAATGTAGCTTTTACGAGTTAGATCTCGTTCATTGTTGGTTTAAAGTGTTTTTAAGAGCTGGACCCGTTGGCTCATTTAGCGTCGCCGCACGCATAAGTTTGAGCTGTATTTGAAACTGCTTTTATCCAAAGCGGATCCCTCTTTCTTTCTTTCTTTCTTTCTTTCTTTCTTTCTTTCTTTCTTTCTTTCTTTCTTTCTTTCTTTCTTTCTTTCTTTCTTTCTTTCTTTCTTTCTTTCTTTCTTTCTTTCTTTCTTTTCTTGTTCTTCTCTCGCTTGCTCTCTGATTACCTGTTGTTCCAGCAACAATGGCGGACGAAGCGGGAGGCAAAGCGGGACGGGAGTACAGTTTTAAATGTAAGTAGATTTAAATCTGGTGGTACAAAAATTTAAAACTTAAAGCGGTTGTGTTGTTTGGCTTATGTTGTTGGTATAAACATGTATTTTAATATTATTTTGTAAACCAACGCTTGTAAGCGCTCGTATGTTGGTCTAATGGTTCTCCGTGTGTTGCCCCGCTTATATACAGCTATTTTGGGTTTTTAACCTGAATGACCTCTTCCTGGACCGTTCTTTAAGCTTTATTGAAATAAATGTATCTAAATGTATCTCTCCAGTTTTTAAAACTGGAGAGATACAAAAACGTCATAGACAACCTATGGGTGAAATTAACACTGACAATATTGAAATCAATTATAACCGAACATAATTTAGAGGAAGACATTGTAACTCTTAAATGGTGTGCATAGGATAGTGAATTTATCCCTAATACTATAGATAATAGATTCAAGTCATGGATAGATAAGGGAATTACAGTTATATGTAGGTTATTAAAGGATGGGAGGCTACCTAGTTTTTAAATTTTAAAAGAAAAACATGCATTAGAAAAAGATGACTTTTATAGAAACCTGCAAGTCAATTTTATCACAAAAAAAGGAGGAAAATAGAGGGGAAGTATCAGGTATGACAGATGCATTCAGAAAAGCACATAACTCATCAATAAAGGGTTCAATAATTTAATTGCTATATAGAGGATTGATGAACCTCAAGCCCCATTCCACCTCTTATATAAAAGAGAAGTGGGAACAAGAAGCAAGGGTAGATATCTCAGAGGAGGAATGGTCTGTGGTATGCCAGAATCATTGGACATGCACGAGCTTGCAAAGTTGGCACGAATTTAGCTGGAAAACCTTAATGAGGCATTTTGTTACACCGTCTCAAGGATCCAACTATAGTAATAATGTTCTTATTTGTTGGAGGAATAATAGACATGTGAAATCAGATCAGTGTCATGTTTTTTGGGGCTGTCCAAAAATACAAGGATTCTGGAAGGAGAGTTACCAAGAGCTGAAGAAGATCCTTGGTATCCCTTTTTACTTTGGTATCAAGATTATGCTATTTGGACTGATTCCACAGGAATGGACAAGAAAAGACAAATATTTAACCAACATATTGTTGGTAGCTGCAAAAAAGGCCTCGACAAGAAAATGGCGAACATCTGATATCCCAGATGTGGGCTCCTGGATTGGCTTCACCTCTGGGGCCGGTGCCCACTGTTAAAGAAGCATGGGACAGAATAGAGAAACAAAACTTACGAGCGACGCGGCCGGCGCTGCAAGTAACTGCAGCCACCCGCACGGGAGCGTGCACAAACGCTTCACAAAAAAAAAACATACCTCTTCACAGTGACATACTTCTTTTTCTTAGTGCCACTTTTTAGTGGGTTGTGATTTGTCCTTGGTCGTTTCCCAGTTGCAGAAGAATCCATTCTCACAATTGAATCCATGGAGGTCTGCGACCATTTTTCTTCCTCTTTTAAAGCTGTCGAGAACGCGCAAGGGACCGGCTGCCGACAAGGGGAGGGGCCCTCTGCGGTGCCGGGGGCCCCTCCCCTTGTCGGGTCCCTGCTGGGGGGTGGGGCGCCCCTGGGCCCCGGCTCTCCCAGTCCATGGACTGGCCCGCCCTGGCGCGGCCGTTTGCCGGCGGGGCCCGTGGGCTCATCACTGCTGCCCCCCGGGCCCCTGCATTGTGGCCGCTGGACGTTCCCCTGGCGTTCTCCTCTGCTCCTCTCTTGGGGGATGCAGTCAGCCCCACCCTGGTCCGCCTGGGGCTCTGGGGGTCCTTGGTACGTCTTGACTCCGATCTCCTTCATGTATGCATCGATTCCTGGGAGACGGATTGATGCCTGCTCACACCAGCTATTGAACACTACTATGGAGAAACCTTATATGCACCAGCATGCTCACACACACATATAGATGTAGGGTCTCCGGTGTTAACAGATATATTCTTGGGCTGAGGTTATCATTACTAGATCTTGATTAATCGGTACCATGAGTTTTTCTGTGACATTGTTGTTGTATTTTTATATCCATTTTTGTGTGATGTGGTTGTGTAGTTCTTAGTTCACAATGTTTGGTTTGTTTTGTCGATGTTCCTTTTTCAGTTTTTTGTTTTTTCCCCTCTCTCTGCCGTCTTGTGGGTATGGAGGCAGACTTCGATGTTTTCCTGTGTTTTCTTTGTTCCCCTTCCTCTCTTGTATTTTCAACTCACCCTCTCTCTTGACTTTTTGTTTTCTACCTCTCTTCTTCATCTTTTTTCTTTCTTCCCCTTAATTTTCCATCTCTGTGTCCATAACATCAGGAAATAAAATCCACAGCAATTCATAATAAAGATTTTTCAAAAACAAATGTCTGCAAACCTCACAGTTGGCACACAATTATGCAGCAGGGGATTTACTGCACTTTTTAAAAACGCAGCAAGATGCGCACAATCTCATTAGTGCTTTTGCCCTTGTTGAATATTTAATATGGTCTTTTCTGTCAGAAGGCACAAATATTGGGAGGAGAACATGCAAATAAATAGGCGTTCCACACGCAGTGTGACTTATCAAACATGAAACTGTTTGTTTTTGTGCCTATTTTTATCGCCTCTGAAAGGCATGTCTTAACTTTGCGCCACCACGATTCAACATTAGTTCATTAGTTTACAAACGAAAAATATAATTCGCATACATTCTAACCTAATAGTTTTTAACACTCTTAATGGCCATAAACCTGACATTAAGGTTGATTTTTACCCCCTTTTTTTCCAAAGATGCATCATAAATCACTGCTTGCTCAACGCACCTGCAGTCTCTGTCTCTACAGCGCCTGTATTGAGCACAGAGCGGCTCATGCACACCCCACGCATTAAGTTAATTAATCACAAACAAAACAAAACATTCACAGACATTCTAGCCTAATAGTAATTAACTCACTAACAGCCATAGACTTGACAGGTATATTGTTTTTTTCCCCTTTTTTGCCAAAGACGCATCATTAATCCACATTGTGTATTCCTCCGCTCTCTCGCTGTGTGCGCCACAGTGTGCATTGGGCAGAAAGGCTGGCACACATGGCAGCGGATGCAAAGTCTTCATTTGAATACTGCTCTTTGCGTCTGTTATGACATGTGCAGACAATCTTAGTAGATCACCAGCAAATTATGAATAAGCCTCCCGTGCAATTTTTTATGCCACATGCATTTTTGCTGTGTTTATTAGAAATATTGATAAATCAGGCCCATACACATGTGCAGTCTGCAGGTCTATGTTGTTTATAATTGAGAGGAAGAGGAATTCAGTGGATGTAGTAAAATGTGAATGCATTGACAAGGGTGACCCGCAGGGGGCACTGTATTCTAGAGAAGCACATTTATGGCAGCATTGTTGCACATAAAAGAAGACTTATTGGTGTTGTGAATAAAGTAGTGTTAGATCTCAAGCTGTGTGCTGTGTTATCTTTCACAAGCACATCAAGAACAACACAGTTTGTATTTTAAAACGCTAGTAGTCATACACAACATATCGAAAGAGCTTGGATGACCAGTTGATCAAAGGACATGTCTGCAGACTAAGAGAAAATCGTTCTGAGACATTGGAGGAAAACTTCATGATCCTTCAATGGTCATCTTGACTTGGTTCACGACACCGGAGCACTGGGACGGTTATTTGAGGATATACAAAAAATATTTCAGTCTGAACCTGAATGTCATAATTGTATGTTGCCATGGCCTTTTTTTGGAGAGGGATTATTTGGTGTATTTCAATATTTAATATTACGTGATACTGTAACAATATATTAGCATTTTTGACAGTAGTTAAATGCTTGTACAATTATTTCAAGCATTAATAGTGATTTAGGTCTAAGTGTAATAAATGGTGACATGTTTTACATTTAAGACTCACTTTTGGCATTTATACATGTGTATTAGTCATAAATAAATTGTGTTATGCTGTAGACTTTACAAAAAAGCTCTTATTTGGCATTTATACATGTTTAGTAGTCCTTATTAAATAAGGCTTCCTTTGATAGTTATAGATATTTATAATGCAGTGATAAAGTACAATATGATATGCTAAAATAATATGTTTATAAATGTTTATTATGCTTAAAAGGTAGTGACTTAGTCCAAAATGTTTAAAATAGCAACTCTAGATTTAATATAGGTGAACAGATTTGGCTCACTATTTGGCAAGAAACCGGTCAATTTCTTTCTCTCTTTCTGGCCCTAAATTAGTGCATAATAAACACTTACAATTCTTTACTATCAGGTAGTCCACAAAAGGCCATTAAAAGCCTTCAGTTGATCCAAAATGCGACAGCAAGAGTTCTGATGAATATTAAAAAGAGAGATCACATTTCTCTGGTTTTAGCTTCCCTTTATTGGCTCCCTGTTAAATCCAGAATAGAATTTAAGATCCTCCTTCTTACATACAAAGCCCTGCAGGTTTACTTGTAGTTCCTAGGATTTCTAACAGTAGAATGGGAGGCACATCTTTTAGTTATCAGGCTCCTCTCCTGTGAAACCAACTCCCAGATTTAGTCCGTGAGGCAGACACTCTGTTTACTTTTAAGGCCCGGCTTAAAACTTTCCTTTTTGATAAAGCTTATAGTTAGAGTGGCTAAGGTCATCCTAAGCTATCTCTGTAGTTATGCTGCTATAGGCTTAGACTGCTGGAGGACAGACTTACCAATTTTCTTCACTCTGCTACTTCCTTTTCTACTACATGCTTGCTCAGCATGAGGGTTTGCTGAAGGATTGCTGTGGTTGGAAAGTCTGCATCAACGGGGCCCAACCTCACGCCAATAACTGACGCAATCTGCTGGGATTCCTTAAATAGGAAACTTTTTAATTGATTGGAATGTTTGTATAAATGTATTGAAATGACTTCTTGTTAAGTGCCTTGAGATGACATCTGTTGTGAATCGGCGCTATATAAATAAACTGAATTGAATTATTAATGATTAATAAAGTGTGTAAAATAATTAACTGCATATGTATAAACTATTTATTAGCCATCTATATAGGAAGCCTTCTAGTAAAGTGATAAATCCTTTTCTAAGAAAGCGGATGACACGCTGAAATGTATTTAGAATTACAAATATTCACCGTCTGGGTTCAACCACCTCTTCTGTGACATAATTGAGGAAGTTCCAGCCACTGAAAGCAAAAGAGGCCTGGAGGAAGGCCAGTGCAACCTGTCCAACTGATGGAGTCCTGTCCATTGAAAAAGCCACCTGAGGAGTCAATGCCTCATAGTTTCCTATAAAAAAAACAACATTAGTTTATTTGGAGTTTTAAATCATGTGGATGCAGTAAAAGGGTGCCCAAAGTAAAAGATTTACCATTAAAGATCTGTACCAGACCCACAACAATGATAAGACCCAAAGCCAAAAGTTTCCCCACTGTGAAAACATCTTGGATCCTAGTGGCCATACGGACACTGGAACAATTCACCCAGGTCAGCAATACTGAAAGAAAAAATTATTGGGTACATTGAGAGTTAAGAAATTGTTATTTAATACAAGCAGAAACATTTATATCCCAACCTTCTTATTTATACACTTTTTGCAAGTTCAAAAATATGTAGTTTTCTACAAAAAAGCTTTTAAAAATGTTGTACTTTGGGTTATACTTGCATATGTCATGTTTGGTTTTAAAGAGGACCCAAAATGCAGTGGTTTAATGAACCAAAAATTAAGGTGATTGCAAAGCATGAGAAGCACAGGAACAGAAAATTGAGAAAATTGACAAAGAATCCAGCAAGGTATGACTGAGAGAAAAACATTTAAATACTGAAGGTGACTGAGGAATGACAAAGGACCTAGACTGAAGCTTAATCAGGGTAATCCGATGCAGGTGGGTGAGTGAGCAGACAGGAGAGTTTCAGCTGGGGAATAGGCAGAGTGGCAGGGGGGAAATAATAAAACAGAGAAGGAAAACAAAGATATAACACGGAAGAGAAGACCAGACAGAAAACAATCCTAAATGCATAAAGTAAAACTAAAAGAGGGGTAACTAAGAATGATAAAATCTAAGTAAATATGAATACATAAGCACAAGAGAAGCTCCAAGTAAAAGCACTAATAGCAGGAAGGAGAGGGGAGAACAACAGAACAGAAGGAACAAAGAGGGGACACAGAGGTTAAAGGCAGAAAAGAAACAATACAACTAACCTAAGAAAATGTAAGCACAACGACAAAAGGAATAATCACAAGAAAGTAAATCAATATAACAAAACAACCATCTAAAATACTGTAATAAGTAATAAACCAAAACAACCCTGTATCGGGACAATACCCCCCCCCCCCCCCCCCCCTCCTTAAAAGGCGAATTCCAGGGGCCTTCAGAGTCCGAAAACAAAAACAAGTAGGCTGGAGGGCCGCAGCAGTTGTCGCTGCAGACTGCGGAACTCCTGCGAGGTGATCAGCTGGTGCAGAGGCTGCGGCGTGCTGAAGAACTGGGAAACAGCTGCAGAGACCGCTGTGGACTGTAGGTGTGCTGCGGAGGTCTGAAGCCCGACACTGAGACTAGAGAGAAGGGGAACCAGCTAAGGATCATGGAGGTGATGATGAAGCAGGTAAGGTGCCAATCAGGCTGTTTTTGGCTGTTAAGGGTGGCAGATCCTCTGCTATCATCACCTCAAGGCTGCAGGATGTGGTGGAAGCCTTAGCCAGACCCTCCAGGGAAGACATGGAAGCTGGACCTCCTGAACAGAGATAGCCCCGGTGACGACGTGATCTGTGGCGAGGTACTGGGGAAGAGAGTGGTCCCTGAACCAGTGGAGGTCTGACAGGAGGGGAATGCTTTTGTGTTTCCACCGACCAGCATTAAAGAAGAAAATGTCCATCCTGTCACCATGGAAAAACTCCTCCAGATCGGATTCTTCCAGCTGAGGAGGATCCACAGCAACAAGGGAAGGAGAAGCTTCCATGGTGGCTAGCTGAGGAGAGGTGGAGCCCTGGGAGCCCTGAGGTGGAAACGAAGCGTCAGCCCAAACCAGGATTTCAAAGGTGGATCTCTGGCGCTGACGTCTACGGCGAGAGGAGCAGACAGCCAGGGTAACAGAGGCCGGTGATGAAGAAGGTAAAACAGCTGGCTTTGGAGGGGATGGCAGAAGGCTGAGGAAGTGATATTGTGGCCAAGGCGGAGGTGACTGGCCTAGTTGTTCTTAGATGGCCGCCTGCTGGACCCACTCCGCCTCCTTCCACAAGCCGATCAGACCCAGAGAATCCAGGAGGATTTCTGAAAAAAGTCTTTAACACTTGAAGCAGCAGCAACACAGACCTAAGGAGGATGGAACGTTTTTACAGTGTCCACCAAACCCGAAATCTTCCTTGAAGTCCTTCCATAAGGAGATAAACTGGTGGGCCCAACTGGCTGGATTCTTCAAGTCATGTTTGGTTTTAAAGAGGATCCAAAATGCACCAGAGCTCCAGGTGAGATTTTTAAAAAGGTTTAATGAACCACAAATTAAGGAACTTACAAAGCATAAGGAGCAGAAAATTGACAAAACAAGAGTAAGAAAACGTTTAAATACTGAGGGTGATAGAGGAATGACAAAGGACCTAGAGTGAAGCCTAAGCAGGGTAATCAGATGCAGGAAGGAAATAAAAAAATGAAGAAAGAAAACAAAGGTGTAAGCATAACACAGAAGACCAGACAAAAAAAAAACAAATCTAAATGCATAAAGTAAAACTAACTGAAGGGTAACTAAGAACGATGAAATCTATGTAAATAGGAATAAATAAGTACAAGAGAAGCTCAAAGTAAAAGCACTAATCGCAAGAAGGAGAGGGGAGGAGAAAAACAGAAGGAACAAAGTGAAGAAATTGTAAAAGACAGAAAAGAAACAATATAACTAATCAAACTAAATGTAAGCACAACAACAAATGGAATAATCACAAAAAAGTAAATCAATATAAATAATAAAACAACCATCTAAAATACTCTAATAAGGAATAAACCAAAACAACCCTGTACCATGAAAGCATGTGGTGTCATATGCAAACAAGCAACATACAATCAGATAATTCAAGACTAGAACCTCGCAAGTTCACATCAGTAAAAGTACATTTATTTTTGAATATCACTAAGACCTATTGATGATGTAAGGAAGATGATGAATAGCATGTTATGGAGGTAGAACCTACATGACCAACTGTGAGGAGCCAGTCAGATGAATAAGTTGACCCATAAGGGTACACAAAGAGCCGTGTTCTGGAAGCTTAGAGCTTACCAGCATTGAGACACAACTATAACACAAATTTCCCCAATAATGTTCATCGCTTGAATGACGGGACAAATTATTTACAGCTGCCAGTGCACACAAAGCAGGAAAAGTCGGAAGTATGAGGCTATAGGGATGGTGGTTGTTTTGGAACAGCTCCAAAGCATTGTCTCAATTTTTTTTGCAATGTTAATTCAAGAGGCTTACAGTTAACATCATCTATGTGGATAAAATTTTCGGTGCAAAACCAAAACTAAAATAAAACATTCAGTGCGTTTACATGCAGCAAGAGAAAGCCGAATTATTGCCTTAGTCTGAATAAAATCAGACTATTGATATGCAAGTATACACCTTAATCCAACTGAAGTTGAACCGAACTAGAATTAGAGTAATTGAGCTAAGGCACCCAGATGATGTGATTGGAAAACTGAATTTCTCTGCATCTAACTCCAACCTCGCCTCAGCCGTGCTTTTCACGGGAAGTGACGAGACTGGGGGAAGCAGAAGTAACAACACCAGTACACAACAACACCGCAGCAACGAGTATAATACAATCAAACAGTACAGTACTTACAAAAGGTTCTGTGCTGCAGCATTGTTGACATTCCTTTCTTCACTCATTGTGCATATCCTGCTTTTACTCCATCTGCTTCACTGCTGTCAGGATTTGTTTACTATCTGTGTAACACTCTAGGCCACTAGAAAAATCCAGAGTGAAAGTGAGCATGTTGCCATCTACCGTTTCTGTGGCGAAGGCACTTCTTTCAATAATTCAATTTCTGAGTGACGTGCAAATTGGGATAAAGGCTCCCATTCTGGTTAAGCTTTTAGTCTGATTATTGCCAAAAGCTCAATTTAGATGTGCATGTAAACATACTGATGGGGTCCTCTCCATACCTATATAAAACCCATTGCAAACCAATGAGCCACATTAGAGCCGTAATTCCTCCTGCTGTTTTGGAATGAAAAGATGCAACATAACTTTTATCCCACCAAAGTGCTAATAAATACCCTAATCCATCATACAGAACTTCACAAATCCAGTCCCCTGGAAAAAAAAAACACACTTTTTGTTTCATTTTACAAATACATAGTTAAGTCCAAGTTTTCTTAAACCTCAGGTATTTAGCTTTAAAGATATATAATATTACATTTGTGGTTCCTCAGCCAGAGTCTTAAGTTATGATATATATTTTGTGAAAAATACCAGTGAAAACAGACAAAAACATGCTCAGCAGTTATAGGGATTTGGCTGTAATGCCAATAAAGATTTGTATGTCTTATCACGTTCCATTCTGTAATAAAATATAAACAAAAATGGAAGAAAAAAAATCCCTGCCCCTAATTAATAAGTTGATAATACTTATATATAGTTTAATCTTTTGAGAGATCAGTCAACTTTGAGATATCAACTTCTTGATTGAGGAACATAATTTAAAAACAAAATCTGCCATGGGTTTGAATACATTTTGGGGTTTATTAAGGAAACAATTTTTTTTCCACCTAGATGGGTCCACTTCAGGCTTCAAGCTCTTAGACCTTTGGTCTAAGAGCTTGAAGAGAAGGTAACGTCTGACCAGAAAGTGATTAATAATGAGTTTAGATCATTTTATTCATTTTATTCTAAACTTTATACTTCTGAGTCTACCACAAATGTAAAGGAATTGCGAGACTTTTTTTATTCTGTTGATATCCCTTCAATCTCCCCAGAATTTCAGCAAATTCTTAAAGCTCCCATCACAAAGGAAGAAATTCAGATGGCAATATCATCTATGCAATCAGGAAAATCTCCTAGATCTGATGGGTTTTCTGCTGGCTTTTTCAAAAACATTTCCAATGATCTTGGCCCTTTTCTTTGCCAATTTTTTCAGAGTCGCTCAACTCTGGCTCACTTTCTCCTTCTTGTTATCAGGTCTGTATCACTGTATTGTTGAAAAAAGACAAGGACCCGGGTGATTGTGTTTCCTACAGGCCTATCTCTTTAATTTCTGATTTCAAAATTCTATATAAGTTGCTGGCTTGCGGGTTGGAAAGGATTCTACCCTCTATAATTTTGTGTCCTCTCTTTTGTGCCTGGATTAAACTGCTGTATGCTAGTCCATTGGCTTCAGTACTAACTAATTGTCATTATTCTGACTAATTTAGGCTCCACCGAGGTACAAGAAAGGGCTGCAATTGCAGTCCGTGTTAGTGGGGACTTAGAAGGCATCTGTAGGGGCGACATCGAACATAGAATTTTACTTTATGCTGACGATCTTCTTTTCTTTTTTTTTGGGGGGGCAGTGTGGAGCTCAGAATTGGTGTCTGAGTACCAAGTAGAAGCCCAACAGATTTACTTTCACAAGCGGAGCACTACAGCTTTTGCTATAGTACTCCACTTGATACATGTGTGAAAAATCTTTATTATGAATTGCTGGGGGTTTTATTTCCTGATGTTATGGACACGGAGACAGAAAATTAAGGGGAAGAAAGAAAGAAGATTAAGATAAAAAGTCAAGAGAGAGGGTGGGTTGAAAATACAAGAGGAAAGGGAACAAAGAAAACATATTTTATTTATTTCAAATCCACTTACTTCCCTACCTGCTGTGCTTAAAGAGGCTATATGCAACTTTTCCCCCAAAATAAACGTACAATAGCCTTTTTATTTGACCATTTATGACTCAAACATCTCCTGATGAGCATACTGACACCTTGTCAGCTCACAGTGGGTGCACCTATAAGCCTGTATCCAATTTATTCTATTTTCTGTCGGGTCGGATTTTTCCGCGCTGTCTGCGGATGTGACATCAAGCGCGTTCATGTTAAATGTTTCAGATCACTCTGCCACTACCGGTAGTCAGCACTCGCAAGCAGTTAGATGTATTGTGCGAATACACAGAAGTGACCAAGGACAACTCCAACACCAATAGTAACTCCACATAAGACTAAGAAAGTTAAACCCCTGACAAGTGCCCGAAAAAGATAGAAGATTGAGAGCGACCGGCGCACGAGCGCGCGCTGCGAGAGCGAGCAGAAAGGAAGAGCAGTTCCGTTTTGGGCCACATGGGGTCAGTCGCGAGTTTAAATTTCAGACAATTGCACATAGCCCCTTTAAAATTTTGGATAGTTTCAGTAAGCTTTCTGGATATAAAATTAATCTTAATAAGAGTGAGTTATTTGCCATTAATGAAAAGGCTCGACTTCAGGATCTCGAAAATTTACCTCTCAAGATAGTCATTGATCATTTTATTTATCTTGGAATATGTATCACTAAACAACTTGACCACTTGTTTAAACATAATTTTCTCCCCTTATTTGACCACTGCAAGCAAATATTGTCTTAATGGTCTTTGTCTGTCTTTGTCTTTAATTGGTAGAATCAAATCTATTAAAATGATGCTTCTCCCAAAGTTTCTATATTTGTTTCAATGTCTCCCTATTTTGATTCCTAAATCCTTTTTAAGTAATTGGATTCCTTGATCAGCTCTTTATTTGGAATGGTAAACATCCAAGACTGAGGAAAGCTTTTCTGCAAAGACCTAAGCCAGCGGGAGGCATGGCTTTGCCTAACTTTCAATGCTACTACTGGGCAGCAAATATTAGAAATATGTTATATTGGAAACACTTTTACTTGGAACCTAAAGCAACTATTTGGATCTCTATGGAAGCTTATGCAGACAAGGAAACCTCCTTACCAGCAATTTTGGGCTCAGCACTTCCTCTTGTCATTTCCATACCTGATAATAACAGAATAGTTCATCAATCTCTTACAATTTGGTCTCAATTCAGGAAAAACTTTGGTTTTCAATCTTTCTCCCTTCAAAGTCCAATTGCTGTGAATCATTTATTTACCCCATCAACTACAGATAGTGCATTTCATATATGGCACAGAAAAGGTCTAAAATCATTTGATGATTTATTTATTTAAACCAATTTTTAGTATTATTAGCCAGACGAGCAGTTCTACTCAAGTGGAAAGACTCTTCATCCCCTTTGCATTAACAGTGGATAAAGAATATAATGTCCTGGCTGGATTTAGAAAAAATTAGATACACAGTCCGCGTCTCTGAAAATAAATTTTATAAATTATGGTGCCCATTCTTTGATTACTTTGAAAGACCCACAACTATAACTTCTGAGTAGCCCAATACATCCCTTACCCCTCCCTTCCACCTCCCCTTTTTTTACTTGATTCCATTATCTAACATTATGTGTACCTTTTGTATTTTTTGTGTTATTTTATGTAAAAAAGATCATTAAATTGATTTTTTTGTTTTGTATTGAAAATTTGCTTAATAATAAAAAGTCATTTGAAAGAATATGTTGCAGCCACTACACCACTTTAACAGTCACTGCCCCAAGTGCACCAGTGACCATTAGGACCACGGAATCCTTGAGCCAAACTCGACACAGATAATTTTGAGAACTATTCAATCCACTTGATTATATACAGTATGTGTTATGTATACTAGGATTGCCAGTAATTTACACACAGCTATCATGTGTGGGACTGTTTCAGAAGGGCATTTTGCACAGCCTGCATCTTGGATCCTTTCTGATGCAGTGGAACTTGAGGCGGAAGCTGTGGGACTTAAGCCTAGTTTATACTTCTCGGTCTGCGTAGATGCGGCGACAAGCAGCGCCATTATCGGTTGACGCAAGGGCTGTCAGGGACTCACACAAAGACGCACGGATTAAGAATAATAAGAATAAGAGATACTTTAATAATCCATCCATCAATCCATCCATTTTCTGTACCCGTCATTCCTATGCAGGGTTGCGCGTGGGGTTACACCCTGGACAGGTCGCCAGTCCATCGCAGGGCAACTTTAATAATCCCCGTGGGGAAATTTAGTTTCAAGTGCAACCAATCCAAGATCATACAAACACAAACATTAACACAATACAGGATTTGGAAGACCACTGTGGCAACCGCCTTTACCAGCGCCCCTTTAGCAGATAGAAATCATTCACAATAGGTAGGGGATGGGAACAGGGAAAAAAAGTTATCTCTGCCCAACCCCGTACAGGGAGCTAAGATGAGGTGCTAAAAGAAAACAGTGCAAAAACATAGAAGCACATGTATCGGTCATAACATATGAGAACACACATGGGACGGGGGCAAATGTTCGGGAACAAGGAACAGCACAGAGGAACCGGTGTGTGTGTGTGTCAGTAAGTAAGTGAGTCCATGAACTCTCCCTCAGTCCATGCATAGCTCGCAGACTCATGTAAATACGGGGGATGGTGTGGGAGTAGGAGCGTCCATTTACATTCTTCTCTTCACAGGGGGAATTTTGTGATGTGTCTAGCCTCCCAAGTGTTGTGCCACAGATAGGTAGTTTTTTGCTATGAATAATTATGAATAATTGCTTAGGGCAATTATTAATAGGATTAATAATTTTATGTACTAGGAAGTTGGAGTAAAAATGGCGCTCTACACGCCTAGAGGATTCCTATTTAACCTGGAATAACAGTCTACTGCTGTATAAAAAGACCCTTCGACAAGCTAGAACAGCATATTTTTCATCATTAATAGAGGCGAATAAAAACAATCCTAGGTTTCTTTTTAGTACAGTTGCCAAACTTACACAGAGTCATAGCTCTGTTGAGCCAACTATTCCCCCTGTTCTTAGCAGTGATAATTTTATGGGATTCTTCATAAATAAAGTTAATTCTATTTAAAATAAAATCATTGGCATCCTCCCAAACATGATTACTTCTTCCTCAGTAAATGACGCAGCATCGGAAAGAACTGTAGAACCTCATTTGTGCTTTCGGAATTATCAAAAATATTAGCCTCATCTAAACCTTCAACTTGTATGTTGGACCCAATTCCAACCAAATTATTTAAGGAAGTGTTCCATTAGGTTCCTGGCCCCATTTTGGATATGATGAATCTATCCTTAGTAAACGGATACGTACCACAGGAATTTAAAATAGCTGTAATTAAACCTTTACTCAAGAAACCTTCCCTTGATCAAGATGACTTGGTGAATTACAGACCTATATCTAACCTTCCTTTCTTATCCAAAGTCCTTGAGAAAATTGTTGCTAATCAAGTCTGTGAGCATCTAAACAGTAACGAGCTGTTTGAAGAGTTTCAGTCAGGTTTTAGAGCTCATCATAGCACTGAAACAGCACTGGTGAAGGTTACTAATGATATTTTCATGGCCTTTGATAATGGACTTCTGTCTGTTCTGGTTTTGTTAGATCTCAGTGCTGCTTTTGACACAGTCGATCATGATATTCTCTTAGAAAGGCTTGAACATGTTGCAGGGATCAAAGGAACAGCACTAGGCTGGTTAAAATCATATTTGTCTGATAGATTCCAGTTTGTTCATCTAAATGATAAATCTTCTTCACTCTCAAGGGTTACTTGTGGAGTTCCACAGGGTTCTGTGCTTGGACCAATTCTTTTCACCATATATTTGCTCTCAATTGGTAGAGTCATTATAGACTGCTTTGGAATAAATTTTCTACAGCTATGCCGATGAAACGCAACTATTTTTATCCATAAATCCTGATGAACCCAATCAGTTAGGTAGATTATAGGCATGTCTGGAAGACATAAAAACATAGATGACCCTAATCTTTTTGCTTTTAAATTCTGACAAGACAGAAGTTGCCGTATTTGGACCAGAAGCTCTAAAACAGAAACTGATTAGTCAATCACTTAATCTGGATGGCATTAAATTGGCCCCCAGTAATAACGTAAAGAACGTCAGCGTTATTTTTGACCGAGACTTGACATTTAAATCCCATATTAAACAGGTTTCTAGGATTTCTTTCTTTCACCTCTGGAATATTGCTAAAATTAGAAACACCATGTCCAGGAGTGATGCTGAGAAACTAGTCCATGCATTTGTTACCTCAAGGCTGGACTACTGTAATTCTTTTACTATCAGGTAGTCCATAAAATGCCATTAAAAGCCTTCAGTTGATCCAAAATGCAGCACCAAGAGTTCTGATGAATATTAAAAAGAGACATCACATTTCTCCTGTTTTAGCTTCCCTTCATTGGCTCCCTGTTAAATCCATAATATAATTTAAGATCCTTCTTCTTACATACAAAGCCCTTATTAATCAAGCTCCATCATACATCAGAGATCTAATTGTTCCATATGTTCCCAACAGAGCACTTCGCTCTCAGACTGCAGGTTTACTTGTGGTTCCCAGAATTTCTAAAAGTTGAATGGGAGGCAGATCTTTTAGTTATCAGGCTCCTCTCCTGTGGAACCAGCTCCCAGCTTTAGTCCGTGAGGCCGACACTCTGTTTACTTTTAAGGCCAGGCTTAAAACTTTCCTTTTTGATAAAGCTTATAGTTAAAGTGGCTTAGGTCATCCTGATCTATCTCTGTAGTTATGCTGCTATAGGCTTAGACTGCTGGAGGACAGACTTACCAATTTTCTTCACTCTGCTACTTCCTTTTCTACTACTACTCTCCAGTTGTATTACAGTACATTCTATTATTTCGACTGTTAACTTTGTGTTCTCTCAGTGTTTTTCTCTGCATAGAAGCTACACCTGGTCTGGTATCCTGCTTGGCTGCAATGCCCTGTTGGACGGGGGGCATCGACTGGGATGATCCTCCCATTAACTGAACATCCACTGTGTCCTGTTATCAACTTTTTACTTTCTGTAACATAGAAAGTTCTCTTATATCAGATCTTCTGTTCCTTCTGTGTCTCTGCTCTGTCTTCTCAAACCCCCAGACGGTCGTGGCAGATGGCCGCTCCTACTGAGCCTGGTTCTGTTGGAGGTTTCTTCCTGTTAAAGGGGAGTTTTTCCTCTCCACCGTCGCTACATGCTTGCTCAGTATGAGGGATTGCTGAAGGATTGCTGTGGTTGGAAAGTCTCCCCAACCTCACGCAAATGACTGACGCAATCTGCTGGGATTCCTTAAATAGGAAACTTTTTAACTGATTGGAATGTTTGTATAATTGTATGGAAATGACTTCTTGTTAAATGCCTTGAGATGACATCTGTTGTGAATTGGCGCTATATAAATAAACTGAATTGAATTGAAATGAAATGAATGTCAAAATTACCAAGTTTGGGGCACCACCTGGAATCCAGTAATATCAATAGCCAAATTGTTCAGTCTCAGTTAATGTTTATGATTACCTGCCTGATAAGGCTGAGATAATTAAACACTGGATGAAGGAATAAGTTCTTAGCATTCTTTGAACAGCAATACTACACATGTATGTGAAATAAACAACGACTTTCCAGTTTATTACAAAATGAATTCAACTTTCAGTTAAAATGCTTTAATCAATAAACTCACAAAGCTAGTAACACACAACTAAACTACAAAAAAAAAGAATAATAATAACAAAACTAACACCCAAAAGTAAACAGTAAAAGTGATAAATATGCAAAGAAGTAGAAACAATAACCAATACCTTGATAGTGATGTCACAGTTCAGTATGAATATGTTTGCTTAAAGACCAAGACTTGTATTGAAGAGTTTTTGGAATGAAGCTAAATTATTTTTAAACTAATTGTGGTTAGTTTAAAACTAATTAGCCCCTTTTGGTTTGTTTTCAAACCACCAATTCACAAGTGAAGAAAAACATTATTTGGAAGAACTAATGTTTCACTAAATCATTTGCTGAATTAGAAATCAATATCCTTTGGAGAATTGATTCTATTTTATGGATCGGTCACGCAGTGATTGATCTAATTTAGTATTTTGACATACTAAAAAGGGGGTTAATTAATGAGTTAAAAGATTAGTTTTGGTGTTTAAACTATCTGCCTTAAAGCCGATCTCTATTTTGAATACCATTAATGCTAGTCTTTATTGTTCATGAAGCCGAGCAGTCAAAGGCAGCCCCACTTGCTTTGCTCGAGCGTTTAGCCTACAGAAAACTCAAGTGGGGCTGCTTAACGCCGCTCTGGTTCATTTTTTTAACACCAAACATAAAACGACTTTCCATCGGAAACCTCGAAAATGCCTGTTTAAACCTCCAGGCCGAATAGCCTGTTTGTACCCAAACAATAATTGAAATCTTACACAAGGTAACGAATCACAGTGAAATCAAACAACCCTTAAATCTTGTTTATCCTAAACACCTCTACCCAGCCAGACCTTACTGAAGTTCTCCAGGTTTCTCCATTGATGATAGGGACAGCTCAATCAACGTTAGCCGGCAGGCTAACAATAGCTGTGGTCGGTTCGCAGTGGGAGGGCTTATGGCTGTTGGGGCGCATTTCGTCCTCTCCGGCTTGGCTAAACAGCGATCAGCTCCAACCTTCCTTCACTGAAAGTACCTTTGTCCGCAGCTTTCCAGCACAGCATTCATCCTACATAGGCTTTGTTGCGGTAGGTGGAAATGGCTGCCGTTTGGTCGCGTCACGCGGCTCTGCAGCATGCAGTAGCTTGTTAGCGGCTCCCTTCCTCACGGCAGTGTCTGTAATTCAGAAAGCTTCTGCAGGGCTCAGGACAGAGCAGTGGGGTTTGTCTCATCTGTGGTTTGCGATTAACCTCATCGATCAGCAGTCTTCATCTTCCTTGAAGTGAGTTTCTCCCAGAAACTTGCGTCCTTCCCATCGCCAGCGAAGGAAGGATTTCCTGGGGCCTCTCCTAGCACAAGCCTGGTCCAAAGCCTAAACGGAAGAGAACATGATCCGGCGGAGAGAGCCCTTATAAAAGCTCTGGTTCTCTTCTTCTCCTGTTGGAGCTAGAATGTGGATTAGCGCCACCCAATAGCTATGTGTGCCCTAACACAAGGCTGCACCGGGTGCCAATTTAGATAACGATTTTTAGTTCAGACTGGAGCACTTTTCAGCCTTAAAGTTTTTCAGCCATCTTATAGCCACAATGGCGCACCAAACATCAGAATCTGGGCACAGTTTCCATTAGCCCGGCTGAGAAACTTCTCCAAGCTGTTTCCCACATCACGAACGAGTCCCTCCACCGCATCCTGTAGAGCCCAATTTTTTAACTACCCGTCAAACACATCGGAGAGCCCACATCTGTGATTGCTCAGCCCAACATCAGCCCCAGATCATTTCACCGCTCTATAGTTAATGTAATTAGTAGTTTTGAGAAGGTGTTTTCACTCTAATTTAAAGCCTATTTTAAAGGAACAGACACACATTTAATTTATGACCCTGGGCTCTCTCTGAGCTCTCATTTCACCGTCCCGCGTGCTCGTTCATTTCTGTAAAAAGGAGCAATAAGAACAACAAACAACAATTATATATTTTAACAGTGAGACGTCATTCACTGGACTCAGTTCTAGTAACTGAGCACAGCTTTATCTCAGCATAAGGTTTTTATTTGAAACAAGAGTTAAAAAGGAAACTCCTCCCACATAGATCTTCGTTCACAGAATGGTCAGCTTCTTCACAAAAGGCACACAGGATGTGCCACATTCCTCTTGATTATTCACGGTTTCTAAGTGTTTCCACATGCACTACAAAATTAGACCCTCATACAACATTAACAGAATTTATATCTCTTCATGTCCCTCTCTTGATCTCTTATTTTTAAGAGATCACCATATATAAGGAAAAATGTCAGGCAAAGAATCATATCAATTTTGAGTCCATCTTCTCTGGAACTTTTCGGATCAGTAGTCAAGTCATCTTGTTCTGGCCGGGAATAGTGGTCGTCCGGCTCGCTCTTCTATGACCTAAGGTGAGAGGTTGCCAGTACATCACCTATATGCAGGTAAAGTGTATCTTTTCAGTAGCCTTGAGTTTGAAAACTCTAAGGACTGCACGCAGACCAGAGGATCGTTCAGCCCCTTTTGGCAGGGGTCTCAGCTTCTTTTCCTTCAAACCCTGCTGCCCCAGCTGGGCAGCTCTGTGCTCCAAGCCGCCCTGCCACCTGATGGTGCAAGTGTGCTGAAGTTGGAAACCTCTCAGCAGAGGGTTCAAGTAGGTTGTGTGGTCTGCTCATTGCTGTTCTTCTCCCGCTCTGGCTTCCTGCTCCTGCATGTCCTCTCAGGTTCGTCCTGACTCCTCAGTGGAAGTGCATTGGCTCCAGCCTTTTTCTTTAGTATGATAACCTGAGAGATTGTGGTCTGGTTGGCTGCTGGTCTCTCACCTGGTCAACAAAGCCTAAAAGAAGAGCTTGCAACTAATTTGCTTTTTCCTGTTTGCTTTATTCATAATTGTATCTGTTTTGAGATTCATTTCTTATGGATTTGTCCTCTTTTTTTAAAAACATGAAGAGATATACATTCTGTTAATGTTGTATGAGGGTCTAATTTTGTAGTGCATGTGGAAACACTTAGAAACCGTGAATAATCAAGAGGAATGTGGCACATCCTGTGCGCCTTTTGTGAAGAAGCTGACCATTCTGTGAACGAAGATCTATGTGGGAGGAGTTTCCTTTTTAACTCTTGTTTCAAATAAAAACCTTATGCTGAGATAAAGCTGTGCTCAGTTACTAGAACTGAGTCCAGTGAACGAAGTCTCACTGTTAAAATATATAATTGTTGTTTGTTGTTCTTATTGCTCCTTTTTACAGAAATGAACGAGCACGCGGGAAGGTGAAATGAGAGCTCAGAGAGAGCCCAGGGTCATAAATTAAATGTGTGTCTGTTCCTTTAAAATAGGCTTTAAATTAGAGTGAAAACACCTTCTCAACAATTTGGTGACCCCGACGTGATTTCTGGAAGAAGCAAAGGAAAACGTGAGTTTGGAAATTGTTGAGAAGGTGTTTTGACCAAAAATGACCAAAATTGCGACAGTTCTATCTGCAGTCAGGGGTTGGCTGTCAAACAATTCCCGACTGCTAAATTCCAACAACACTGAGTTGATGGTTATTGGACCACAGAAATTCCTGCATTCACGACTTATCCCTGAAACTTGACGACTGTCTCATCACCTGCAGGGATAAGGTTAAAAACTTGGGTGTCGGGTTTGACCCAGTGCTCTCCTTTGAGCCTCATTTGAAAGAAACAATAAAAACAGCTTTCTACCATCTGACAAATATATCCAAAATCAGACAGATTTTATCTACTGAAAATGCCGAGATTTTAATTCATGCTTTTGTGTCCTCACGCATTGATTATTGCAATGCTTTGTTCTCGGGGCTACCTAGGAAAAGCTTTAGAGGGCTCCAGATGGTTCAGAACGCAGCTGCTCGTATTCTGATGGGCACTGGAAAATATGAGCATATCACACCAGTGCTGAAGGCTCTACACTGGCTCCCCTGTCATTTTCGAGCAGATTTTAAAGTTCTATTACTTACTTATCAGGCTCTACATGGCCTAGCTCCAGCCTATCTCTCTGAACTTTTAAATCTAAATGATCCACCCCGTTTTCTTAGGTCTCAAGGTTCTGGACTACTAGCAGTCCCAAAAGCTAAACGAAAAGGACTTGGGGAACGTGCGTTTTCTTTCCGTGCTACATTTCTCTGGAATAAATTACTTTACGACATTAGGCAGGCAGGATCTATTGGGGTGTTTAAAGCCAAGCTGAAGACTCACTTGTTCACGTTATCCTATGTATCTTAAATTGTTCATTTTACTGTTTTTTATTGTTAATGTCTTGATTGTATTGTGGAAGAAAATGTAATGTTAAGAATGATCTGTTCTGTGTAGTTCACATACTGATAGTTACTGATAGTTACTGTGTGTCTTTTCTTTATGATATGGTAACCAATCTGATTATAGGACACTGTATGAATTTAGGTCAGGACAAACCTGCTGATTCAGACTCTTGCAGCCTGGGTTGGCATGGCAACTCTCTTTTACGTCTAAGAACGTCCTGACATACATTGATTATGCTTCGATATCAAATCTTCTACGCCTATGAGTCAAATGTCTACCGACTGAGAAACATTTGTCTGTGATTTCATATTGATAGGCTCAGCATTACTGAACCTATATAATCCTGTGTCTTGTTTTGGAAGGCAGGTCAGTATTGCATATTTTCTCTGACGCTGTACCTCCTTGTTTGATCAACCAATTCTGTATTAAAACCTCCAAATGTCTGAAGGAATCTCTCTCATCTCTTTTATTAAAGAACTTCGATAACAATTGCTATTTGATCATTGTTTTATATTGTCTTAAATTGTTTGAAATTTTATGTCACTGATGTTCAGCGCTTTGATTGAAAGCGCTCTATAAATAAAGTTATTCTTATTATTCTTATTATTTTTTGTTGTCTGTCATTTTGTCAGTAAAAAAATGTATCTATCATAATCATAAATTTTCAAAATAATTAAATTTTCAATAGTATTTATTTTTTATTTATTTTAATTAATATTAAAGCCAAACAAACAAAACAGAGAATCCATATCATGCCAGATGAATACATGTAACATTTTCTCAAAAGTGACAAAAACCACTGCTTGTGGTCCCAGAAACTACATATAAACAATGAAATGAAATGATCGCACTTAAAATACGAACAGTTCACCTCCTGTTGCCTCACAAATTGAGGCTGAATTCATGCTCCGCTGCCCAACTGAAGACTGACACACGCCACTTCAGCCAAAGTTTTGAAATTAGGGAATATTTCTTACATGGAAAAGACCCAAAGTTGGAATGACTTTCTGAACAAGCAGTTTCCTGACCTGCAAAGCTATCGTTTCAGCAGGAGGACATCCTACAGCTTGCACCGCTTCCGCACTAGTGGTTTTCCCATGTAGCAAGAAGCATTGAGTACGGTGTCAAGTTCTGGGATTTTCATGGGAATCTTTTACTTTACTCGGTGTGTAAAGTTTAAAATGTCAGCGTCTAACCTCGTCTGCATCAAGTGGTCAGGGATGTGAATTGTAATCTGTCAAAGTAATGTTTTGTGGTAGAACAATGTTTGTCAGTTGATGACTTCCGTTTGTGTTGGACCACAATATTGCATGGGGAGCAATGCAATTGGTCAAGCATGCGTTAAAGTTACGATGATTGGATAAAATTGCGAGACTTGCAGAACTCGCAAGGATTACCTGCAGTGGCATTGTCAGCCGATTTTTCCAGGGCTTTAGCCACAAAGGTTTTAAGTCTGTTGTTTCACTCACTTGCTGCTCACCGCTCCTCAATCACACACAATAGGCCGGGTGTGCTCTACCCTGATCAGCACTGCCGCTGACTTGACTTGGTGTCAGGTTACAGTCAAGCCACCAGGTCAAGCCATCAGGTATGGCAAGCAATCAGTATTAAAAATAAGTCATGTATTAACGCCTTATTAAGGTATAAACGTCCAAGGTCTATGTTAATGGCTTATTAGGCATGTAAACTGGTAACAATTAAATACTCTAACATTGTGTTACATATCATTAATAAGAAAGGGTCCTTTAACTCCAACTATCATAATACCTATTAAAATATAGACAGAAGCTAATTCAAAATGGGTCAATTACAGTGCATCAATGAAGACATAATAAATGAAATAAGTAAAACTTTGCTTTACCTTATTTGCTCATTTACCATTTTGCATTTTTGACAGAACCAAACAGACTATCCAAGACAGTACCAATGATGAAAGAAGACCTAGTTTTGAGAGGGAGAAGAAAAGAGACGCAAGTGAAGAAAGACTGATTGATCTAAATAATTTTTTGGTTCTGATTTTTTCAGATGTAATTTTCGAAAACACAAAACATTGAACATTAAACAATAAACTGAAGATTAGATATAAAATTATAAGCGATTGTACATTAGATGACACATTACACCGTTTGACATGCATGCATTGAAAAAAAAAATTTAGGCACCTTACTAAGTATGCTATGGTCTATAATCTATTGTAAAACTTTTTTTTTTCTTTTTTTCTTTTACAAATATATCACATCTTGGCTAAGGCCAGGTACTCCTTAATGGCTGGAGACGCTCTTGATTACCTGAATTTGTGTTAATAGTTGCGATCGCAACATCGCAGAACTTGGAGGGACTGGAATCTCAAGAATCTTAGCTGTCCAATGATGTATAATAGGTATATGTATATAGAAGGGGGGGAGCAAGAAAATTAAAAGAGCCGATTTTACTTACAAACGGGACGTAAAAACGCTAAGGAGTGTTAAATGAAAAGGCTGTTTACTGGGACCCCCAAAATAAACCACAGCCCCCCCTCCTTAATTCCTCCGGTGCCAGGTCTACCTGTCCCCCTTCTGCTCGATGCTGCCCACAACACATTATGGAGTTGACCAATCACATGCGGCTTAAAACAGAAAAAAAGTCACTCAGACTCCCTTGCGGGTGCGGTCACTTCAATGAGCTGGCTCTAAGAGCTGTTTCGCATGCGACTGACATGTTACTACTTCTAAGTAAATCAACAAGGTTAACATAAAACTTGTTTGTACCTTCCGGTTTGGACATGGAGTGGTAGGCTGCGTGGCATTAGAGCTCCCGATAGTCATATGTAAAAAAAAAAACTGAAAACTTGAATAACTAAAGCTAGAAATCCCACCTATTGTAATGTGACCGGGGAAAAGTTGGAATGGGAAGGAAAACTCGACTCGCTCAGACTAAAAGCACGACCACAGATGAAAAGTAGGAATCGCTAGCTAACCGTGAAATGGAGGAAGAAGGCGGCCACAATACAACACATCACACTGCAGGTCCGACAAACATGGGGTCAGACCTTGAATCTATCAGCAAGGAGATAAGGGATTTAAAAACAGAAATAAAAGATGCTCTTCGTTCATTTGGTAAAACTCTGAGGAGCGACGTCAAAAAGGACTTGGACGATTTCAAGCAGGATATAAACCAACAACTAGCTAAAGTCGCCACTGAGCAGCAACTGCAGAGTGGCAAGATCAGCGAGGCTGAGTCGCGGATTGAAAAGCTGGAACATTGGGCACAGGAGGCTAACAATGCTCTTATCATCTCACTGCAAGAACAAAAAGCCCTTCAGGATAAATTAACCGATCGGTAATCCAGATCGGGGAGAAATAACTCCGTATCTACGGAGTTACAGAGGGATAAGAGAGCGAGTCTGTGGCCAATTTCATTCAAGACCTGCTCAGACGTGAACTCCACCTGTCGGAAGATTTTAACCTCAATATTCAAAGAGCGCATCGGTCACTTGCACAGAAACCTGCGGATGGAGCCCCACTGAGACCCCTCATTGTGAACTTTCTGGAATACAACACTAAAGAGAGAGGCCTGGAGAAAGAAAATACAGCTGGGGAACAAAGTCCAACCTTTCGACCATGACTATGCGACAGAGGTGGTACAGAGGAGAAAGGAGTATAACGCTGCCAAAAGAATCTTAAAGGAGAAAGGCATTCGGTTCCAGACACCATTCACCAGGATGAATATCCACTGGGAAACGGGAACTCGAGTCTACAACAGCGCCGAGGAGGTTCAGCAGGAACTTGGGAAACGCAGACTCGCAGAGAAGACACCGACGAACACGGCAGCGGCAGTGGCGACGACGACCGGGCTGCAGTCACGGCTCCGCTCAGCCATGGAGTGGCAGCGTAATGGGGGTTCCCAGAGGAGCTAATCAACAGCAGCTGTACGAGCCAAGAAAAAGCTGCAGGAGTTCCGAAGATTCTTAGACTAAAGATCAGTGCTTAAACATTGACGCAACACTGGTAGGAATGTTCTGATATAACCTGTGTTTTCAGTTGTTAAAATATTGGTTACTACTGGTTACTATTCCTCTGCTAAAAGAAAAGAAACTATCGGAGTGTCTGGGTTTTCTTAATTTCCTTTATCTAAGCTCTAACGTTGGACTCATTTAGAATGACTTTAACCCTCACTGTAGGCCCTGTCATTTCTAAGCTAGGCCCCTCTAAGAGGGTTTTCCCTAGATCCACCAACGGGATTAGATTGCGGGAGGACGGAAAGATCCTCAACTGTTTGGAAGTTTATTCATTATTTTTGTTCTGTCTTTTTCATGCTACTGTTCTGGGATTGTTAGTGCGGTTTCCAATGTTTTCTTTTGTCTTCATTCTTATAGGTGATGCAATGTAACAACGTGTGAATAGCGTCCTTAAATGTGAATGGCTTAAACAATGTTATTAAAAGAAGGAAAGTAACGGCAAAAATCAAGAAAGAAAAAGTTCAAGTGATATATTTACAAGAAACACATCTAACACAGCAAGAACACGATAAATTGAGGATTGAAGATTCACTAAACAGACCTATTATGAATCTGGCTCTAAAGCAACTAAATATTTGGCAAGACGACTCAAGATCCAACAAGCTTCTCAAACAATACATAAGATTAGAGACCCTGTAATGAAACAATTACTATTTGAACCTGAAGAAATAGAAAGGGTTTTCAAAGATTATTATGAAAACTTATTCACCCAACCCACAGCAAAAAGAGAGTCTAAAATGAAAGAATTCCTCGATTATTTGGACTTGCCTTCTATTGGGGAAGAGCAAAATAAAAAATGTATTTCCAGCATCACGAAAAAAGAACTAGACGCCGCAATTAGTAGATTAAAATCAAATTTGATTTGAGTTTGATTTTAATCTACTAATTGCAGCGTCTAGTTCTTTTTCACCAGGTAGTGACGGATTCCCAAACGAGTGGTATAAAAAATTTAGGGAAGAATTAACTCTGCTACTTCTGAATTCCTTCAACCAGACTTTGACAGAGGGGTAAATTGCCTCCCTCTTGGAAAGAGGCCATAATTTCTGTTATTCCAAAACAAGGCAAAAATAAAGAACTTTATGAATCCTACAGACCGATTTCAATCCTAAATGTGGACTATAAGATTTTTACTTCAATAATTTCCAAAAGATTCGAAAATTTTATGTCTGACTTGATAGATGAAGATCAGTCAGGTTTTATTGCAGGTAGGCAGACTCAGGATAACATTAGGCATATTCTCCACATAATAGACCAGATCCAAAAACAGGGCCTCAGAGCAGTACTAGTGAGCCTTGATGCAGAAAAGACATTTGACTGTGTCATTGGAGGTTTCTGTATCAGGTTTTGGGAAAACTAGGGATCCATGAACAGATAATACAATGTTTCCAAGGCCTCTACCAAGAACCAACAGCGAGGATAAAAATGAATGGACACCTAACTGACAGATTTATTTTACAACGAGGAACTCGTCAAGGATGTTGTCTTAGCCCTACCTTGTTTGCTATATTTATTGAACCGCTGGCACAATTGATCAGACAAAGTAACGACTTAAAAGGAATCCACATAGGAGAGCAGGAGCAACGGATAGGACTCTTCGCTGATGATGTTATTGTGACTCTTCAAGATCCAGATAGGACATTTCCTAACCTGAAGATTATGATAAATACTCTGGCTATAAATTAAACATAGCAAAAACACAAATTCTTACACTGAATTATTCCCCCAGCCAAGAAATTAGGGAAAAATATAAAATAAAATGGAATTCCGAAGTAATTAAATACCTGGATGTGATATTGACAAAAGACCACATTAAAAAATTTGAGATTAATTATAAAAACATTAACAATAATATTAAGACAGATATTGGGCGGTGGTCTGCTTTTAACATGGATTTTGAGACTCGAATCGAGGTAATAAAAATGAATGTGATACCGAGACTGCTATATCTTTTCCAATCCATCCCACAGATGATTCCAGAAACACAATTCAGACACTGCGACAAACTTATATCTAGATTTATCTGGGCTGGAAAGAGACCGAGGGTCATGTATAAGACACTTTAACTAACAAAAGAAGAGGGGGGGGCTGTCCTTGCCTAATCTGAAACAATATTTTTATGCAGCTCAAGTAAAGTTCCTAGTTTCTACATGCTGCCCTCTTTATCAGGGAAGATGGAAAGACATAGAGGCCAAGACGGAGAGTTTCCAGATTCAGGCAGTATTAGGGGATATAGGAAACAAATCGGCTCAACAAAGCAAAAATGAATTTATTAAACAAACTCTGAGCATCTGGAGCAAGATGGTAAAAGAATACAATATGGATGGAGACATCAAATTATTAATTTGGCGTGCTCTACATCCCAGATTCGAACCAGGAATCAATGATGCTGGATTTACGCGATTGTGGGATAGGGGCATCACAGCGGTGTGCACAATGACTCACAGAGGGCTTTTAAAAAGCTTCAGTGAATTACAAAAAGATTAGAAAACAAAGAATGTTTCCGTTACCTGCAAATAAGAGATTTTTACAATAAAAGGATGAAACCAACATTATCCAGAGAGGGCAATACAGTGATAGATACTCGGAGTGGAGCCTATAAAAAGAATAATAAAAAAATAATATCTAAAATTTATCAAGGTCTCCAGAAACAGAATGGGATCAACACAGGATATATTAAAGCAAAATGGGAGAAAGAACTAAACATAGAAATATCAGAAGAGGAGTGGCCTTCTATGTGGTATGCACAGGATTCATCTACAAGTTCAAAGAAAGAGAGATTATTTGGCTGAAAGAACTTGATTCGTTTCTTCATTTAACCTCTTGTAAAAAGCTAATTCTCTCAATCACAAGAACAGAGGCAGTGCGGAAACATAAATCCAGATCACTCCCATATATTTTGGAAGTGCCCAAAAATTAAGATCTTTTGGGGTCATGTATGTACTGCTGTGGCAAAAATCTTGGGATTCACTATTCCTAACAATGTGATGGTCCTCTATTTTTGTGTCTTAAACGAAAATGTGGTTATTAAGAAAGACTGGTATCTGTGTAAAATATTGTTGATGGCTTTTAAAAAAGTTATTACAAAATGCTGGTATAAAAATGAGGCTCCAAGCATTTACCAATGGATGGGCAAAGTAAAGGAAATGTGTTTAATGGAAAAGATGACTTTCTCTCTCCGATCTAGAGGAGAAGCCTTTGCTAGGAAATGGGAAAAAAGGACTGCTTTTTTCAAAACAACTGAGGACGTTGCACACGGATAAGTCATGACACTGGACATTATTTATAGGACACTAAACTGAGAAGCCCCCAGGTTTTTGTTTGTGTTTCTGCTTTATCTATTTTTTTTAAGTTGAAAAAATACTAAATAAAAAGTATATAAAAAAACTTTTTGTAACAATTCATAGTACATTACATTAACAAAAAATAAAGTGGTCAAACAGTTATTTTAGGTTTACTGCACAGAGTTCAGTGTCCAAATTTATTAAAGCTCCAGTAGATGTTCCAGAAAGTCTCCAGAAAACAGGCTTTTTGTTTATGATGATGCTTGAAATTAATAACATGTCTGAAAGACACTATTTATAGTTATTCTAAAAGCTCACAATTGAGAGCAGAGTGAAGTCAGTCAGTCAGAAGCAAAGTGCGGTGCATAAAACAACACTGGCACACAGTTCTGCACAGCCCATTTTTGGAAGGCACTCATCTTGGTATACTGGGACGTGAACAAAATTAGTGAGAGAAGTAATGCAGAAGAAGGTGTAATAAACAAAGCCTCAGAAAACAATGATGTCCTTACTCATTCTGACATTTGCCACTATGCTTTTTGTGCAATATACAAAGTACTTTTGAGCTGTTCTTAAATCAGATAAAGGAAACTGACACACAGTCATGAGCTGATGATGACCCAGCAAAAGCAGGGCAAAAGCCTAATTGCAGTCTCCCAACTGACCAACTTAAAGCAGATGCTGCACCCTTTTAACGAACTGCATTCCGACTGCTTCCCAATCACTGCATATTGCTCCCACAATATGTGACAATGAAGAATCTCAGGATGCTATGATACAATATAATAATGGTCATGATGACCAATATTCCAGACCTCCAAATATGACACCTTCTCATCTACAACCTGAATACACAAATAACAGCTCGAACATGAGCGATATTCTACAATGTTTGGCTTGCCATGAGCTTATGGCCACAGGTTTGTTCCAATTTAACCCAGACAGAACTCCTTACTCATTCTGAAATTTGCCACTCAAGGTTTGCATCTTGCTGCAAACCTTGAAGGACCTAAGCGTCCTCAAGAAGTAAAGACTGGTCTGTCCCTTCTTTTAGACTGCTTCACTGTTCCGCCTCCAGTCCAGTTTGTTGTCCAGGTGAACTCCGAGGTATTTACACTCTTCAACCACCTCCACTTCTTCACCCATGATGGAAACAGTGTTTAACTTATCCCTGTTTCTTCTGAAATCTACTATCATCTCCTTTGTTTTGTTCACATTCAAGGTAAGACGATTGGTTCCACACCATGTCACAAAGCGGTCCACCAGCTCTCTGTTTTCAGCTTCTTGTCCATCTCTGATACACCCAACAATTGCAGAGTCATCTGGGTATTTCTGCAGATGAGAGGTCTCTGGTTTATACTGGAAGTCTGAGGTGTACAGAGTGAAAAGGAATGGTGAGAGTACAGTCCCCTGTGGTGCTCCTGTGCACCTGAGCACCTGGTTTGACACACATTACTTCAGTCTCACAAACTGTGGTCTGTTTGTCAGGTAGATGTTGATCCAGGTGATTGTTGAGGGCTCCACCTGTGTCTTCAGCAGTTTCTGACAAAGCAAATCAGGCCGAATTGTGTTCAATGCACTGGAGAAATCAAAGAACATGATCCTCACAGTGCTGCCTGCTTTGTCCAGATGACAGTGGGTTGGTTGAAGCAAGTGGATTATGGCATCTTCAACTCCAACTCCACGGCAATAAGCAAACTGCAGTGGGTCCTGATGTGTTCTTGTTTGCTTATTCAGGGGAGGCAACAAAGGTCTCTCCAGGAACTTTATGATGCGGGATGTCAAGACAACAGGTCTATAGTCATTGATAACTGTTGGGTGAGTTCTCGTTGGTACTGAAACAAGGCATGATGTCTTCCACAACACTGGGACCTTCTCCTGGGTCAGGCGAAGTTTGAAGAAGTGCTGCATAATCCCACAGAGCTGCTTTCCACAAACTTTTATTACTCAGGGGCTGACACCATCTGGACCTGCACCCTTGTTCTGGTTCAGTTTCTCCAGCTGCCTTTTCACCTGATTTTTAGAGAAAGACAAGTGGGAGGGGGAGGCAAAGGGGGTAGCAGCATCTCCTGACTTGGTTGAAGACAAACTTGTGTAATCAGAAGAGTCCATGGCTGAGGTGAAGGATAAATCTGAGGTGTGACATGAAAAACTGTGGGTCAGGGGAGGGTGGGATATCTGTTTGGCTGGGGATAGGGGAGGAGGATGCTGAGCTAGCTCCTGAACTGAACCTGTTGAAGAATGTGTTCAGTTCATTGGCTCTGTCCAGACTTCCATCTATCCAATCCTCCCTGTGCTTAAAGCCTGTAATTTTTTTCATTTCTGACCAGACATCTCTGATATTGTTCCTCTGTAGTTTGTTCTCCAGTGTCTTCATATATGCCACCTAGCTGTCTCTGATCTTGACCTTAAGTTGCTTCTGTATACTCCGCAGTAATTCCCTGTCTCCCTTAAGGATCTTTTTTCCTTGTTTAGCAGTTTCTTCAGATCACTGGGGATCCAGGGTTTGTTATTAGGGAAGCATCTCACTGTTCTGGTGGGGATGATGTTGTCCACACAGATGTTTATATAGTCAGCAACACACTCAGTCATGGCATTGATGTCCTCTCCATGTGCTTGGCAAAAAGTCATCCAGTTTGTGGTCTCAAAACAACCCTGCAGGGCTTCTTCAGCTTCCTGTGACCATTTTCTCACAGTTCTTTTTGTCACAGGTTGCCTCTTAACAACTGGTTAATATTCTGAGCAGAGAAAAACAAGATTGTGATCTGATTGTCTCAGAAGAGGTATTGGTTTGGACATGTATGCATCCTTACATTTGCATAAATCAAATCCAAGGTCTTGTTTTCGCTTGTGGAACAGCTGACAAACTGTTGAATTGTTGCAAGTGTAGACAATTGCGAGGCATGATTAAAGTCACCAGATATTGCCACAAATACATTGGGGTGCTGTGTCTGTAGCTTAGCAACAACAGAACCGATTACATCACATGCATTGTCTGCAACGGCTGAAGGTGAAATATGAACAACTGCCAAAATAACACTGGTGAACTCTCTTGCTAAATAATATGAACAAAAACGTACTGCCAAGAGTTAAATATCTGGGCTGCAGAAATGACACTTCACAGTAACATGTCCTGGATGACACCATCTGTTGTTGAAAAGCACTGCTACCCCACCTTCTTTTGTTTTCCTGCTCATCTTCAGATCGCTGTCTGCTCGTAAAGTCAGGAAGCCTGGTAGAGAAACGCTGGAGTCGGGGATATGATCCTACAGCCACGTCTCCGTGAAACACATAACACATAAGGGTTTGGAGTTCATCCATATTTTATTTTTTTATCCCACGATTTTTTCCCAATATTTATCACCCAGTGCTCCTTAGTTCAGGTCCTGGGGTTCCACTCTCCCTCTGTGCCGGCCCCGGGAGGGGCCCTTCACTGAAACCCAAGCCTCCTTCGTGCTTGGGGAGTGGGCAGGCCCTTCTTTTCACCCGACGGGGCGGGGTTTCTCCGGCTGGACGTAGCCCGTGGAAGGATCACGTTATTCCAGCCAGATCCTCCCCAACCCCGCGGGCGACCCGGCCGGCCAAGAGGAGGCAGTATACAGCCCCAGGACTAATGCATGTTTTTGTGGGAGTATCTCACTTTAGCTGCTCAAGGGAATACGGGGAGAACATGCAAACTCCACACAGAAAGGCCCTTTCGCCAACCCCACCCAGGGTGTGGGTGCCGATGATGTGGGGGAACAAACACACCCTCAGCACCCACAGCGTCCCCGGCAGTAATCGAACCCGGGACCTTCTAGCTGTGAGGTGAGGCAGCCTACCAGCTGCGCCACCGTGCCCCCCCCCCCCGAGTTCATCCATCTTGTTAGCCAGTGATTGCACGTTGCCCATTATGATGGATGGAAGAGAGGGTTTGAACTTCCTCCTTCTCTGTCTCCTTTTTGCTCCTGCTCTGCATCCATGCCGCCTCCTCCTCAACTCATCAAGGATCTGTGGCTTTGGGGCGTCGCGTGGCGCAGTGGGTTAAGACGGGCGCCCCATGTTCAGAGGCCTTAGTTCTGGATGCGGTTGTCCCGGTCTCAGGGACATTTGCCGAATGTCTCTCCCCCTGCTTCTCTCCCGTTTCTGTAAGCCTGTCCACTTTCAATAAAGGCCACTGTGGCCACATGCAATATAATAATGGTCATGATTACCAATATTCCAGACCTCCAAATATGACACCTTCTCATCCACAACCTGAATACACAAATAACACCTCGAACATGAGCGATTTTCTACAATGTTTGGCTTGCCGAATGTCTCCCCCCTGCTTCTCTCCCCTTTCTGCAAGCCTGTCCACTTTCAATAAAGGCCACTGTGGCCACAAAAACCTTTAAAAAAAAAAGGATTTGTGGCTTCAGTTGACGTATTATTTCAGCTTTCGCAATGTTAATCAGCTGCTCTCGGCTGTAAACCACCTTGTTTCCATGGTTACGCATCATAACAAGTTATCAAATAGTGAAAAGATTAACAGCAAAAATCCTTCCAGCTTCACAGCATCAAAATCTAGGAAGTACACAGGTTCATAAAATGCAATCTTCCTCAAGAAAACAGTGGAAACAGCATCCGAAAAAACAACACTCAATATTTGGCCAAATATTGATCCAAAATCCAGCCACACAGACCAGCGCAATTCCAGAATTCCGGTGCAATGCAGCCATTGACTTAACTTGAACCTCCAAACAGATTGCATTATATTCAGTTTCTCTAGAAGAGGTTAAATCCTTCACCCTGCGGGGTGTCTTATCTACCGTCAACAGTCTTTGTGATCCTCTTAGGTTTGTATTGCCAGGAGAAGCTATCCTAAGAAAATTCACCACAAGTTGCTAGGCTTGTACATGTTGCAGGGATCAAAGGAACAGCACTAGGCTGGTTTAAATCATATTTGTCCGACAGATTACAGTTTGTTCATGTAAATGATAAATCTTCACACTCAAGGGTTACTTGTGAAGTACCACAGGGTTTGTGCTTAGACCAATTCTTTTTACTTTAAATATTCTTCCAATTGGCCAGATTATTAGACAGCATGGGATACAGTTCCACAGCTATGCCGATGATACATAACTATATTTATTCATAAATCCTGATGAATCCAGTCAGTTAGGTAGTATTACAATCATGTCTTGAAGACATAAAAACCTAGGTGACTCTAAACGTTTTGGTCTTAAATTCCGACGAGACAAAAGGTGCCGTCTTTGGACCAGACCTCTAAAAAAGAAACTGCTTAGACAATCACTTCATCTGGATAGTATTAAATTGACCTCCAGTAATAATGTAAAGAACCTCTGCATTATTTATGACCAAGACATGACATTCAAATCCTATTCTAAACAGGTTTTTGGGATTTTCTTCTTTAACCTCAAGAAATTGCTAAAATTAGAAACATCCTGTCCAGGAGTGATGCTGAGAAACTAGCCCATGCATTTGTTACCTCAAGGCAGGACTACTGTAATTCTTCACTATCAGGGTGTCCACAAAATGCAATTAAAAGTCTTCAGTTGATCCAAAATGTGGCAGCAAGAATTCTGATGAATATTTAAAAAAGAGATCACATTTCTCCTGTTTTAGCTTCCCTTCATTTGCTTCCTGTTAAATACTCCTTCTAACATATAAAGTACTTAATAATCAAGCTCCATCATACATCAGAGATCTGAGTGTTCCACATGTTTCTAACAGAGCACTTCGCTCTCAGACTGAAGGTTTACTTGTGGTTCCTAGGATTTCTAAAAGTAGAATGGGAGGCAGATCTTTTTGAAGCAGCTCCTTCTATTCTGTATTTATGAAGATGCTACATTATCACTTCTTGTGTAGATAATAGTCTAATGAATGATAAGACAGAAACAGCTTTAATTAGTTAGAATTATTTATGGATTTTAAACATTTATAATTTCATCAATCTTTAAACGCCTATGTTGTGATTCCCACTGCCACGCAGTCTAGGCCTTATCCCCTTTGTATTACAGCCCTGCTTTTATTTTAGTGTGACACCCCAAGATCATCACTGGCCCCCATTTAGCCCTCTTTGAAAACTTCCTAGATACACCCTGCTCACCAGTCTTAATGAAGTATTTTTAGGCTTCTATAAACATTATATAAACATATTATTCAAGCATTATTACCTATAATCATTTTGAATAAGATGTATGGAATTAGACTCACTTTAGGGTTAAACACAGCGGGTCTGACCCACATTAATAAATACCGTTAATAATTTAAACTCTTAGAAAAGTTTCTGTTTTGGAGATTTGTGCAGAAAGTTCTGGCGCTGCTAAAAGCATGCGGCCAGGTACGGGCCGGGAGAAAGCTTGCAATGAGCACTCTGGGGAGATGAAGAGCCTTAATGAGACACAGATCAAAGGGGAGACGCAGACCAATGCATGTCAGTCCAAAATGTCCGAAGATTTTGTCCGACTGACGTGTTTTGTCAAACACTGCTGTGAATCTGCCTAATGTTCATATAATTTGGAGACATAAAGTATATAAATTGTTTGTTTACCAGTTTTATGTGTTGGCCCAGAATTTTGCCGCCCACTGCCAGCCGTCGCAAGTAAAGAATTGTCCCTCTCATTTCTGTCAAAAATCTTCTGATGTGCATTTTCTGTCAGGTTATATTAAACACCGGGCTGTCCGCCAATAAGACACGGAAGATTCCCCGCACAACTCCTCTCTGATGGGTCAAACTGTTGTGCCTCTGTTGCATTCACCGAAGGCAGGAAATTACAAAACTAACTTCTTCGTTAATGTCATAGGGCGGCTCTGTTAATGTAAACTTATTCCTTCTGTGGTGAAAAAAAATATTCAGGGCTTGAGGAGAACTGTTAGGGGCTAGAGCTGGGAATGCCCAAGCCAGGCGACCTTGCAAGGATAAGCGGGTTTAGATAATGGATGGTATTTTCACAAGACACAGGACTTGACATTCTTTTGTCACATATATTAACTCAAAGGTCAGAATCCAAAAAACAAGCTGCAAGAAATGACTAAGGAAAATGTCATTCTTCAGTAATGATGGAAATGTACTGGCAACCAGTCAGCACGCAAATATATCAAGTCTTTAACCATCATCATCAGCATTACAGAATTATACATTATATCTTAACATTTAATATATACTAGCTTACCTATGTACCAGTCTTAAACTCTCAGCACCAGTTACCAGGAATTGAAGAATCTTAAAAGATAAAGGCACTCACAAAGACAAGTTGCAGATAAAAGTCGGGTTGCCATGTATGGAGGAGCACAGTTTTGGAAGACAGGCTGCAGCACATAGCTGGAGAAAGTAAGGGCGATGACAGCGAGGGTGGTTGGGTACATGATGACAACTGCGCTCCACAACAACAGAAACCTGAAAGAAACAGGAAACCATGGTGACATGGGATAAAATTCAAAACTCACCAAAATTCTGGACAAAAGAAAAAAGATGGAAAACTACAATGTACTTTTATCACAACAAACATTTGCTGCATTGGCTTGTAGTTCAATAAAAGGCAGATTCAATTAAATGCAGCTTATTTATAGAGCACCGATTCACAATAGATGTCATCTCAAGACACTTTAAAAGAAAAATAATTTCAATACAATCATTCCAAACATTCCAATCAGTTTAAAGTTTTGTACAAACAAAATGCTTGGATCAGCATTAACCAGTATATCTGTTTAGAGCACTGGATTTACAAAACTGATGCCCTTTTTTGTTTGAAGTCCAGGCATTAAAATGAGAAATTTGCAATGGTTCTCTCCAATTCCATGACCTTAAAAAAACATTTGAGCTGTTAGTTTCATATCATATAATTGTTTTAGTATTCCAGTTAACATTGATCAAGCATGAGGTAAGACATAAGACCTCTATACTATTTTAGGAAATTGTTTAAAGTTTTACCAAAATGTCACCTTATTTGTTCTAAAGTGAACATTCTTTGCCTGGGTGCTAACCAAAATCACAACAATCCACAGTCTTTTCCATTTCTTTTCCAAAAATGTATTTTGGGGCCCCGAGGGCTGTCTGAGGTGCCATGTGGAGAGCCAGACCAGATCACCTGGCTGGAACGTGGGACCGGGTCGGTGACGTCGGTGGTGTTGAGCCACGTAACCCGTGTTAGTACGCTTGATGGATGCCCGAGCTCGAATCCACGCGGCCTTGGCTCGGCGGATGAGCGATCAGGCCGCCGGGACCTCCACCTCCAGTTCCTGGTGGGAGAATAAGGGAGGTTGGTAGCCGTTGCAGACCTCGAAGGGGGATGACCCTGTGGCAGAAGAGACCTGCAGGTTCAGGGACAGCTTGACCCAAATCAATGCTCGAGGGCACGGGGTAGGTTGCAAGGAGATGAAGCAACGGTGGTACTTGCCCACCATCTGATTGGCCCTCTCCGTCTGTCCGTTGGTCTCCGGATGGTGTCCAGAAGAAAGACTGGCAGAGGCACCAATGAGACGACAGAACGCCTTCCAGAACAGTGCCGTGAATTGGGGCCCTCTGTCGGAGACAATATCCTGGGGGAACCCATGGAGGCGGACCACGTGCTTGAGGACCAGCTCCACCGTATCCATAGCCGTGAACAGGCTGGGTAGGGCGATGAGATGGATTGCCTTGGAGAAGCTATCGACAAAAGTGGCAATGGGGGTCATGCCGTCAGCAGGGGGCAAGCAGGATCCTGACAGAGGCACAGAGAAAGAGCATCAGCCTTCCCATTCTTTGAGCCAGGTCGATAAGAAATATGGAAGTTGTAGTGCTCGAAAAGATGGGCCCACCGAGCCTGGCGAGGGTTCAGTTGCTTTGCGTTCCAGATGTAGATGAGGTCTTGGCGTTCTGTCCAGATCAGGAACGGTTCTGTTATACCCATGAGCCAATTAAGTCACTCCTCCAGAGCCCACTTGACTGCCAGAAGCTCACAATCGGAACCCCATAGCGTTGCTGAGCAGGTGCGAACTTTCGGGAAAAGAAACAGCAGGATGGAGCTTCTGGTCTGGACCCCGCTGAGACAGAACGGCGCCAGCACCAATTACAGAGGCATCCACTTTGACGGTATATGATTTGGCAGGGTCAGGATGGAGCAGGATTGATGCCATCGTGAAGAGCCGGAGTAATCGATAGAAAGTTTGTTTGGCCTCTTGGGGTAGGTGAAAAGGGTGCAGCCGTGCAGCAGTTCTGGTCAGGTCCGTAAGGGGAGCCACCACAGAGCTGTAGTTGGAAGTGGATGACGATCTTTAATGGTTATTTTTTTAAACCCTGGTAGTCAATACAGGGACAGAGGGTCCCCTCCTTCTTCCTAACAAAGAAGAATGCTGCCAACGTCGGAGAAGTTGAAGGGCAGATGAACCCCTGGTCGAGAGCCTCCGAGATGTAGGTCTCCATTTGTGCCCTCTCCTCCAAGGAAAGGGGAAACTGGTGGCCACGCGGGGGCGCTGCTCCTGGCAAGAGGTTGATGGCCATATTGTAAGAATGATGGGGTGGTAGTTTGGAAGCCCTTCCTTTGCTAAAAACTTCAGCTAGATCTCTGTAGGGAGGAGGGTTCTCCTCGATGGCCGGGGCTGGGACATCCCCCGGTGTCCTGACAGATGGTGGGTGGAGACGTCGAAGTGAGCAGGAGGGACCTCAGCTGAGGATCTGCTGCATGGACCAAGAGATCTGAGGGTTGTGTGCCTGATGATCTCCGTGTGATCACCGACCCACATCCGGACATTAGTGGTGCGGTGTCGGATGGGGTTGGGTTGCAGCAGATGTCCATCGACGGAGGTCATGGGTATGGGTCGTGGCAGCAGCTGCAGAGTAAGTTGCAATCTTTCAGCCAGTTGTGTGGAGATGAAATTATCCACTGCACCAGTATCCAGCAGAGCGAAGCATCTGTGGTGTGGATCAGGGCAGAGGAGTTGGACGGAGAGGAGGAAACGATTAGGGGGCGTGATACCAGGTGAATTTTCTCAGGCCTGAAATTTAATGGGGGGCCTATTTCCCCTCCATCACACCTCGCCGGTGACGGATGCCCCTGCCTACTGGTGCGTCGGTGGTCAATCCGGTTCGGACCTGGTGCGTGCCTGGCCGGGCCTGGGGGGGCCGGTGTGTCGGTCGGCCGATGCGCTGGGCCGATATCTTCCTTTGGTTGGTTGGGGCACCTCTTTTAGGGGTGCCAGGTTTGGGATTGTTGGGTGGTGCCTGCTCGGTGGGATACGGATCCAGCGTCTCTGCTCGTTTGATCACCTGTTCTGTGGGCACCGTGCGTGGTCGGTTCATTGGCGGGTTGGACCGGCCCTGGCCTTTGTTGGATGCCTGGTCTCGGCGTTCTGTGTTGCGCGCGATCAGGACTCGGGGCTGGTACAACTTAGTGTCCAGGTGCTGACTGAGCTTGCCCTGGGGATGCTGTCCTTCCGCTGCGGCTATCGGTGGGGCGCCCCGACGTGGGGCAGGTGTGGGGCGCTGGGATGTTGGAGGGGGGGATTGGCCCAGGGAGGTGTTGGCGCGTGGCGGCCGGCGGTCGGCCGCGGTCCCTGTGGTGCCGGGGACCCCTCGTCGGCCAGTCCCTTGTCGGGTCCCTGCTGGGGCGGCCCCGGGTCCCAGCTCTCCCGGTCCGTGGACCGGCCCGCCCTGGCACGGCCCGCCCTGGCACGGCTGGTTGCTGGCGAGGCCCGTGGGCTCGTCACTGCTGCCCCCCGGGCCCCTGCATAGTAGCCGCTGGAGTTCTCCTTTGCTGGGGGATGTGGTCGGCCCCACCCGGGTCCGCCTGGGGCTCTGGGGGTCCTTTGGACGTCTTGGCTCCGATCTCCTTCATGTCTGCATCGATTTCTGGGAGACGGATTGATGCCTGCTCACACCAGCTATCGAACACTCTTTTGGAGAAACCTTTTATGCACCAGCATGCTCACACACACACATAGATGTGAGATCTCTGGTGTTTACAGATATATTCTTGGGCTGAGGTTATCATTACTAGAGCTTGATTAATCGGTACCATGAGTTTTTCTGTGACATTGTTGTTGTATTTTATATCCATTTTTGTGTGATGTTGTTGTGTAGTTCTTAGTCAACGATGTTAGGTTTGTTTTGTCGATGTTCCTTTTTCAAGTTTTGTTTTGTTTTTTCCCCTCTCTCTGCCGTCTTGTGGGTATGGAGGCTGACTTCAATGTTTTCCTGTGTTTTCTTTGTTCCCTTTCCTCTCTTGTATTTTCAACTCACCCTCTCTCATGACTTTTTGTTTCCTACCTCTCTTCTTCATCTTCTTTCTTTCTTCCCCTTAATTTTCCGTCTCCGTGTCCATAACATCAGGAAATAAAACCCCGAGCAATTCATAATAATGATTTTTCACACATATATCAAGTGGAGTACTATAGCAAAAGCTGTACTGCTCCACTTGTGAAAGTAAATCTGTTGGGCTTCTACTTGGTACTCAGACACCAATTCTGAGCTCCACACTGCCAAACAGGACACGTAAAAAAAAAAAAAAGAATTTCCTCCTACCTTCACCTGGCCTGATCTTTTCCCGGATGGAGTGGGCATGCTATGTGCCAGCGATCCACAATAGGCACATAGTTTCTCTCTGCGCCGTCTGTCTCTCTCCTCAGGGGGCAGATGGCAGAGCTGCATTGGCACCTCTTGATCCTCCGAGCGGAGACGTAGCAGAGCAGAGCTGGCTTCAGCAGGGCGGAACTGAATGGGCTGGTGCGTCGGAGAGCAAGCTGTTGGTTTGAAGTGCCGGTCGATCTCAAGAGCTAAGGTCACTGCTGCATCGAGAGTCTTGGGAGCCTCCCTGCCGATCATCTCATCTTTGATGTAGCTGGCCAATACCGCCAGGAAGATGGATTTCAGCGCACCGTCGCTCCAGGAGAGCTTGGCGGCCAGGGTGAGGTACTCGGGTGCAAAGGGGTGAACCGGCTGGTTGCGCTGACGCAGGTCAAGGAGCTGACCCTCTGTGTCGACCTCGCTGCACGGCGGGACAAAGGTCTTCCGAAGTTCAGCCACAAACAGGGGGAAGTCGTTGCACAGAGGAGACTTCTGATTGTAGAGCGCCGCAGCCCATTCTTGCGCTCTCCTGGACAGCAGTGAGGTGAGCATAGCCACTCTGGAGGCTGAGGCGGTGTACATGATCGGTTGGCACTCAGAAATCATGTCCAGAGTTGCTATCAGGCCATCTGGTTTGCCGTCCAAGCCATTCCCCTTGTCTGGGAGACAAATCCGTGGCTCGACAGCGGAAGATGGCCGTTGCTGTCGGATGTGGACGTTTAAGATGGTCTCCAGTTTAGAGTTGATATATATATATATATATATATATATATATATATATATATATATATATATATATATATATATATATATATATATATATATATATATATATATATATGTGTGTGTGTGTGTGTGTGTGTGTGTGTGTGTGTGTGTGTGTGTGTGTGTGTGTCTGTGCGTGTATGTGTGTGTACATGTATACCTATACTTGTGTGGACGAATCTTTGACAGGCCACCAGCATTGTGTGGACATTTGTAGTTGTGAGGACATTTTGCCTGGTCCACACAATGTTTAAAGAGCTATTAAACTCTACTAGTTAGGCCTAGAGGTATGGTGTGAATTAGGTTTAGGTTAAGGGAAACAAAGTTAAATTCTGTCGCCTTTGGCGACAGAATTTGTAATGCACAGGCCATCCCTGTTCCTGGCCCCCCCAGCTCCAGGAATTAGAATATCTTAATTTAAAATGCTCCTATAAATAAACAAAAAATTTTTTTTATATATGAGAATCTTTTTTAATTATTTATTTATTTGTTTATTTTTTAACCCATATGAATTTACTGTTAACTACTTGATTAAATTTCTGGTTTTTAAAATTTTGAGTCCAATTCATGTTTTTTTCTTTTTTTTTCTTTGATCGGTATGAGTTTAGGGTTAGGGGATAAATTGTTTGATAGGATAAATGCAATAATTAGGATGAGATTAGGTTTAGGCATTAAGGATCGAGTTTTAAGGATTAGGGATTTGAATGTCAGGGTAAGGGAATAAGTTAGAAAAGCCATAAAAAAGAATGTAAAAATCAACATAACATAATGTACTATCAAATGAAATAAAATCAGAGGAGAGGAACAAGAGCGGTCTGGGAATGCAGGCCTAGAAAATTGAACACACCCCTCCCTCTGAAGGGTGTGAACCATTAAAATGATTTTTCATTTAGACCTTTTGGGTATCTGGTATCCATCTTGGCGATCCAGACCCTTTCAGTTCTTCGTCTCTGTCCAACCGTCCACCTGGGGTTAGCCTGAATCACACTAGCCGAGACAGCTTCCCAACTATGGGATACAAAGTGTTTAACCAAATGTGTGTGTGTGTTCCTTTTTTTTTACAATGTTATGTCTGTGTTGTGTAAACCTAACTAATAATGTGTTTCCTGTCTCCCCCACGTACTGTATTCCACAGTTTTTGCATGTTATCAGGTAGACACAATTCTTAGAGCGTGGACTGCCCTTACATTGTGACGAAAACACATTGTTGTTTGAGAAACTACGCAACCATTTCCGGTGCTGAAAAAATTGCCCTTGACCCCTGGGTTTAGGCTCTTTTAAGGGTGGAACTTTGGCCTTTTTTAAATAATCCTTGAGATTTTTATTCCTTCTAAAGGCTCCAATCACCTTACAATCCCTTAGTATTTGGGTTTCCTGAGTAAGTTTCTGAAAATTGTTTTTAATGACTCTGATCATTTTGGTAGTTGTTGGCGAGAATGTGGTGACAAAAGGCCAAAGAGGGGAAACGTCTATAGGTTTGATTTCTAGAAAGGATTTTAAAAAATGTCTTAAGAAGGAGCGACAGTACCCTCTACTGGTCAAAGTGGAGAACAACGTTTTAGTTGCTCCTCTGAAATCACACTGTTGACTGCAAATCCTGTGGAATCGGAGTAACTGGGATTTGATGAGTCCGGCAAAAGTATGCTTTGGGTGAAAACTTGTCTTGAACAGTAAAGCGTGTGTATTCAATTCAATTCAATTCAAAATTACTTTATTAATCCCAAAGGGAAATTAAATGTTGTTGTAACTCATTATGCAAGTTCCTTCAAAGATTTGTTGTAGATGCTGATTACTGTGGGTAGGGATGATCTCTTGTAGTGCTCTGCAGATCTGAAGAAGGCTCTGACTGAAGACGCTCTGTAGTTGTATGACAGTCTGATGTAGAGGATGCTCTGGATCTATGGCGTCTTATTTTCAACTCATCAGGGTTTTGTGGCTGTAGTTGAGGTCTTATTTGAGCTTTTGTGATGTTAATCAGTTGCTACCAGTTGTAAACCACCTTGTTGCCATGGTTATGCATCATAACAAATGTCCAAAAATAAAAAGTATCAGCAAAAATCCTTCCAGCTGCACAGCATTCAAAACCAGAGAGAACAGTTGTCCACAAAAACAATGTTTCTACCAGAAATGGAAGAATTAAAGTTTTAAAAAAGCAAAAAATATGAACCAAAGTAACAGAGCTACTCCAACATGCTGCCACCTTGAGCGGCGCAATTCCGGAATAACTATCTTGTCTACCTTGTCCATAATGTTCTTGATTTTATGAAGGTATCTGTGGGTTTAAAAAATATTTTAATATCCAATTTGTGACTGTGTTGGAAATTTGGTCCTTTATATGTGGTACTACATCAGACTGTCATAGAACTACAGAGCGTCTTCAGTCAGAGGCTTCTTCAGATCTGCAGAGCAATACAAGAGATCATCCCTACCCACAGCCATCAGCATCTACAACAAATCTTTGAAGGAACTTGCATAATGAGTTACAACAACATTTAGTTTCCCTTTGGGATTAATAAAGTAATTTTGAATTGAATTGAATTGTATCCAGAAAATCAATTGAAGTTTTGCTTATGGTGGATTTCAATTTAATAGAGACATTGTGATTATTCAGAGTCTTTAAAAAGTCCTGAAAATCTGGTTCAGAATGTGGCCAAATGCCCCAAATGTCATCCAGAAAACGGAAATAATGAAGAGGTTTCTTTTCACATTTCTGTAAGGTTTAGGTTAAGGTTAGGGTTAGGCATGTATCACCAATGGTTAGGTTTAGGGAAAGTGTCTGGGTTAGGCATAGTAAAATCAATCTCCATAGAAGATATACCTGGTCTGGTATCCTGCTTGGCTGCAATGCCCTGTTGGACGGGGGGCATCGACTGGGATGATCCTCCCAGTAACTGAACATCCACTGTGTCCTGTAATTAACTTTTTACTTTCTGTAACATAGAAAGTTCTCTTATATCAGATCTTATTTTCTCTGTGCTGAGGCTTTTCTAAGTTATTTTAACACACAATCACACTAAAACACACATTTTGTGGTGGTGTACTTTACGTTTTGGGAACTCCTCGTGTTTCACACAGCTTTTCTTGGGGTGGTAAGGTCTCGCTAGCTCAGTTAGCTTAGCTTCATTGCGGCTATGGCTACTCTTCTTTCTCCTGTCTCTAACTCTTCTCTTCTCTCTTGCTCTCTCTGTCAGATGTTTAGTTACTTCCCTGCCTCCTTTAGTGATAATGGTAACTGTAATAAATGTAATATTTTTGTAGCTTTGGAGGCGAGGGTATCAGAATTAGAAGCACGGCTCCGCGCTGTTGAAAAACCAGCAGATAGCCGAAGCCCATTAGCCAGCGCGGAGCCAACAAGGATAGAACCCCCTAGCTGTCCTCCGGTAGAGCCCGCGCAGCCGGGACCTCTAGGCGGCTGGGTGACTGTACGTAGGAAGCATAGTTCTAGGACCCAGCCCCCGGGCCACCACCAACCGGTCCGCGTTTCTAACAGATTTTCCCCGCTCAGCGACACACCCGCTGAGAAGCCGGCCCTGGTAATTGGCAGCTCCTTAGTCAGAAACGTGGCATTAGAGACACCATTGACCATAGTCAAATGCTTGCCAGGGGCCAGAACGGGCGACATCAAATCCAACCTGAAACTGCTGGCTAAAGATAAGCGTAAATACAGTAAGATTGTTATTCACGCTGGCGGTAATGACACCCGGTTACGCCAATCGGAGGTCACTAAAATTAGTGTTGCTTCGGTGTGTAAGTTTGCCAAAACAATGTCAGACTCGGTAATCTTTTCTGGTCCCCTGCCTGATCAGACCAGTGACGACATGTTTAGCCGCATGCTGTCATTCCATCAATGGTTGTCTAGGTGGTGTCCTGCAAACGATGTGGGCTACATTGATAACTGGAGAACTTTTTGGGGAAAACCTGGTCTGATCCGGAGAGACGGCATCCATCCCACTTTGGATGGAGCAGCTCTTCTTTCTAGGAATATGGCCGAATTTATTAATCCTCCAAAACACTGACAACCCAGGGTCCAGACCAGGAAGCAGAGTCGTAGTTTAACCCACCTCTCTGCTGCTTTTGTACTGTTACCCACCCATTACCCTATAGAAACAGTGTCTTGCCCACGGCCAAAATTAAATGGATTAAAAGTTAAGCCAACAAAAGCAAATTATGGAAATCTCATAAAAATAAATACAACTTTGACTGAAAATAAATCTATTAAATGTGGTTTATTAAACATAAGATCTCTCTCCTCAAAGACTTGTTAGTAAATGACTTGATTTGTGATAATCACATTGATTTCCTTTGTCTCACAGAAACCTGGTTGCAGCAGGAGGATTATGTCAGTATAAATGAGTCAACTCCTTCCAGTCATTTAAATTTTCACATTCCTAGAAATACTGGGCGAGGAGGAGGAGTTGCAGCCATTTTCCGTTCTGATTTACTGATTAGTCCCAGACCAATTGATAGCTACAGTTCTTTTGAGCATCTAACCCTTAATTTTCCTCATCCAAGTTGCAAAACATTAAGACCATTTTTGTTTGTGGTTTTGTATCGTCCACCAGGCCCTTACTCTCAATTCTTGGATCAGATCTCACATTTTTTATCTGATATAGTATTAAATACTGATAGGGTTATTATAGTGGGGGACTTCAATATTCATGTGGATACTGAAAGTGATAGCCTAAATGCAGCCTTTAATGCTATTTTAGACTCAATTGGCTTTACTCAAAAAGTACAGGGATCGACCCACTCGGGCAAACACACTTTGGACCTTGTACTGACATACGGTATTGAGTGTGAGGAAATAACAGTCCACCCACATAACCCGGTCCTGTCTGACCACTTCTTGATAACTTTTGAATTTACTTTAACTGACCATCTTAAATCTGAAAGAAAATTTCATTATAGTAGAACTTTATCAGACAATGCTGTAACAATTTTTAAAGAATCTGTACCATTCTTACTTTCCTCAGTGTCTCAGAGTAACACAGTGGATGGCAGCAATTCTATCTCTAACCCTTCAGAAATTGATGATCTGGTTCACAGCGTTACGTCCTCATTGCGTTTGGCATTAGATAGTGTAGCCCCATTAAAAAAGAAAGTGGCTAGCCATAGGAGGCTGACTCCTTGGTTTAACGCAGAGTTGCGTACTTTAAAGCAGAATACTAGGAAGTTGGAGAGAAAATGGCGCTTTACACATCTAGAGGATTCCTATTTAACCTGGAATAACAGTCTACTGCTGTATAAAAAGACCCTTCGACAAGCTAGAACAGCATATTTTTCATCATTAATAGAGGCGAATAAAAACAATCCTAGGTTTCTTTTTAGTACAGTTGCCAAACTTACACAGAGTCATAGCTCTGTTGAGCAAACTATTCCCCCGGCTCTTAGCAGTGATGATTTTATGAGATTCTTCATAAATAAAATAAATTTTATTAAAAATAAAATCATTGGCACCCTCCCAAACATGATTACTTCTTCCTCAGTAAATGAGTCAGTATCGGAAAGAACTGTAGAACCTCAGTATTGCTTAGGCTGTTTTGATTCAGTCGAGCTTTCAGAATTATCAAAAATATTAGCCTCATCTAAATCTTCAACTTGTATTTTGGACCCAATCTCAACCAAATTATTTAAAGAAGTGTTCCATTTGGTTCCTTGCCCCATTTTAGATATGATGAATCTATCCTTAGTAAACGGATACGTACCACAGGAATTTAAAATAGCTGTAATTAAACCTTTACTCAAGAAACCTTCCCTTGATCAAGATGACTTAGTGAATTACAGACCTATATCTAACCTTCCTTTCTTATCCAAAGTCCTTGAGAAAATAGTTGCTAATCAAGTCTGTGAACATCTAAACAGTAACGAGCTGTTTGAAGAGTTTCAGTCAGGTTTTAGAGCTCATCATAGCACTGAAACAGCACTGGTGAAGGTTACTAATGATATTCTCATGGCCTCAGATAATGGACTGGTGTCTGTTCTGGTTTTGTTAGATCTCAGTGCTGCTTTTGACACAGTCGATCATAATATTCTCTTAGAAAGGCTTGAACATGTTGCAGGGATCAAAGGAACAGCACTAGGCTGGTTTAAATCATATTTGTCTGATAGATTCCAGTTTGTTCATCTAAATGATAAATCATCTTCACTCTCAAGGGTTACTTGTGGAGTTCCACAGGGTTCTGTCCTTGGACCAATTCTTTTCACCATATATATGCTTCCAATTGGTAGAATCATTAGACAGCATGGGATAAATTTCCACAGCTATGCCGATGATACACAACTATATTTATCCATAAATCCTGATGAACCCAGTCAGTTAGGTAGATTACAGGCATGTCTGGAAGACATAAAAGCATGGATGACCCTAAACTTTTTGCTTTTAAATTCTGACAAGACAGAAGTTGCTGTCTTTGGACCAGAAGTTCTTAAACAGAAACTGATTAGTCAATCACTTCATCTGGATGGCATTAAATTGTCCCCCAGTAATAACGTAAAGAACCTCGGCGTTATTTTTGACCAAGACTTGACATTTAAATCCCATATTAAACAGGTTTCTAGGATTTCTTTTTTTCACCTCCGGAATATTGCTAAAATTAGAAACATCCTGTCCAGGAGTGATGCTGAGAAACTAGTCCATGCATTTGTTACCTCAAGGCTGGACTACTGTAATTCTTTACTATCAGGAAGTCCACAAAATGCCATTAAAAGCCTTCAGTTGATCCAAAATGCGGCAGCAAGAGTTCTGATGAATATTAAAAAGAGAGATCACATTTCTCCTGTTTTAGCTTCCCTTCATTGGCTCCCTGTTAAATCCAGAATAGAATTTAAGATCCTTCTTCTTACATACAAAGCCCTTAATAATCAAGCTCCGTCATACATCAGAGATCTAATTGTTCCATATGTTCCTAAAAGAGCACTTCGCTCTCAGACTGCAGGTTTACTTGTAGTTCCTAGGATCTCTAAAAGTAGAATGGGAGGCAGATCTTTTAGTTATCAGGCTCCTCTCCTGTGGAACCAGCTCCCAGCTTTAGTCCGTGAGGCAGACACTCTGTTTACTTTTAAGGCCAGGCTTAAAACTTTCCTTTTTGATAAAGCTTATGGTTAGAGTGGCTTAGGTCATCCTGAGCTATCTCTGTAGTTATGCTGCTATAGGCTTAGACTGCTGGAGGACAGACTTACCAATTTTCTTCACTCTGCTACTTCCTTTTCTCCTACGACTCTCCAGTTGTATTACAGTACATTCTGTTATTTCGACTGTTAACTTTGTTTTCTCTCAGTGTTTTTCTCCCCATCGAAGATATACCTGGTCTGGTATCCTGCTTGGCTGCAATGCCCTGTTGGACGGGGGTCATCGACTGGGATGATCCTCTCAGTAACTGAAATCCACTGTGTCCTGTTATCAACTTTTTACTTTCTGTAACATAGAAAGTTCTCTTATATCGGATCTTCTGTTCCTTCTGTGTTCTGCTCTGTCTTCTCAAACCCCCAGACGGTCGTGGCAGATGGCCGCTCCTACTGAGCCTGGTTCTGTTGGAGGTTTCTTCCTGTTAAAGGGGAGTTTTTCCTCTCCACTGTCGCTACATGCTTGCTCAGTATGAGGGATTGCTGAAGGATTGCTGTGGTTGGAAATCTGCCCAACCTCACGCCAATGACTGACGCAATCTGCTGGGATTCCTTAAATAGGAAACTTTTTAACTGATTGGAATGTTTGTATAATTGTATTGAAATGACTTCTTGTTAAGTGCCTTGAGATGACATCTGTTGTGAATTGGCGCTATATAAATAAACTGAATTGAATTGAATTGAATCTTCTGTTCCTTCTGTGTTTCTGCTCTGTCTTCTCAAACCCCCAGACGGTCGTGGCAGATGGCCGCTCCTACTGAGCCTGGTTCTCTTGGAGGTTTCTTCCTGTTAAAGGGGAGTTTTTCCTCTCCACCGTCGCTACATGCTTGCTCAGTATGAGGGATTGCTGAAGGATTGCTGTGGTTGGAAAGTCTGCATCAACGGGGCCCAACCTCACGCCAATGACTGATGCAATCTGCTGGGATTCCTTAAATAGGAAACTTTTTAACTGATTGGAATGTATGTATAAATGTATTGAAATGACTTCTTGTTAAGTGCCTTGAGATGACACCTGTTTTGAATTGGCGCTATATAAATAAACTGAATTGAATTGAATTGAAGTCAATACAATGTCAACACAAGTATAGCAAGACGTCTGTGTGTGTTTAATTTATTCTATCTTGTAAAAAAAGATGTCTTTGAGTTATTTTATTTTGATGTGTTTGTTCAATAACAAAAACACTGTCTTCCTTATGTTACTGTTGATAATGCCCTGTTGATTATCCCTCCCTTAAGGATATAAGTATACATTTTTGATGGTTAAGAGAGTGCAAACGTCAGGCGGTCATTTCCACTTAAACACTGTTTGTGGTCTTGGAGACCAGCATGCCGAAACCATACCTATGATTTCTGCAAACTGAGGGAACGGATTAAGAAATGTTTCTCCCTTGGATTATGAATCCAAGGGAGAAACATTTTACGACATCAAATTTTCAGACTTGGCACCCGACGGGCTCCATATAAATGAAACTCACCACCAGCCAATCACAAACACATCTTTTTCATCCAATCGGTGTATTACTTAGAAATACTGCATTCAAAAATTAACACCAGCTTCTTTTGGTACTTTGTACACACTTCAGTTCTGCTTTGTCCAAAAGCATTTGAATAAAAAAGGCAAAATAGAAAATAAAGCTTTTTCTTTCTTATGAGCTCCATTTTTAAATATACTGTGGTATTACAAAAAAAGAAGACAATTCTTTATGAACACCTGACCCAATATCTCAAGCTCCTTTAGATGAAGCTTACCAAATGTATCAGGCTCCTAATCAGTACCCTGTTTTTCAGGACAGAGGTAGAGGGAGAGTGAGAAGAGGAGGGGGAAGAGGGCAGCTGCTTCCTCCTCCAGTGATTGTGTGTTGGAATTGTAAAGAGACAGGACATTTGCCCTTACGCCCCAAGTGGCCAATTAGCTTACTCTATGCTGCCCCCCAGAGGCATTATACCCCGACAAAGAGGCTACACACCATATCTGAGCCAACCACATGAGGTGACTCAGCCTCTTCAATATTCACCTGTGGGAAATCAGCCACCTCCTCAGCCCCAGAACCAGGGACCCCCAATTCACAATCCTCCTAACCATACCCAGATGCCTCCGTACTAGGGCTTCCGGGGTCCCATTGCAGGGGAGGTTTCAGTGGAGGACTTCCCGGCCCCTGTGTTAGATATAATGGTCGATGGTAGGCTTTATTCGTTCATGTTAGACACTGGTGGCAGGTTTAGTACTCTCAGTATGGATCTCCCAACTTCCCCAAAATACACTGAAGTAATGGGATTTTCTGGAGAAAAACAAAATGTAATTTCTCCACACCAGTTCAATGTCAAATAATGTTGGAAAAACCCTATCTTAACTTTATACATGAATTTCTTATTCAACGACAATGTCCCCTGAACTTGTTGGGTAGGGATCTTATAGCCACCCTGCATGCCACTGTTATATGTACTCAAAATCATACTGATGTGAGATTTCCTGATGGTAAAATTATTCGTTCATATTTGTGCTCTAAAAAACAAATGTCCCAACTTCCTGCGCTGCATACTGATGCAGCCTATGTCTGGTAAGGTAGGGCAGCACACACTGAGGACTGTGACCTGCTCTCCACTTTAGCCCGCTGGGAAATATGGATGAATGTGTTCCCTAATGTCCACACGGAACCCTTACTTGAGGCTGCAGATATTTTTACAGATGGCCACAGTCATGCCATCCCTGGGGGGGGAGTGATTGCATCTTATGCAGTAGTGCTCGACAAACCCAGCCCCATTTCAGGTTACTCATGGCAGACATTAGAAGCAGACATTATACCCCCACCTGCTTCTGCCCAATTAGCAGAATTAACTGCTCTCACCCGAGCCTGTGAACTACTTGAAAACCAAGACATTAAAATTTTAACGGACTCTGCCTATGCAGTAAAGGCTGTCCATGTTGATCTAAAATATTGGACGCACACTGATTTTCTTACCACAGCTGGCAAACCTGTGAAACATCTGGAGCAATTACTAAAACTTAAAGATGCTTTAAGTAAACCCAGACTAATTGCCATTATTAAATGTTCAGGACATCAGACAGGATCAAGTAAAATCGCTCAAGGAAATAATGCAGCAGATCAGGCAGCTAAAGGGATAGCTGGATATAAATCTCAAATTAAGGTTGCTCAACAAATGGTACAAAATGTTGCAGATACATCTAATACTCTTGAAAAAGCTAACAGTGAGGTGTTGGACATACAGGCTGCAGCTGCTCCTCATGGGAAACACGCATGGATTGAAAAAGGGGCTACATAAGATAAGCAAACTGGTGTGTGGAGGTCACATGATGGGAGACTGGTGGCCTCCTCAAAACTTCTAAAAACTATTTGTGAGGATGGACACAAAAGAGGTCATCACTCCAGCAAAAGACTGATAGAATTGATTCAACAAAAATGGTGGCATCCTTATTTATCAGAAGTCTGTAAATATTTTGTAGATACATGTTCTATTTTTTCTAAGTTTAATCCTAAAGCTACTTTGAAGATGGGAATGGGAGCTTTCCCTGTTCCTGACAAGCCCTGGAAGGAAATTGTGTTTGACTTCACAGTCATGGGGCAACAAAACAGAGTGAAGGGTTATAGGTATTTATTAGTTTGTATTGATACCTTCATTAGGTGGGTTGAAGCCACTCCCACCAAAACTGAAACTGTACAGGATCCAACAATATAGGGTCCCACACTTTATCAGGTCTGACAATGTAACTCATTTTACAGCAGCAGACCTGAAACAAGTTGAAGAATACATTGGAATCACTCACAGAATTGGGGCTGCATATCTACCTGCATCCCAAGGCCTTGTTGAACGAGCTAATCAAACCATTAAACATCAATTGGCCAAGATTTGTGATGATACAAAAATGACATGGTTGGCTGCTTTGCCATTATTAATATTTTCTATCAGATCATCACCGAATGCTCAGTTGGGACTAAGCCCTCATGAGCTTCTGACGGGAAGGAAAATGCCCTGTCCATTTACTGCTCGGCTGAGTAGTGCAAATTGTGAGCCCACTTTAGACTCACAAAGGAAGGAAATGAAGTTTTTATCTCAGGAGATCCTGATCAGAACCTGCTGTAAAAGAACCTGAGCAGGTAAAATAAGATGAGTGGATATACAGGAAAGTGCTCCACAGAACAATTAGAATTAAATTACATATTGGGTTCAGCTCAAACTTTTCAATTTGACCTTTGTAATGTGATAAATTCTACGGGACCTGGTTCTAAGTGGAGAAGTTATGAATTATATGTGCGCGCATTTCTGAATGGAGCTCCATCTCCTTACAACCCTTGGTGTCCCCGATGGGCATTTGTCTTGTGGGGAACCGGACCCCACTCTAAAAGGAATGGATTAATGAAAAACATGAAAGAATGGAAACAGATGCAATTAGGAGGAGAGCTAATTAGAGGTCAGTTGGGGGCAGGAAATGGTAAAGTAAACCAAATATTGTTTACATTCCAAGGAGTCACTTATAATCCAGTAAAATACATTGTAAATGAATGCGGGGAAAAACAAACCAATTCCAGCTTGTATTTGGCGCTGGGAGTAGATCAGACTGTAAAAGATATGATGGGTGTAATAAAAATTAATTTTGTACAACCTCAAAAGACAGCTTCTGGAATACCTGAACAAAAGGGCCCTGTAACCATTTATGAAACAGGCAAAATTAGAATTTCAAGTTCCAAGCAGAATCAGGTTACACCCAACAAAATGTGTGGATAGAACAAACTTGTAGCGCTGCTGATCAATCCCACATGTCAAACTGCGTAGTTTGTGCTGGAGCTAGACTGAATTTAATAATGACTGCAACCACCCTTGAATACGCCCACAATGGAACCTATTCTGAGAAAAATCAGAACTCTAGTGACTTTGAGTGCATGTTACAACTAATGTCTCAAGATCATTTAGGAATAAATTGCATTGGCTGGGATCACATACATCCTTTGGCCCCCCAGAATACCACTCCTCCTATTTTTCAACCCACTGTTATGATTAAAGTTACATGTTTTAATAAAAATAACCCTGTCTCCATGAAACATGATGTAGGACAAGTAGGTTACAAAATGTGTTCCTCCACTTGGGAAATTACTAAAAGATCAGAGGTCTCTAAATTAACTGTAAACAGGGCTGACATTTGGTAGTATTGTGGAAAGAATACTTTGAATGGATGGTCACCTGCCAATTGGGCAGGAAATGGGCACTTGTCTCTCTTGTCTCTCCTGTGCAAGTTTTTGCCAATACAGATAATATGAGTCAAACAGGGGCAAATAAAAGTGGAAGAAAATTGATACTGGATCCCCTGTGTGGATAGATGCAATCGGAATACCCAGAGGAGTCCCAGATGAGTATAAACTGGTTGTTCAGGTAGCAGCTGGTTTTAAATCTATCCTTATTTGGATAACTCCTAATAAAAATATTGATAGGATTAACTATGTCCATTATAATGTGCAAAGAGTAGCAAATTTTACAAGAGATGGTTTTGAGGCTCTACATGAACAATTGTCTGCTACCTCATTGATAGCATATCAGAATAGATATGATTCTTGCAGAAAAAGGCAGAGTATGTATTATGTTTGGAGAATCCTGTTGTACTTTTATTCCTAATAATACAGTTCCCGATGGATCATTAACTAAAACCCTCCAAGGTCTGAGAGCATTATCAAATGAATTAAAAGAACACTCTGGAGTTGTCAATTGATTATCTTGAATATTTGAAAAATAGTTTAGGAAATGATGAAATTTCATGGTAAGTATTTTTACTTCTTTGATCGTTGCTACTGCAGTATTTGCCCTTTGTGGGTGTTGTTGTATACCCTGTGCCCGAGCTCTTATTCTCAGGTGTATCGATCGAGCAGTCGGTTCCCTAGACCAAAAGGATAGGGGGCCACCTCCGGCTTATCAGATGACTACTTTAACTGAAAACATGCCATTCCGGACTGAAAGAGAAGCCCTCATGTTGGTTGTCCAGGATGAGCCAGAATCCTGGGGGCCAGAAGAAGAGGAGGAAATTGTATGATTAGGGTCTACAATAACTGATGACATGATGTTAGACAGCATATGCTTGCTTCTGTGCTTTGTTAGGACAAATTAATATTTAGGGTTTTCTTTCATATAAATATATTTGTTATTATTCTACTGATATATTGAAATGTTAGAGATTTCCACTACCTGTTGCACCTACACAAGGAGACCACTGGAGACAAGGCAATCTGTTGGGGGGCAGATTCATGTGACAGCCAGAAGGGGTCTCACATTTAGCCTTAGATACATCTATGCATCTTATATATATAAAATATTTAGATTATATAATATTGTGTATATTTGTGCAAAACAATCAGCAGATGATTGACTCCTGGGCAGGTTACGATGTATTTATTTGAATACATCAACAGGGGGAGTTGTTAGGATTAAGCAGAGAGCATCCGTCTCGCTGGACAGAAAACAGGAAACGGATTAACCTTGCTTATTACAGAACTGCTTAGGTGACAGAAAAATAGGAGTTTAGGAACTTTTCATGTCTTTTATCCTTCGTGTTAAAACAGAAGGTTGGTGAACTAAGGTGACCTTTTTTGTTTATGTTAAAACAAGAAAGATTAGAGAGATACTAAGATTCCAGAAAACAATGCCTATGTCTCAAGGAATCTGCTGATGGGTTTTTGCAAAGCTTGCACGCACAAGGCTCCATTCGTCGAGCCTTAATTAAACCATCCATCTTTTCTTACGTGCCTTAAATCACATAGTTAAATGGTGTCCTGATTGTTTCAAAAATCTTGATTTACCTGTTTGTTTCTCACATGACAGAGTCCACCATGAGAATTAAATGTCATTAATTAATCAATCTAAAGTAGAGTTGCAGCAATGAATGGATCTCCTATCCACCCATCCATCCGTCTTCATCCGCTTAGCCGGTGTCGGGTCGCTGGGGCAGCCGCTTAAGCAGGGAGACCCAGACTTCCCTCTCCCCAGCCACTTGGGCCAGCTCCTCAGGAGGAATCCCAAGGCGTTCCCAGGCCAGCCGAGAGACATAATCCCTCCAGCATGTCCTAGGTCTTCCCCTGGGCCTCCTCCTGGTGGGACATGCTCAGAACACCTCACCAGGGAAGGCAGAAGGCATCCTTACCAGATGCCCGAGCCCCCTCAACTGGCTCCTCTCGATGTGGAGGAGCAGTGGCTCTACTCTGAGCCCCTCCCGGATGACCAAGCTTATCACCCTATCTGTAAGGGAGAGCCCAGACACGCTGCGGAGGAAACTCATGCAAGCCGCTTGTATACGTGATCTCGTTCTTTCAGTTACTACCCAAAGTTCATGACCATAGAGAAGGGTAGGAACTTAGACCGACCGGTAAATTGAGACCTTCGCCTTTCGGCTAAGCTCTCTCTTCACCATGACACACCGATACAGCGCCCACATTACTGCAGATGCCCTACCAATCCGCCTATTAATTTCCCACTCCATTTTTCCCTCATTCGTGAATATGACCCACAGATACTTAAACTCCTCTACTTGAGGAAGGACCCCATCCCCGACCCAGAGAAGGCACTCTACCCTTTTCCAGCTCAAGACCATGGTCTCCGATTTGGAGGTGTTGATCCTCATCCCAGCCGCTTTACACTTGGCTGCAAACCGTTCCAGCTAAAGCTGTAGATCACATTCCGATGAAGCCAACAGGATCACATCATCCGCAAAAAGCAGAGACCCAACCTGAGGCCACCAAAAAGGATCCCCTCATCACCTTGGCTGAGCCTAGAAATCCTGTTGATAAAAGTTATGAACAGAATCTAAAACAAAGGGCAACTTTGGCAGAGTTCAACTCTCACCGGAAACAAGCCTGACTTGGCAATACGAACCAAAGTCTTACACTGGTCGTACAGGGACCTAACACCCCGTATCAAGGGGCCTGGTATCCCATACTCCCAGTGTACCCCCACAGGACTCCCCGAGGGACACAGTCGAACGCCTTCTCCAAGTCCACAAAACGCATGTCGACCGGTTGGGCGAACTTCCACGCACCCTCCAGGACCCTGCTGAGGGTGCAGAGCTAGTCCAGTGTTCCACGGTCACGACGAAAACTGCATTGTTTCTCCTGGATCCGAGGTTCAACTATCTGTCGGACCCTCCTCTCCAGAACCCCTGAATAGACCTTACCAGGAAGGCTCATAAGTGTGATCCCCCTTTAGTTGGAACACACTCTGTGTTCCCCCTTTTTAAATAGGAGGACCACCACCCTGGTCTGCCAAGGGAACTACCCCCGATGTCCAGGGAATATTGCAGAGCCAACATAGCCCTACAACATCCAGAGACTTAAGGAACTCCGGGCAAATCTCATTCACCCTTGGAGCCTTGCCACCGAGGAGCTTTTTAATTACCGTGGTGACTTCAGCCCCAGACATTGGAGAGCCCCACCCTAAGTCCCGAGACTCTGCTTCCAGATTGGAAGGCATGCTGGTAGGATTGAGGAGGTCATCGAAGTATTCCATCCACCGACCCAAAATGTCCCGCGTCAAGGTCAGCAGCACACCATCCCCACTGTTCACAGTGTTGGTGGCGGATTTGGGCACAAAATCATACATGATTCCAAACATTTTTTACAAATAAATAACTGAAAAGTGGGGTGTGCGTAATTATTCAGCCCCCTTTGGTCTGAGTGCAGTCAGTTGCCCATAGACATTGTCTGATGAGTGCTAATGACTAAATAGAGTGCACCTGTGTGTAATCTAATGTCAGTACAAATACAGCTGCCCTGTGACGGCCTCAGAGGTTGTCTAAGAGAATGTTGGGAGCAACAACACCATGAAGTCCAAAGAACTAGCTAGAAAAAGATTTCCCAAGCCTTGAACATCCCACGGAGCACTGTTCAAGCGATCATTCAGAAATGGAAGGAGTATGGCACAACTGTAAACCTACCAAGACAAGGCCGTCCACCTAAACTCACAGGCCGAACAAGGAGAGCGCTGATCAGAAATGCAGCCAAGAGGCCCATGGTGACTCTGGATGAGCTGCAGAGATCTACAGCTCAGGTGGGGGAATCTGTCCATAGGACAACTATTAGTCGTGCACTGCACAAAGTTGGCCTTTATGGAAGAGTGGCAAGAAGAAAGCCATTGTTAAAAGAAAACTATAAGAAGTCCCATTTGCAGTATGCCACAAGCCATGTGGGGGACACAGCAAACATGTGGAAGAAGGTGCTCTGGTCAGATGAGACCAAAATGGAATTTTTTGGCCAAAATGCAAAACGCTATGTGTGGCGGAAAACTAACACTGCACATCACTCTGAACACACCATCCCCACTGTCAAATATGGTGGTGGCAGCATCATGCTCTGGGGGTGCTTCTCTTCAGCAGGGACAGGGAAGCTGGTCAGAGTTGATGGGAAGATGGATGGAGCCAAATACAGGGCAATCTTGGAAGAAAACCTCTTGGAGTCTGCAAAAGACTTGAGACTGGGGCGAAGGTTCACCTTCCAACAGGACAACGACCCTAAACATAAAGTCAGTGTAACAATGGAATGGTTTAAAACAAAACATATCCATGTATTAGAATGGCCCAGTCAAAGTCCAGATCTAAATCCAATTGAGAATCTGTAGCAAGATCTGAAAACTGCTGTTCACAAACGCTGTCCATCTAATCTGACTGAACTGGAGCTGTTTTGCGAAGAAGAATGGGCAAGAATTTCAGTCTTTAGATGTGCAAAGCTGGTAGAGACATGCCCTAAAAGACTGGCAGCTGGAATTGCAGCAAAAGGTGGTTCTACAAAGTATTTACTCAGGGGGCTGAATAATTACGCACACCCCACTTTTCAGTTATTTATTTGTAAAAAATGTTTGGAATCATGTATGATTTTGTGCCACTTCTCACGTGTACACCACTTTGTATTAGTCTTTCACATGGAATTCCAATAAAATTGATTCATGTTTGTGGCTGTAACGTGACAAAATGTGGAAAAGTTCAAGGGGGTCGAATACTTTTGCAAGCCACGGTACATGCTCCAACCAGGCAAGATTATAGCAACCAATAAGATTAGCTACCATAACTATGCGGATGACACTCAGCTTTACATTACAATGTCACCAGGTGACTCTGAACCCATTCAAGCCCTAAATCAATGCATTGACCAAATAAATGGATGGATGTGCCACAACTTTCTCCAGCTGAATAGAACCAAAACTGAAATAATTATTTTTGGACCCAAAGAGGAACGATCAAGAGTCAGCACACAGCTTAAATTAATACAGCTAGGAACTACTGATCAGGCACGAAATCTAGGTGTAATAATGGACTTAGACCTAAACTTCCAGGGTCACATAAAGGCAATAACAAGGTTAGCCTTCTATCACATGAAGAACATTTCTAGGATTAAACGACTGATGTTGCAACAGGACCGGGAAAAACTCATCCATGCATTTATTTTTAGTCGGATTGATTACTGCAACAGGTCTGTCTAAAATGTCAATCAGACAGCTGCAGCTGATCCAGAACGCTGCTGCTAGCGTCCTCACTAGAACCAGGAAAGTAGAGCACATCACCCCAGTTCTAAAGTCTTTACATTGGCTCCCTGTAGCTCAGAGAATAGACTTCAAAATACTCCTACAAGTTTATAAATCATTACATGGCTTAGCACCAAAATATGTTGAAGACCTGTTGTCACAGTACCAACCACCAAGAGCACTAAGGTCCTCTAACTCTAGCCTACTAAACGTCCCTAGACTCAGAACTAAACATGGAGAAGCAGCTTTCAGTTTCTATGCTCCCTTATCTGGAACAGACTTCCTGACGAGTGCAGAGTTGCTGAAACTCTAAATGCTTTAAATCGAGACAAAAAACCCATCTGTTTAGAATTGCCTTCTAGTAAATTATTGATGTCATATGTATGAAATGTGTTCATGCTCTCTTGCTTTATTTATTTTTCTCTTGCTTTATTGTTTATCATGTGTAATGTGTGTTTCTTTTACTTTTAATTTCCAATGTTATATTCCATGTCTGTTTGTTTTGTTTTTTGAATCACCAAATCATGTAAAGCACCTTGAATAACCCTGCTGTTGAAAGTGTGCTATACAAATAAAATAGCCTTGCCTTGCATGTCCCAAGAGCCAGCTTCTGCAGTCGAGGATCGGACCACCAAGGTCCCCGCCTTCGGCCACCGCCCATCCTACATTGCACCCGACCTCTATGGTCCCTCCCATAGGTAGTGAGGTCATGGGAAGGAATGGATCTCCCTCTCTCTTTAATTGGTAGAGTAACATAACTCTGACTGTGGCTCATTAGGTAGTTGTTGTCTTGTAATCGGAGGGGCGTAGGCTGAATTCCAGCTTTCTCCTGTCACATGTTGATGTACCCCTGGGCTCTGTATCGGTGTATAAATGTGTGTGTATTTGTGAATGTGAATGGGTAAGTGGTACCAGTGTAAAGTGCCTTGAGTGGTCAGTATGATTAGAAAAGCGCTATACAGGTCCTTCTCAAAAAATTAGCATATTGTGATAAAGTTCATTATTTTCCATAATGTAATGATAAAAATTAAACTTTCATATATTTTAGATTCATTGCACACTAACTGAAATATTTCAGGTCTTTTATTGTTTTAAAACTGATGATTTTGGCATACAGCTCATGAAAACACCAAATTCCTATCTCAAAAAATTTGCATATTTCACCCGACCAATAAAAGAAAAGTGTTTTTTATACAAAAAAAGTCAACCTTCAAATAATTATGTTCAGTTATGCACTCAATACTTGGTCGGGAATCCTTTTGCAGAAATGACTGCTTCAATGCGGCGTGGCATGGAGGCAATCAGCCTGTGGCACTGCTGAGGTGTTATGGAGGCCCAGGATGCTTCGATAGCGGCCTTAAGCTCATCCAGAGTGTTGGGTCTTGCGTCTCTCAACTTCCTCTTCACAATATCCCACAGATTCTCTATGGGGTTCAGGTCAGGAGAGTTGGCAGGCCAATTGAGCACAGTAATACCATGGTCAGTAAACCATTTACCAGTGGTTTTGGCACTGTGAGCAGGTGCCAGGTCGTGCTGAAAAATGAAATCTTCATCTCCATAAAGCTTTTCAGCAGATGGAAGCATGAAGTGCTCCGAAATCTCCTGATAGCTAGCTGCATTGACCCTGCCCTTGATAAAACACAGTGGACCAAGACCAGCAGCTGACATGGCACCCCAGACTAGGGCAGGGCAATATGGCCAAAAATATATATCACGATATACATTTGAAAATTTGTGATAACGATATAACTGACAATATGACTGATGAGACAGCCTACTTTAAAACGGCACAACTTTATTAGTGCAAAAAAAATATTTTCACTTTAACAAGCAACTGTTTTTTTACATATATTAAAGCTATAACTTTGTACCAAAATTTACCAGCACAAATCTTACAAATTCCTTTCGGACATTTTAACCAAAAGGCATTTCAAACGGAAATGGATTGACATGCTCAGCATTACCATGTATAGTATCCACGAAACGCAAGTAGTTCCTTTGCAACAAAAAACTTCAGTGTGCCAAATAAATAAGTTAAACAATACAATTGCACAAACCCTTGAGTAAACATCAAAAAGTAAATAAAAACAAAAAGAAAATGGATACATTATGCTGTTGTGCATGGACGTTTTGTATACTTGTTCAAGTTTTAAGATTCTTTGTCAGAAACACTAACATGTTAACAGATGTGGGCTTAAGGGAGAACCTTTGACACGTTACTACATTTCCACCTGTGCTGAACAACCTTTCAGATGCAGAGCTAGTTGCTGGAATGCAGAGATATTTCCTAGCTAATCTGCTGATGTGGGGAAAGTTTACTGTGTGAATTCTCCACCACATAAGCGGATCACACTCACTGTCTGCTGGCGGACTATTCACATAACTGGTTATTTCAGAAAATAACCTCTCTGTAGTTACATCTGCCTTGGCACTAACCGGTCCCTTCAAAAAACTTCCGAGACTCTTCTTTGGCTTTTTAGCAGCTACCTGACTTGTCTGGTCTCCAGCAGATGGAGGAGGGGTTTCTGAAACACCTGGACCTGTGCTATGCTGGTCTGACAGAAAATGCTCTAATTCACTAATGGCTTGAACTTTGATGGCTTCGCTCTCACTCTCACTGAAATATTCTGTACCAAAACGTGGATCAAGGAGAGAAGCCATGTTAACAAGTGTCGGCTTCTTCTTTTGTGCTCTGGAACTCACTTTTTTTTACTCCGAGAGGAGGGGGCGCCGAACTCCAAAACCCCAGCGGGAACTGTTTCAAAATAAGACCCAGCACTGAGAGACAGAGAGTAAAAACAACACACACAAACAACAGATATCTGTTTCAAAAGGACGCACCTGCAGATGGGAGCCAGACAAGATCTGACTCATTCTTCTACAAGGCTGTACCATTTTTATTTCCAAAAGAACAAAGAACATATCACATGACTCCTCTCTCCTCCTTCTACATCTTGACAGGTCATTTATTTTCTCCAGGTCTCCTGACCGTACCAGGAACTAGAGTTATAGCTGATCCTCCCTGCTTTCAGTTCATATCTTTACTCAAGAGTTTGTTTACTTAAAACCTTAAACCCTATAAAATACTGGTAACAGAGTCATGTTTTACTACCCTGAATAATATAAACAGGCCTATTACTTCTAAAGCTTAAAAAAAGATATAATTAAAACATATGTACTGCATAATAAAAAATAGCCCCAAAAAAGTAGAATACAACACAAGCCTCTCTGTGACACTATCTTTGTAGCTTATGTTAATGTAGTCAAGTATTGTTGTTTTGATGTCTTTGGTCAGGTGAGTGTCACTCTCTTTTACTTTTAATAGGTCATTGTTAAAAATCTGAAGGACAGGCTTAACACATGAAATCGTCACATATTCTTCAGCAGAAAAAGCATCTGTGAACTCTAGAAGTGGACTCAATACAGTGCTGATCGAGTCAAGCACCTCAATGTCTTGCCATGTCAACATAAGATGCCTTGTAGTTTTGTCAGCAGCTAAAACCTGTGCTATAGCCTTTTCTTGTTCCAGTAGCCGTTGGATCATCCTCTGCTTTGAACCCAAACGAGTGCAACATTCAGTTATGAGTTTGTGTTCTGGTAGGCCCAGTTCTTTTTGGGCAGCTTGCAGTGCTCGCTGGCGCTTCCAGCTGTGGCCAAAAGCAGCAACAATCTTCTTTCCCACTCCAACTGCTCGTTCTATCCTTGGGTCCTTCACACTTCTCTCTAAAAGACATTTTATTTAAAAACATGTCACTATCCTAAGCAAATATATATATATATATATTTAACAGCATTCACACAATTAATAACACAAACTGTAGTGGCTACTATCATAAATGTAATAACCCACGATTCCCGGGTCACAGGCTAATAGAAAAAAATGCTGGATCTGACGTTTTAATTAACTTACCTATTGCAATGTGCAGGCGATGTCCGAAGCATGAAAGTCTGGTCCAGTTGTTGAGTGCGATGGCTTTCACAACGTTCGCCCCGCTGTCTGTCGTCACACACACTTGTTTTTCCTCCGGAAGATTCCACGAACTGAGAAATTCTTTTAACCCTTTGGCTATATTTTCCCCAGTATGGTCCTCGGGAAAAAAACTTGTTTCAAGGCACATGTTTTGTAGCTTCCAGTCTTTGTCTACGTAGTGTACTGTGAGACTCATGTAGGGGTCCGATGTACGGCTTGACCACATGTCCGTAGTGGACGCAAAAAACTCCACCGAAGACAGAGCGTTTGACACTTCAGTACGGACCTCCTCATATAAAGCAGGCAAGGCGACATTAGAAAAGTACTTCTTGGAGGGCAGCTTGTAACGGGGATCAAACATTTTAAGCATCTTTGTGAAACCCTCTCTTTGTACACTCTGAATGGGCATCATATCTCTGGCCAAACAATGTGTCACTGTATTAGTTAGTTCCCCCCAGCGTTTGCTGCTTTTATCATACGGTGTGCAGCTATTTAAAGCTACGCCGATTGTTTGTTGAGCCAGCTTCTTTGGTTTCACCACCCTAGTTGAGGTAGACGCCTCTTCACGTGCTTTAACAGCTTTGTTGTACTCCAACAAGTGCTTTTGCTTCAAATGATGAAACAAGTTTGTCGTGTTACCTCCTTTCGCTACGACGGTCCGCTTGCAGCTTCTACAAAAAATTATGCTTTGCTGTGCATCTGACGGGCGAAAACCAAACCAGTTCCACACCACGGAAGTTGCACCCTTTTTGCTAACCAATTCTGGTTCATCTGTGTCAATCATTGAACCTGTTTCGCCTCCTCAGTCTCTGTCGCCGCCATGCTTCCTCCCCCATGTGCATATGATCAGATGAAAACAAAGGCACTGCGCATGCGTGTTTCACCCATATTGTATCGCGTTATTTCATTTTCTTATCATTCCCTAACATTGTACCGGTATTACCGTGAAAGGTATGATATGGCACAGCCCTACCCCAGACCATCACTGACTGTGGGTACTTGACACTGGACTTCAGGCATTTTGTCATTTCCTTCTCACCAGTCTTCCTCCAGACTCTGGCACCTTGATTTCCGAATGACATGCAAAATTTGCTTTCATCCGAAAAAAGTACTTTGGACCACTGAGCAACAGTCCAGTGCTGCTTCTCTGTAGCCCAGGTCAGGCGCTTCTGCCGCTGTTTCTGGTTCAAAAGTGGCTTGTAGCCCATTTCATGCACACGCCTGTGGCTCTAGATGTTTCTACTCCAGACTCAGTCCACTGCTTCCGCAGGTCCCCCAAGGTCTGGAATCGGTCCTTCTCCACAATCTTCCTCAGGGTCCGGTCCCCTCTTCTTGTTGTGCAGCGTTTTCTGCCACACTTTTTCCTTCCGACAGACTTCCCACTGAGGTGCCTTGATACAGCACTCTGAGAACAGAAATTTCTTTCTGTGTCTTACCCTCTTGCTTGAGGGTGTCAATGATGGCCTTCTGGGCAGCAGTCAGGTCGGCAGTCTTACCCATGATTGAGGTTTTGAGTAATGAACCAGGCTGGGAGTTTTTAAAAGCCTCAGGAATCTTTTGCAGGTGTTTAGAGTTAATTAGTTGATTCAGATGATTAGGTTAATAGCTCGTTTAGAGAACCTTTTCAAGATATGCTAATTTTTTGAGATAGGAATTTTGGGTTTTCATGAGCTGTATGCCAAAATCATCAGTTTAAAAAAAATAAAAGACCTAAAATATTTCAGTTGGTGTGCAATGAATCTAAAATATATGAAAGTTTAATTTTTATCATTACATTATGGAAAATAATGAACTTTATCACAATATGCTAGTTTTTTTAGAAGGACCTGTATAAGTTCAGTCTGTTTACCATTAAAATGAATCTTTTTCCTAAATTTATCTGCTTATTTCACTGTATTCCCTTAAAAGTACCAGCATAATTTTTTTAAAGACTTGAACTAAGCAATATCTTTATTCTTAAGGCAAAATGTATTTTATTGCATTGCTTTGGCTGGGCCCAATAAATATATCTTTACAAAAAAAGAGAAAATTGTCATCATTAAGAAACTGTCTTGATGGCAATGTGAAGTGAAGAAAAATCTTTACTTACCCTGTCAGCCCACCAAATATCTCTGTCACATAGGAATAGTCGCCGCCAGATTTGGGAATGGTGACACCCAACTCAGCATAGCACATTGAGCCCAGAGCAGCAACGCATCCTCCTAGTACCCACACCACCAAAGCCAAACCCACTGAGCCGGAGTGCTCCAGAACCCCCTTTGGTGAAATAAAGATCCCAGAGCCAATGATGTTTCCTGAGGAAAAGAAGAAAGTCAGTGTAGTAGGCCATTATGTTTTTAGCAGAAATATGGTAAGTGTTCCATTTGTCTCGCTGCTTCCTGGAGAGCGAGTGAAGCTGCGCATATCTAGGCTACTTGATTCGGCTCAGCCTCGGCAACCCGGAAACAAGATGGCGACCGCGGCGTTGTGTACCATCTCCATGACAACAGCGGAGTTCCTTGGTGATGACGTCAGCGGAGGATTCCGGCGCATTAACTGGAGCTGCAACTCTTTTGGACTTAATTTGCTGGAGAGTTTAAAACCACGCCAGACTGACTATTCTGGGAGCTACTTTTCCCATAGTAGACTCCACTTGAGCTGCAATGCTCTTCCAGACTTCAGTAATTTGTGTGTTGAACTTACCTCCTAGGAAAAACTGTGATGAAAACATTTTGTAGTACTAAGACAGAGTGTCTGTTTACAAAGTGAGAGTTACACCTCACTTTGTCAGAATTGCTGACATTTGGGATTCTTTTATTTACTTAAGGTAAAATCCCCTTTTGAAGCCCTATTTGGCTGTTGTGTCCCGTGCTTTGTTTTTCCTTTTTGGAAAGCACTGTTTTGTTAAAATCAAAAGCCTGTTAGCAGTTTCTAGGAAACTGAGTATTTTTGTTAAGGTAATTTATTTATCATTTTTGTTTTGTTGTGGATAATTCAGGGCTGTGTCTAGTTAATTATGTTAGTACCACCAGCCCTCGACCTTTGTTGATTTTATTTGGTTTATGTTAATAAATTGTGGTAATTATTTCCTCAAGCAAAGTTTGTTACCTCTCACCTTATTCCTTTAATTCAATTCAAATTCAATTCAAAATTACTTTATTAATCCCAAAGGGAAATTAAATGTTGTTGTAACTCATTATGCAAGTTCCTTCAAAGATTTGTTCTAGATGCTGATGGCTGTGGGTAGGGATGATCTCCTGTAGCGCTCTGCAGATCTGAAGAAGCCTCTGACTGAAGACGCTCTGTAGTTGTATGACAGTCTGATGTAGAGGATGCTCTGGATCTATGGCGTCTTCTTTTCAACTCATCAGGGTTTTGTGGCTGTAGTTGAGGTCTTATTTGAGCTTTTGTGATGTTAATCAGCTGCTGCCAGTTGTAAACCACCTTGTTGCCATGGTTATGCATCATAACAAATGTCCAAAAATAAAAAGTATCAGCAAAAATCCTTCCAGCTGCACAGCAATCAAAACCAGAGAGAACAGTTGTTCACAAAAACAATGTTTCTACCAGAAATGGAAGAATTAAAGTTTAAAAAAAGAAAAAAATATGAACCAAAGTAACAGAGCTACTCCAACATGCTGCCACCTTGAGCGGCGCAATTCCGGAATGCATACACATACACATTTACACCTCAACCCCCCCCCTTTGCCAAGGGGGGTTTGTAACAAGTGGGGGCTCGTCCAGGATAATTTATCTCTCGTTACAAACCCCCTTTGGAAAGGGGGGGGGGAGTTGAGGTGTAAAGTAATAAGGTGAGGGGTAACGAACTTGGCTTGAGGAAATAATTACCACAATTTATTAACATAAACCAAATAAATACAACATAGGTCGAGGGCTGGTAACAGGCTTTTGATTTTAACAAAACGGTGCTTTCCAAAAAGGAAAAACAAAGCACTGGACACAACAGGAACGCTCTCCAGGAAGCAGCGAGACAAAAGGAAAAAGGAGAGCAGAGAGCACACAAACACGGGGGCCGTGACAGTAAGACTGAAATAGTGAGACACCTATAATGAAAGTCAATGCCTCTCAAATACAATTTTTCAACATGAGAGAAAAAAGCATAAGAGCATAAGAGAGGGGGAGGAGTTGCTACCTTGGTTCATGATTCATTAAAGTGTAAAATATTTACAGGCCCCTGAGATCCAATGCAAAAATGTTTTAATGACTTTCTCTATGATGTGTTGATAACCAATGTAATCATTGTGGAAGACTTCAAGGCAAGGTAATTTTATTTGTATAGCACACTTTCAACAGCAGGGTAATTCAAGGTGCTTTACATGATTTGGTGATTTAAAAAAACACATGGAATATAACATTGGAAATTAAAAGTAAAAGAAACACACATTACACATGATACACAAATCAAAAAAGCAAATCAAAAAAGCAAGAGAGCATGAACACATTTCATACATATGACATCAAGCATTTACTCGAACGCAATTCTAAACAGATGGGTTTTTAGTCTCGATTTAAAGCAGTTCAGAGTTTCAGCAGCTCTAAACTCGTCAGGAAGTATGTTCCAGATTAGGGGAGCATAGAAACTGAAAGCTGCTTCTCCATGTTTAGTTCTGAGTCTAGGGATGTTCAGTAGGCTAGAGTTGGAGAACCTGAGTGGTCTGGGTGGTTGGTATGGTGACAACAGGTCTTCAACATATTTTGGTGCTAAGCCATGTAATGATTTATAAACTAGTAGGAGTATTTTGAAGTCTATTCTCTGAGCTACAGGGAGCCAGTGTAAGGACTTTAGAACTGGGGTGATGTGCTCTATTTTCTTGGTTCTAGTGAGGACGCGAGCGGCAGCGTTCTGGATCAGCTGCAGCTGTCTGATTGACTTTTTAGGCAGACCTGTTGCAGTAATCAATCCGACTAAAGATAAACGCATGGGTGAGTTTTTCTAGGTCCTGTTGCGACATCAGTCGTTTAATCCTAGAAATGTTCTTCAGGTGATAGAAGGCTGACCTTGTTATTGCCTTTATGTGACCCTGGAGGTTCAGGTCTGAGTCCATTACTACATCTAAGTTTTGAGCCCGATCAGTAGTTTCTAGCTGTATTAATTGAAGCTGTGTGCTGACTCTTGATCGTTCCTCCTTGGGTCCAAAAATAATTACTTCAGTTTTGTTTCTATTCATCTGGAGAAAGTTATGGCCCATCCATCCATTTATTTGGTCAATGCATTGATTTAGGATTTGAATGGGTTCAGAGTCACCTGGTGATATTGCAATGTCGAGCTGAGTGTCATCAGCGTAGTTATGGTAGCTAATGTTATTGGTTGCTATAATCTTGCCTAGTGGGAGCATGTAGATATTAAATAAGAGGGGCCCCAAGATGGAGCCCTGGGGCACCCCACATGTGATTTCTGTTCGTTCTGATGAAAATTTTCCTATTGAAACATAGAAGTCCCTGTTCTTTAGGTAAGACTCGAACCAGCCAAGTAGTGTACCAGAGAGTCCGACCCAGCTCTCCAGTCGTTCCAATAAAATATCATGATCAACAGTGTCAAATGCTGCACTGAGGTCCAACAGAACCAGCACTGTGGTTCTACCACAGTGTGTATTTATGCGGATGTCATTGAATACTTTGATGAGGGCAGTCTCGGTGCTGTGGTGAGCACGGAAACCAGACTGAAAAACATCAAAACGGTTAGTCATTGTTAGGAAGCTATTTAACTGCTGAAACACAGCTTTTTCAATAATCTTACTGATGAATGGAAGATTAGAGATTGGCCTGTAGTTCTGCATTAACGTGTTGTCCAGATTTTTCTTCTTTAGTAGTGGTTTAATAACTGCTGTTTTTAAAGCCTGAGAGAAGACACCAGATAGCAGGGATGAGTTCACTATTTGAACAAGATCAGACCCAATAACAGGATGAACTTTCTTTAGAAAAGCTGTGGGTAGGATATCAAGACAGCAGGAGGAGGAGCTTAATTGGATAATGATATTTTCAAGGCTGTTCTGGTTTAATTCGTGGAATTCAGACATTTTCTCTACATGGTTGTTGATTGGGGATGGCACTGGTTGTGGGTTCGATATTGAGGAACAGATTGACTGTCTAATTGTTAGAATATTTTCAGTGAAAAAGCTGGCAAATTCATTGCAGGCCCTGGTAGAGTTTAGTTCAGGGGCTACTGTCACTAAAAGATTAGTCTTTCCACTGTTGCAAATAGAGTCCGTGCATTATTAATGTTTCTGTTGATGATTTCAGAAAAGAACGATTCCCTAGCATCTTTTGTGGTTAGCTGATATCTATTCAGTCTCTCTTTGTAGATCTCACAGTGAACCTGGAGTTGAGGTTTTCGCCATTTTCTCTCGGGTCGTCGACACTCTCTCTTTTCACTACATACCAGTGTATTACTTGTCCACGGAGACTTGTTTCTACCTGAGACTACTTTCACTTTAGTTGGAGCAATGGAATCCATGATGTCTGAGATTTTCGCAAGGAAATTATCTACCAGCTTATTTACTGAGTTTGAGTTGGGAGATGAGGGGGACGTGGTGGAAGGGTAAATATGTTTAAAGGTTTCTACTGAACTGTCCCCTAGAAAAAGCTTTTTTATAGTGGTCTTACTGTGGCTGGATAATTTAGCAGAGATGTTACTTTCAAAGAAAATACAGAAATGGTCAAATAATGCAATATTAATTACCGAGATGTTGGAAATATTTAAACCTTTTCTGATAATTAAGTCCAGAGTGTGTCCTTTATTGTGTGTTGGTTGTTTGACATGCTGGGTCAGGCCGAAGTTGTTGAGAGTATCATCTAATGTTTTTGCTTGTCTATCTTGGGGGTTGTTGGTATGGATGTTAAAATCCCCCACAATGATTAGTTGGTCATAGTCGATACATATTACAGAAAGAAGGTCATTGAAATCATTACAGAAGTTAGAGTTAAGTTTTGGTGGTTTATATAAACTTAGAAATAAAGCTTTGTTAGGCTCATTTATCTGGGTGGCTAGGTATTCAAAAGAATCAAACGTGGCCAGGGTTACCTTTTTAAAGTTCATTGAGTTGTGAAAAATGGTGGCTACACCTCCACCTCGTCTGTGCTTTCTGCTCTCGCTTAAGGAATTGTGAGTAGATTCTATCAATGCAGTTGTTTCGTTATCTTCATCTAGCCAAGTTTCAGATAAAAAAAGGGCGTGTAAATTATGCTCAGTGATGAAGTCATTGATAAGAAAAGACTTCCTGGATAGAGATCTAATTTTAATAAAGCTAACTTAAGTATTGCGATGATGGGCAGCTGAACCTTCTGACAGGTTATCAACTTGAGATTTTGTTTAATATGAGAGCGTGTGGTTAACGGTTTATGTTTCCTGCTGCTGATAATCACTGGCATGCTAAGTTCAGCGGGGGGTTGCCGGGCGAGTTCTGGGGGACAGTAGGGGTAGATTTACTGCCCAGTTCCCTCAAATATCAAATATCTGTAATAATCAGTGGGGGGAAGCTCTCAGGCTTATTGACACTAGTCACAGGGGTTTGGTGTAGTCTAAGTTTAGGTGTTAATTGTGTCCCAAATTTGATTTGCTCGTTCAGTCTGTCTGTAAAGTTTCTAAATGAAGACTCATTTGATGTGGCTGAGTCACAGGAAGATGAAGACTTAATCTCTGATGGTTGTTTATCTATTCGGTCCTGTGGTGTCATCATGACTTGCTGTTTTTGTTCTCTGATATCCATGGGGGCCTCAAGGTCGGCTTTCGGGAGCAAGTGTTTTGCTTTCTGATTTTGATAAGAAAAAATGTTTGCTGCTAAGAGCCTTACTCCGGCCTTGTTAAGATAACCTTGGCCTGCTTTAAACAGATGTCTAGCACTTCCAAATACTTTGAAATTATTAATAAATGTGAACGACTTCTCAACTGATTGTTTCTTCAACCATTTATGGAGCATGCGGAGTCTGCTAAATCTTTCATCATTCCTTTCAGGGACTGGTCCGCTGATGAGGATGTTTACGTTAAGTCCATCAAGTCTCTGTAGGAGATCAGAAAAGTCTCTCTTCTTAATCTCTGATTGTCTCATTGCGATATCTGCTGATCCAGCGTGTATGACGAGTTTTTCCAAAGTAGGATGTTGGTCCAAGTTGTTCTGGATTTTTTCTATTTCTCTCACTGTATTTTTGTAGCAGCTATAAACTTTGGTATTCTTGGTACAAAAAGCCTCACTTCCATTAATTGATCCGTCTTGTATGATAACAATCTTTGCTGGGGGGGTTCTTACTTTGTTATGTGTCTGTTTGATGCGGCTGGGTTTCTCCTGGTGGCTTTGACTGGTTCCAGGGGCTGCGTCATCTTTCGGGGAACTCAAGGCTGCGAATCTGTTTTTCAGCGGGATTCCAGGTGGAGAAATATGTCTTGTTTTTGGCTGAAACCTCTTTTGTTTACTTCTGGCAGAAGCGGCAGGGCTGGGTTCAGAGCTTTCTCTGTGCTGGAGTTTCTTTTGTTTTTTCTTCCTCGGAGAACAGGCTGGGGTTGATGATTCTGTGCGTTTTAAAGCTGGTCAGTGTTCATTAGAGTGCTGAGTTCTGCCAGATAGACGTTTGTTAGCTGATGGAGTTGTGTTGTCCTGTGTTTTCTCTGTGACACGGTTAGACCGATGTAACACCGGGCTGACAGGCTGTTCCCTGTGTGTATTCAACGGTAAAGTTGTGTCGTTTGCATAATCAGCGTGGAGATCAAAATTAATTTCCAGACGATGTAGCTTCGTTTCAATGCCCTCAATTCTGTGGAGCAGTTTTTCCAAATACTTAGCTGAGCAAAAAGCCATGTTGATAAGTCCATAAAAAAGTAATCCAAGAGGAGATCCGGTCCAATACAGTAACTCCAGGAGCTGGGTAGATAAAGTAACTAAGAAAAGGTTAAGAAAACAAAACAAAACAAAAGAAAACAAGAAAAGCAAACAGAAAATAAAATAAAGTCAACGGATCTGGGGAGAGACAGAGAGCAGCTGCATAACAATGGAGCTCCACCACACAACCAAAGTAGTAAGAGACAACATAAGGTGGTAGGTAGTTAAACAACTGGGAGAGAAGAAAGAAAAATTACTACAAACAAGAAACAGAACTGTGAACAAAGATATGTGGAAGTAAAAGAGAGCATCTAGCCTAGTTAGCTTAAACACCATTGATACCAGCCAAGAATTGTTGGATCTAATACTGCTGAAACGGCTGAAAAAGATTTAAAAAGACTGGAAGAAAATGTTACAGATATTAAAGACAAACTGCTTAACATTAAGAGCAAATTGGACAAATAAAGGAAAGAGCTTGCATGGCCGGAGACACAATTATATGATATCAGAGGGCACCGAGATACAGAGAACACATTTGCAGCGGTACGCATCTGAACTGCTCCTGGTAAGAAGGGAGTGTCATGTTAGTTTTCAGTTTTTTTTACCAAGAACACCACAGAGACCAATAAAAGTTTGAAATGTTTATTAAGCAATGATGGTGATAATGAGAGGACGCGGGAACACTGTAGAAAGAATTGGAGGAGATATGCACTGTTGAAGGAGAGAATCCACAGGCGATAATATATTTTCTTAAGGAGAATGGTTTGCTGAAAATCAGGTCAGGCTTACTAGATAGATGGGCTGCAAGGGAGGAGAACCCAGGAGTTTGGGATGTCTGCGAGAACTTCTGATGTGAACTTCTGATGGTACTCAGAGGGCGGGTAGACAGAGCAAGAGGAAGTAATGAGAACCACGGAGGAGCAAGGAGCTTGAAGACTCTCAGACGAGGTAAAAAGCCTGTGCTTATAGTGAAGGAGGAGAACTGAGCACAAGGAAGGGATGACAAGGAACACCTGGAGAAATCAGTTGGAAGCCTAACAGAAAGCCCACAGGAAACTAAGGAGCAACACAGAGGACTTGAGGTATACCAGAGGTAGATAACACTCAGGCCCCAAAGGTCTGTCAGTCAGCTCCTTATATTCTCCAGTGGAGATGAGCTCAATGAGCTGCACCTCCTAACATGGAGAGCATAGAGGCGAAATACAGTATCTATATCCAGCAAAACTGAGAATAAAACTGGACATCGGAGAGAAGACCTTTGCAATACTATCAGGGGCCACACCGATCCTGAAAGAGCTTGGAATTGGAGCACGCCACAGGACTGAAGAAGAGCTTAAGGAAGGCTGAAAAAGCAATGTGAAGAGACAGAGAGAGACAACACTGTTAACATAAGACCTTAAGGCCGTTATGCAGGAAGAACTCAAAACTAAATACATTTTAGAGTAATCTTGAGGTATGTAGACAGACCTAAAATAAAGGGGAAAATAGAGACAAAGAAGTAGATTTTAAACATAAAAAAAAAAGATTACATTGCACATTTACATAAGTTTCAGGCAGAAGGGTTCAGGATAAATATGTATAGATAACACTCACTTAGATCTTTTTTACACAGCGGTGTGATATTGGTTGTTTTTCAAACCTTCTTCCCACAAAGAAGTAGTGCTGTAGTGCTCTAGAGTGGTCTTGGTTTCGAGACCACTTTTTCGTGGTCTTGGTCTTGTCTTGGAATCGACTTCATTTGGTCTCGGTCTTGTCTTGGTCACAGACAGTAGCTTCACGCACAGTCAGGAAGAGTCAGAGATGTCCGCTAATTCTGCCGTCGTAAAATTTGGCTATAGGCTATAGAACACAATGAGTTTGTGTGCCAGGTGACACACAAAAAAAGCATTCCACTAAATGTCGGTTTTGCAACATAAAGTTAACAGACTGCTAGGGTTGCCAACCGTCCTGTAAAAAAATCGTCCCGTATTCAGAGAAAAGTTTACACGTTCTGTATTGAGGTAAAATGTAACGCGATTTGTCGACACAAACCTGGAATTATTCTGCCTTTACGCTGCGCAGCTGCTTCTTCTTTCTCATTGTTTCCCCCTCCCTCTCCTGTTGCTCCTCAAATCATGAAACTGATCAATGATCAGCTGATCGGCTTTTCTGTCGCAAGTCTCCTGTTTTTTTATCGCCCACCTAGCGCAGAAAGAGGAAACCAATGGATGTCGCGCTAAACAATAGCAGCATGTTTAAGCTTGATAACCTGCTTAAACGTTCCTGTTCATCAGAACCAAACAGGTGATGGAGAAACAGTTTAACGTTTTAGGTGACATGAATGAGTTGAAGGGAAGTTATGAACTGTTTCTGAGATACAAATAACAACGGGATCCTTTTCTACATAGCTCTGTGCTCTAGAAAAGTTGTGCGAGGGGCCAGTTAGGGCATTAACAGGGAAAGGGGGGCAGAAATACATACTTTTCTTTCTTATTCTCATTTAAAATGTCTAGCTTTTAATTAATAATTATCTGAATCTTACAACCAAAGTAGTCATCTGATGTTAAATGTATAGAAATCCATTATCGTATATAGTAAATATTAAGTCTAATATATACTCTAGTAAGCTATAGTACTTTTTTCCTTTGGGAAGGTACCATCTGTGCAGTCTAGAATTCTGTCAAAGAAAGATGTTGAATCTATTTAACTATTGTAGAAAATAATTGATTTATGTGCATTTGTTTTACACGTGCATTAACTTAAATTCGATTAGGTTGATTAAGCATCATGAGGCGGAGGATGGGGGGTGGTTCCTTATTTTTTTGCTGGGAGTTGGCAACCCTAGACTACGTCAACTTTTATCAGGCACCTGGAGAGGAAGCACAAGGAGAGGTAAGTTAAGCTAAGACTCAGGACTAGCCATTCTCTTTTCTTTAAACTCTGCGGACAAAAATATCACCAAACCCATCACTACCAAAATTCCATGTAATTTAGCACTATTATTGCAAAAATGTTGTCCATGCACAGTACGGTTTGTTTTAGGACAATATTTCAGTTGTTTGCTAGCATCTGCTGACATATAACTATGATTAGCACTAGCGTAACCGCAGATACCCTGGTTGTAACATATAATAGCATTGTAATGCATAGGCTTAAATCGTAAAATTGTATTGAAACTATGCTTCTGTCCTTGTTATGCTTATGGATGGAAGTAATAAATTTTGCCTAATTCATCATTCTCATTTCTGGCTACAGTGCATTCCAAGACTTTAATGATCTGTTAATGGTGTGCTACAGTGTGGGATTTGTGAAAATAGCAGAGGGGGGGGCTGGGGTTATTTTTTTAAAACTTTTTATTCATGAAAACAACAACAGGTTTGTGTATGCAGGCTGCAGGGCATCTTGCACATACGTTTACCCTTTCAAAACTGACAGAAAAATGTGAAAAACATTATTAACATTAACAAAAATTATTGTTGACATAAAAAATTAAGATAAGATCAAATATATTAAGACAATTACAATTAAAGATAAGAATTCACGTGACTTATCCAGTCATAGCAGGTGAGATTATTTTTTCCCCGTGGCAGTAGCACCTTGTCCGCCCTTCTCAGATCCACAACTCTGCATATTTTTCTGTTGGGAAAAAAGTTCACCTCTGGAACCCAGCCGGGGTCAGGTGCAGAAATACTTTTCAGGTGTAATAATCCCTACCCTGAGTTTATTAAACCGTGCGCACGGATTTGGGGTCCTGCAGGAAAGTATAGATATTTGAGTCATATTTATCAATTACAGTTTTGTCCCCACCACTTAAAAACCTGATATTGTTGTTATTGTTGTTTGTTTGTTTTTTAAACAGTGCATCCACCAGCGCAATTTTCATATATTCAGTATCTAAACAGACTGGTATTCCACTATCTTATACAGTTTCTCTATGTGCGAATCCTGTAGCCTTCTTTGTAGAGATTAATGTTACATTCAATAAAGACTTGCATTCAAAACTGGGTCCTGTTTCAACAGGTAACTGATTAACTCGTATCTCTTTAATGCAAGGTGTTCTAATTATGCTTCGCTACCAGCTCCATGCTTACTAGAGGCAAGACGGACATACACTGTGCGGTTTTTTGACAATTTCCACAAATTTTGCGATCGGTTTGTCTTCAAAGCCGTATAAAAACAAATATTGTATTTGTTGTGCATGGAGTTGAAACAAACCTGGTCACTAGTGAGATGAAGTATATCTTAGTCGTCTTATTTACAAGTTAAAGGAATAATACCCTTTTTCAGTTTTAAAGCTCTGAAAAGGTCCAGCACAATGCCCAAATCCGCGCGCACATAAAACTTTCGTATGGATTCTAAATCCACACGAACGTTTTGTTAAACTGAGAGTACATATTAACATCAACATATGAACCTCAACATATGAACCTCAAAATTATTTTCAGAGATGGAGGGAAGATTGTTGAGTGTTTTTATCAATTCAGTATTAACGACTCATTATACAGTATAGTCTTTGAGGTGCAACTGAAACTGGGGACTCACACTCTTAGGCTAATGGTACATAGGACATGGGTTCATTGCCATGCTATTGATATTTGGTATCTTCTTGTCTGTTGTAGTTTAAATAATCATTAGAAAAATTGTCATGATCACCCAATCAGAGCAAATGCGATCATTTGTGAAGTTGCCCAACAACATTGCTCAAATGGTGTGGGAGTGTTACACTTACAAATGGTTTCAGGTATAACCATGACAGATATGGCCGATGCAATAGAAAAGGTAACATGAATTTGACTTAATTAGTCATGACAACATAATGGCAAACCCATGTGTGATGTGATGTGTGCCGCTGTGAGATGAATTTGGGTTATGCAGCCATGACAATCCTTATAAGCAAAACCAGTTATTTAGCAAAGTCAACCCTCTAATAGTGTAGTAAGAGCTGCCATGTAGTTGATACAGACAGTTGCTTTCACCCATTCACCGGCCAAATTTACAGTGAATGTTTTGTGTCTGTAGTTGAAATTAAACCATGTTGTTGATTTTAGGCCATACAGCTGAGCCTCACAATGGTGCTTTTGTTCTACAATTCATGCTAGTAATCATGTCATGTCAACTCTAGCACTAGTATGTTTTCGATCTTGACTTGGTCTTGGACTGTCTTGGTCTTGGTCTCGACTTGGTCTTGGTCTCGACTTGACTGTCTTGGTCTTGGTCTTGGTCTTGTCTTGGTCTCGATACCCTCTGGTCTCGGTAATGTCTTGGTCTCGGATTAAGCGGTCTTGACTACATCACTACAAAGAAGGAGACTCACACCTCTTTGTCCCAACAGAAATGGAGGCCGTCCTCAGTGTGACTGGAAAGAGTAAAGAACCGATCTTGGTTAATGATACGTTTCTTTTCTGTCTGACATATTATGGAGCTACATTTGCATTACAACTAGGGGTGTCAAGTATCTCGTTAATTGCGATTAATTAATTACAGCCATATTTAACCCGCTATGTTTTTAACCTCAATCTAATTTTTAATCTTTATTTTACTGTTTCTGCATGCAAGTTGCCTTTAAAATAATATCCGTTTTTATGCTTTGGGCTTCTTCTGCTAGTGCAAATCAATGACTCGATGCAATCTGCTGGGATTCCTTAAATAGGAAACTAACTAAAACTTTAAACTAATTGGAATGTTTGTATGATTGTAATGAAATGACTCTTCTTGTAGAGTGCCTTGAGATGACATCTGTTGTGAATCGGCGCTATATAAATAAACTTACTTGAATTGAAATTGCTTGAGTTGGGGGTTAACCACACCCTAAAGTGGACATCAGGTGGGTGTCATTAGGTCTGCTTATTATGAGTGACACTTCAGTTTTAGTGAAGAGAGGCAAGAGGAGTGAGTGGTGAGTTGCAGACAGTGTTACCAACTTAGTGACTTTGTCGCTATGTGTAGTGAGTTGTTAGACCCCTCTAGCGATTCTTCTTCTAAAAAGCAACTAGAGACAAATCTAGTGACTCTTTCTGGCGTTATTGGAGACATTTGGGAGAAGCATAAATCCTTCCTACTCTCACTGAGCAGCATTGGGGCCGTGGACTGCTCTCCGTTTCAAAGTGCTCACAGCAGGCGGCAAGTCCATGTGCAGCTGCTCTGCCCACCAATCCAGGTACAGCTGGACTCACTCTGAGCAGATATTTACCCTGCTGAGTCCAGAATGCTAACAAACGCACGTTCTCAAAGCCAAAGTTGCAGTCAGCACTGGGGCTAGTCTCAAAAACAGAGAAATGTAAATGGCTGGGACTACATCTGTTCAAGTCTGTTAAAAACAGTAAATGACTTCACTTTTTTTTATACATTTCTTCTGTCACAATAATGTAATGAATTTAAAGGAAAATACCACAAGATGAGGACTTTTCTCCAAAATTAAAAAAGACATTAATTAGTTTAATTACAGTTTATAATTATTTAATCTCCAAGTTTTTTAATCTCTTGACAGCACTAATGACAATGTCACCAGGTGAGTATCAACCTGTTCAAGCTTTATTTTTGCTGATGGTCTCAGACCTGAATTTTCAAAGACACATAAAGACAATTACAAAGTTGGTCTTCTAACACCTGAAGAACTTTTCCAGGACTAAAAGACACATTTTTTAGAACACTATTGAATTCTAATTCAATTCAATTCAAATTCAAACATACTGTATAAATCCCACAGGGAGATCAAGTGTTGTTGTAGCTCATACTAATTAATTCTTCAAGGAGTTGTTGTAGATCATGATGGCCGTAGCCAGGAAGGATCTCCTGTAGAGGTCTGTGTTACCACGAAATTGAAGAAGCCTCGACTGAAGACACTCTGTTGTTGTAGGATAGTCTCATGAAGAGGATACTCAGGATCATCAATTTTCTTGATTTTATGAAGAATCCTTCTTTGCATCATCATCTCCAGTGGTGCCACAGTTATCCCCAGAACAGAACCAGCCATCTTTATCAGGTTGTTCAGCCTTTTTAAGTCCCTGGCTCTGATGCTGCTACACTAACTGATGATGGTGAAGAGATTACACTCTCCACAACAGACTTGTAGAAGATCTGCAGCATCTTGCTGCAAACCTTGAAAAACCTAAGCTTCCTCAAGAAGTACAGTCTCTTCTGTCGATTCTTGTAGACGTCTTCACTGTTCAATCTTCAGTCCAATCTGGTGTCCAGGTGAACTCTGAGGTATTTATACTCCTCAACCACCTTCTTCTCCCATGATAGAAACAGTGTTTGACTTAACTCTGTTTCTTCTGAAATCTACAATCTCCTTTGTTTTGTTCGCTTTCAAGGTAAGACTTTTGTTTCCACACCATGCTACAAAGTAGTTCACCTGCTCTCTGTATTCAGCTTCTTCTCCATCTCTGATAAACCCAACGACTGCAGAGTCATCTGAGTATTTCTGCAGATACCATAACATACCAGTTTATTTATATAGCACGTTCAAAAACAGCATGGAAGCCAACCAAAGGGCTGTACAAAGACATTCAAATTAAAAACAGCAATGAAATCAATAAAACACAAACAGGAAAAAAGGTGCAAGACAGAGTGAAGCAATGAGAAATCAAAATAATGTTAACTGAAGCATAATAAAACCGAATAAAAACCAAGACAAAAATTTATCAAGGTAAAAAACTAAAGAAAAAATAAGGTTTTCAAACGAGACTTGAAAGTAAGAAGAGATGGGGCGAGTCTGATCGCAAAGGGTAGTTGGTCCCAAAGTTTTGGAGCACAGTCCAAGAAGGCAAGCTTGCCATGAGCTTTACTGCGAGTTGTGGGGACAAGCAGCAGATGCCCAAAGGCTGGGTCATTGTTTACTAGGATACCCACAGACTGCGGTGAGATTCAGCAGACTAGAAGATGGCCACTGAAACGAAAGAAAGACAAGATGAAGCGAAGTTCTAGAGGAGGAGTGCGACACCGACTCTGGAAACCCGGAAGCAGATTCATATTGCCGGTCATCACCCTCGCTAATGTGCGTTCGGTAAGCAAGAAACTGGATGAGCTACTACTAAGTAGTTCATGACTGTGAGTTCAGACAGAGTAACCTTGTTTGCTTTACCGAATCTTGACTTAAAGAGCATCACGCAACCCTGAGCCTTCAGGTAGATAGAGATGAACATAAAAATCTGTAGGAGGGGGATTATGCATGTTTGTTGACAATGCCTGGGCCACTCAGTACACCATTCGTCAAAAGGTGTGCACCCCGGACTATGAAATATTAACGGTGTCATTTAGACCTTTTTATTTACCCAAAGAATTCGGACAAATAACTGTGATTCTCACAATAACAGTGCTGCTGGTGCTAGAATTGTGGAGAGTTACAACAAGGCACTCACCCGCTCTGCTGATCAGGCTGTCTTGATTCTTGGGGATTTTAATTCATGTGACTTATTGAAATACTTGCCCAATGTTCTGCAATACGTGGACTGCCCCACTTGCTTCACAAGAACTATTGATCGTTGCTATGGCAACATTTCTGGAGCATATAAATGTTGGGATTCTGTGTCTGAGCGCTGGAGGCTTGTTGGGTTTGTGTGTGTTTTCCTCCTACCTTCTCTGCGGGGGCGTGGCAGGCTGCTGCGGCAGGTGCAGCTCATCGGAGCTTGTTTACTCCACCTTCAAAAGAGGAGCGGAGACTGCAAGCTGGAGCCAGATGATTCTCGCTACAAGCGTGATAACAAGGCCAAACCTCCGTTCTCTATTTTCTAGAAGAGTTTTAGATCCAAGTTCCAGATCGACTGACCCACCTGTTCTCCTCCTAGATCCCGGGTCAGTTCCTTCCTCAAATTCCTGGGTTCCTTCGTGAAATTCCTGGTTTGGAATTTATTCCGTGTCAGATGATACTCACCTCTCTCCGGAAAAGTCCTCACAGTCAGCCTCTGCATCGCTTCCTCAGCCGAACCATCTGCTCTCCGCTCACCTGCCCGACTGCCCGCTCCACCTGCAACAACACAAAATCAAATCAGCATCCCCTCCAGCCAACCTCAGGTTACAGGATCCCTCTTACCTCCTCCTACGTTCATCTCAAGCGCTCTTTCCGTAAGTCACCACCTCATTACTCACCATCTCCACTCCAGATCTCCTCGAACTTCTCTCATCTCCATAACAGTTACTTCCTGCTCCATGAATCCCGTTTCCACTCCAGAGACACTCCAGTGACCATATTCACCTTTTAAAATAAATAATTATTATTTTATTCCTACTACTGTGTCCGTCTGAGTTGCCTGTGAGTCCGAAACCTGCAATCATGACACCACATTACCCGCTATAATCGATGGAAGAGATTGTTTGAACTTCTTCCTTCTCTGTCTCCTTTTTGCTCTTGCTCTGCATCCATGATGCCTCCTTTTCAACTCAGGGATTTGTGGCTTCAGTTGTGGTATTATTTCAGCTTTTGCGATGTTAAATCAGCTGCTCCCAGCTTTAAACTACTTTGGTGCCATGTTTATAATAACAAATGATCAAAAAGTAAACTGTACAGCAACAAAAGCCAGAAAGAACACTGACCCAAAAAATCGAATCCTTCCCTGAGAAAACAGAGGAACCAACGTCCAAATAAACTCTATACGTTGCCAACAAAGCAGCACAATTCTAGAAACTGAAGAACTCATCTATGCGTTTATCTTAAGTCGTATTGATTACTGCAACATTGTCTTCCCATGTCTGCCAAAAAGTTCAATTATACAGCAGCAGCTGATCCAGCACCTCGCGTTATTTCTAGAACTAGGAAAATAGAGCACACCATCCCAGTTCTGAAGTCCTTACACTGGCTCCCTGTAGCTCAGAGAATATACTTTAAAATACTTTTGTTAGTTTATAAATCATTAAATAGCTTAGCACCAATGTAAGTTGAAGTTCTGTTGTCATTATACCCACCCACAAACCACTCAGTCTACTCACTAATTCCAGTCTACTCAACCTAGAATCAGAACCAAACATGGAGAAGCAGCATTCTGCAAAGCTGCGTAAACATTAAGTTCATTTATATTAAAGCTAAAAACCCATCTGTTTAGGGCTGCCTTTGATTAATAACAACTGGAATGTCATAATAGTAGAATGTTTTAATGTTCTTTATGTCTGATGTTATTCTTTTCTGTTTTTATTGTTTCATTGTTGCTTTTATCTTTCCCTCTAATCCACCTAAGCACCTTGAATTCCCTTGTTGCTCAAAGTGTGCTATACAAATAAATTTGCGTTGCCTTGCCCCCCCTTCCCAAACACAGAAATGGAATGGCAGCAGAGACAACTTCTCACTTTGAGTGTACTATGCTGCCCCAGTGCTGTACAAAATGCTTGGTGCGCTACAGACAGGGAGAAGAAAATATGCAGCCTCATCGGTTCCTCCGCTTTGGGTCAGACACCATCCATCTCTTTGATATAAAGAAACTGTACCGCAGCTGTCACTTTAGGAACACATCTCAAAGTGCAGGTACAGCTTATGGTTTGCAGAAGACAAGTTCAGAAAGTGAGATATTTTTGAGATTTGTTTTACCTTTATACTTTTTAGTTTTTGGTGCTGTGAAGCTGGAAGGCTTTTGCTGTTAATTTTTCACTTTTTGATAACTTGTTATGATGCGTAACCATGGCAACAATGTGGTTTACAGCCGGGAGCAGCTGATTAACATCGCAAAAGCTGAAATTGTAACTCAACTGAAGCCACAAATCCCTGATGAATTGATAAGGAGGAGACGTGGATGCAGAGCAAGAACAAAAAGGAGACAGAGAAAAAGGAAGTTCAAGCCATCTCTTCCGTCGATCATAATGGGCAACGTGAGATCACTGCCTAACAAGATGGATGAACTCCAAGCCCTTACAAGGACTCAGCCAGAGTATCGGAAATGCAGTGTTATGTGTTTTACTGAGAAATGGCTGCAGGATCATATCCCCGACTCTAACGTCTCTCTGCCAGGCTTCCTGACTGTACGAGCAGACAGAGACCTGAAGACGAGCAGGAAAAGAAAAGGAGGTGGAGTAGCAGTGCTTGTCAACAACAGATGGTGTCATCCAGGACATGTTACTGTGAAGTGTCGTCTCTGCAGCCCAGATATTGAACTCTTGGCAGTAAGTTTTCATCCATATTATTTACGAATAGAGTTCACCAGTGTAATTTTGGCAGTTGTTTACATTCCACCTTCAGCTGTTGCCGACAGTGCATGTAATGTCATCAGTTCCGTTGTTGCTAAGCTACAGACCCAGCACCTGAATGCATTTGTGGCAACATCTGGTGATTTTAATTATACCTAGCTCTGTTCTACTTTTTCAACATTTCAACAGTTAGTCAACTGCTCTACAAGAGAAAACAGGACCTTGGTTTTCTTTTTATGCAAATGTTAAGGATTGATACATGTCCAAACCAAGACCTCCTGTGGGACAATCAGATCACAATCTTGTTTTTCTCTGTTCAGAATATAAGCCACTTGTTCAGAGGCAACCTGTTACAAAGAAAACTGTGAGAAAATGGTCACAGGAAGCTGAAGAAGCCCTGCAGGGTTGTTTTGCGACCACAGACTGGATGACTCTTTGCCAAGCACATGGAGAGGACATTAATGCCATGACTGAGTGTGTGACTCACTATATAAACTTCTGTCTGGACAACATCATCTTCACCAGAACAGTAAGATGCTTCCCTAATAACAAACCCTGGATGTGGTACTAAAATCACATTTAACATTTTTAATTGTAAAGGTTTTCTTTGTTGTTTTACAGACAATATCACAGCACAGAACAGTAAGATGCTTCCCTAATAACAAACCCTGGATCACCAGTGACCTGAAGGAACTGCTAAACAAGAAAAAAAGACCCTTCAGGGAGGGAGATAGGGAATTAATGAGGAGTATACAGAAGCAACCTAAGGTCAAGATCAGAGACAGCAAAGAGGCATACAGGAAGGAACTGGAGAACAAACTAAAGAGGAACAATATCAGAGATGTCTGGTTAGGAATGAACAAAATCACAGGCTTTAAGGACAGGAAGGATTGGATAGATGGAAGTCTGGACAGAGCCAATGAACTGAACACATTCTTCAACAGGTTCAGTTCAGAAACTAGCTCAGCATCCTCCTCTCCTGTTCCCAGCCAAACAGACATCCCATCCTCCTCTGACCAACAGCTTTTCTGTTATAGTCGGATGTTTTATCCTTCACCTCAGCCATGGATTCTTCTGATTCCACAAGTTTGACTTCAACCAAGTAAGGAAATGCTCCTACCCCCTTTGTCTCCCCTTCCCACTTGTCTGTTTCCAAAAGTCAGGTGAAGAGGCAGCAGGAAAAACTGAACCGGAACAAGGCTGCAGTTCCAGATGGTGTCAGCCCCAGAGTCCTGAAGGCCTGTGCAGAGCAACTCTGTGGGATTCTGCAGCACCTCTTCAACCTTAGCCTAACTCAGGAGATGGTTCCAGTGTTGTAGAAGACATCCTGCCTTGTTTCAGTACCGAAGAGAGCTCACCCATCAGTCATCAATGACTATAGACCTGTTGCCCTGACATTACACATCATGAAGGTCCTAGAGAGACTCCTTTTGGCCCACCTGAATAAGCATACCAGAACATATCAGGACCCGCTGCAGTTTGCTTATCGCAGTGGAGTTGGAGTTGAAGATGCCATCATCCACCTGCTTCAACCAACCCACTGTCATCTGGACAAAGCAGGGTGAACTGTAAGGATCATGTTATTTGATTTCTCCAGTGCATTTAACACAATTTAGCCTGAGTTGCTTTGTCAGAAACTCCTGAAGACACAGGTGGAGGCTTCAACAATCGCCTGGATCATTGACTGCCTGACAAACAGACCACAGTTTGTGAAACTGAAGAATTGTGTGTCAAACCAGGTCGTCAGCAGCACAGGAGCACCAGAGGGGACCGTACACTCACCATTCCTTTTCACTTTGTACACCTCAGACTTCCAGTACAAATCCGAGACCTGTCATCTGCAGCAATAGATGACTCTGCAATTGTCGGGTATATCAGAAATGGACAAGAAGTTGAATACGGAGAGCTGGTGGACCGCTTTTTGACATGGTGTGGAAACAATCGTCTTACTTTGAATGTGAATAAAACAAAGCAGATTTCAGAAGAAACAGGGATAAGTCAAACACTGTTTCCATCATGGGGGTGGAGGTGGTTGCGGAGTATAAATGCCTCGGAGTTCACCTTGACAACAGACTGGACTGGAGACTGAACAGTGAAACCGTCTACAAGAAGGGACAGAGTAGACTGTACTTCTTGAGGAAGCTTAGGTCCTTCAAGGTTTGCAGCAATATGCTGCAAATCTTTTACAAGTCTGTTGTGGAGAGTGTAATCTCTTCAGCCATCATCTGTTGGGGTAGCAGCATCAGAGCCAGGGACTTACATGAAATCATTTCTGCCCACAGCCATCACTATCTACAACAACTCCTTAAAGAATTAATTATATGAGCTAAAACAACACTTAATTTCACTCTGGGATCAATAAAGTAATTTTGAATTGAATTGAATAATATATCAAAAATCTTAAAGGATAAATATATTAAACTTGTTTCAGCATGCTTTTTAAACATTTTCAATGTAATAATTTACACAGTTGGTTTGTAAATCTGCCTGCTAACCTTGGATGTGAACTGTACTCTACTTTAACTGTCTTTCCCTAGATCACTAGCCTGGCTTTCGCCAGCCTGATCTGACGGCAGTTTGATTCTGCCCTGCAGATCAGTCTGGAAACCCACACATTAAACTACTGCTATAGCCTATCCAGTTTTTCTGGAACCAATCACAACCGGGCTTATCCGCCTTGCACGCTGTTGGTGGGTTCAAAACGATGACGTCAGAGAAGCGACGGAAAAGTCGGCAAGCAGCTTGTTGTTTACATTGGTCATGGCAGCCACCAGAGCACAGCTATCCGTTGACGCTGCTGTCGGTGCTGTTTTAAAAGATTTAAAAGTTCTCTGCCATTGCTGCTTCTGCAGACCGCAATCCTACAAACTATCCACGTTTGTTGACAAGTTTCCTGGCTGGAGTTTTGCGTTGCTCGGCAAAGTACGTCACCTGGATCGATGGTCTGATTGGTGAATGCTCTATCCAATTGCGTACAGAGTCATTTGAACTATGCCCGTTGGTCACGCCTCTTGTGGAGTAGAAATTACATGGCAGACTCCCCAGACTAAGTTCAATCTTGAACTTAGTCTGGAGAAAGCCAGGCTACTAGATCACCCCGTCTGGTCAAAGCAAAGCAGGTAGTCCGAATGTCTTTAAAAACAGGAGTATATCACATTGTTAGCTGTTATACTTTTAAGTTTTGCCTGAGTACTCATTAATATATTTGAGATTTCCTCTTGCATTAATAATTTTATATCAATGTAGAAATCCAGAAAGCATATACATGTGTATTGTTAAAGTCAATTTCTGAATATGAATGCTTCATTTATTAATCCATCCATCACCTATATCTATACCATTGTAGGTTTGCAGGGAGGCAGGTGCCTATCCCCAGATCTCATTGTGTGGGGTACACCCTGGGCAGGCTTCCAGTACATCATGGTGCAACACAGAGGCCCACCGAAAAGTCCCAAGCACACAGACACCTAAGGCCAACTTAGAGAAACCAATATACATAACAGTCATGTTTTTTGGCGTGTGGAAGGAAGCAGAGTACCCATAGAGAATCCATACAGAGCATACAATCACCTCCACCGTGAAGTTGTTCATCAATTCAACAATGTGGTCTGATTTAAAAAAAAAGACTTAATATGACCATATTAAGATAGATAGATAGATAGATAGATAGATAGATAGATAGATAGATAGATAGATAGATAGATAGATAGATAGATAGATAGATAGATAGATAGATAGATAGATAGATAGATAGATAGATAGATAGATAGATAGATAGATAGATAGATAGATAGATAGATAGATAGATAGATAGATAGATTTTTGTCTGGTTTACATAACAATCAAATAATTATGATCAATAATTTAATATTAATATAATTATTGATGAAGGTCAAGTTTAATCTAATAATATTAGGGGCACCACTTCTGTATTAAAAGACATGCTGTGGAAATTAATTGTATGCATACACCCAAGTAATCACAGAAAACTTCTCTTTAAGCTAAGAGGAATTTATTAAGAAAATAGATCAACCTTACAGCCAAAACATTTAGTCAATAATTCCCATCTATACTAAAGCATGCAACTAACTTCTACAAATCTTATCTTAGAAAACCAATAATATGTGAAAATTAAGACAATTAACATGAAGGGGATCAGGGACAAACAGACAGCTGCCCTTTCACAGGGGAGGTGAGGTTTTGTTCAGAAAGGGAGGTGGCCCTCACTCCAGGGGGCTCAAGTAAAAGATAGCCAGTGGGACAAAGGGTCATAAACCTAGCTCTTGGCCAAGATGGAGCACAGCACATGGAGTATAAGGAGAAAAAGGGCCATAAAACTAGCTTTGGCTAAAATGGGGCAGAGCACATGGTGTGAACTGTCCACGTGGAAGGCCACATCTTTAACTAACAGACAAGAACAATGGAGTTAACCTTTCAGCTAACAGACCAGCTAACGCAGGTCGGACCGAGCCTGACTCTGCCGACCAGGTGATCAAAGACAGAGAGTAGAATGATGAAAAGAGAGAAAGAAAAAGAGTGGGATCCGCTCAGGAAAAGAACCAGTTTAAAACACAGCAAATAATACAGCTCACAAACGTATGCATGTGGCGACGCTAAATGAGCCAACAGCCATTCTTATAGACTCAGCGATTTGTGGAGGCCGCCATCCTGCGCCATTGCTGCGGTGACCAGCGTCCATATACATTCACCGTGCTGTCATTGTAAACTGACCCTCTTCATTGACAGTATGATGAATAGCTGGATTGATTATGTTAGACAGTGGCCTCCAGTAACTGATAAAGGTATGTGGTGGAATATAGGTATATTAAATGAATAAGGATATTAATTTATGAATTAATCATTTTTTGAACAATAATCATTATGATTAAGAGGGAGCATATAAATAAAATAAAAATAAATAAGTTAAATAAATAAATAAATTAGAGCTGTCAAACAATTAAACATTTTAATCTAATTAATCAGAGGGTAGCTGTGAATTAATCACAATTAATCACGACTAATTAACATCCCTAAATATGATTGAATAAATAAAATTTTCGGTGTTAATAAAGGAAAAAACCGCAAGCTGTTGCTCTTTTTTTTTTACGAAATACAGGAAAGATGCATGGAACATTTGTTTTGAATTCCACTGTCACATTTACACGGGCCCTTTTAACCTGTTAATCTTTTAGACAGTTGCTAAGGCAAACTAACTGGTTAAGAATTAAATAGTATGAGCTACAACAACAATTAATTTATCTCTGGGATCAAAAAAGTATTTTTGAATTGATTTTTTTTATAATAGAGGGATTATTTGTTTGTCAACACCACAATGCATGCGCAAATGGTGTGACACCAAACCTTGACATTATATTGCAGCTGCAGTGTTGCTTTGCTATGTTAGCTTGTTTGTTAGCCAAGGGTTACCTGATGTGAAGTGATCACAGCAGATTGTTGCATTTCTAATCATCTCGTTCCAATCGCTTCTTCTGATCACTTGAGACCAAAGATGTCTGTATTTGCCTTGAAAGGGGCGAGTTGATGGAATTTACTTTTGATTATTTTTATCATAGCGACCAACGGCACAAGATATAACTGTGTCTCTTTCTGCAGACTACATGCGCAGCAGAGCAGGGAGTGACATAAACCAATAATTCAAGCGAGCACTGAAAGCAGTATGAATTTAATTGTGAAATAAACAAGGCGGGTCATTCTGTGTGTGCGTTAATTGCGTTAAAAAGATTACTTACGTTAATTCTACAAATTAATTGACCTGCGTTAATGCGTTAATTTTGACAGCCCTAAAATAAATAAATAAAAAGACTGTACCATTAAACACTGCACATGGGTTAGGCGTGCAGAAGTTAGTAAGCTAACCGTGACATTTAATCTTTATAGACAGGGTATCCAACTGTCACAACACAAGTTTGTGTTTTGTTTTAGGCATTCAAAAGTATTTTCCGGTTATTTCGCCGAATCGATCTATAGCCCTTTGGCCGTTATGTCATTGTTGATGTCACCATTGGTAGCCACGGACAAATAGGAATGTGTTAGGGTCACCGCTAAGAATCCTTGGAAATGTGGTCTGCTCAGTCCATCTGGAGAAAATGGCTTCCCGCCGTCCAACAGTCTGTAGCTAAATTTCAATTTCAATTAAATTCAGTTTATTTATATAGCGCCAATTCACAACAGATGTCATCTCAAGGAACTTAACAAGAAGTCATTTCAATACATTTATACAAACATTCCAATCGGCTAAAAAGTTTCCTATTTAAGGAATCCCAGCAGATTGCGTCAGTCATTGGCGTGAGGTTGGGCAGACTTTCCAACCACAGCAATCCTTCAGCAATCCCTCATACTGAGCAAGCATGTAGCGACGGTGGAGAGGAAAAACTCCCCTTTAACAGGAAGAAACCTCCAAATAACAAACTTCAGCTAATCTGTGATTGATAGTTCAGTTTTTAACTAACTTAACTAACTTATTTTGCAGCCTTGCCATAGCATCTTTAATTGGTGAACTCTTATCTTGCACAACCTCCAAAGTTTTTGTATCCATGTGACCTATAGGAGCTGTGGCACCTGTCATACACAGAAACACATATGTGCACGGGACGGCATGAAGGAAATTTCTTTAGTTGAGCTGTCTTTTGGCACTAGAGGCCTTTATTTGACAGGTGCTTAGAGGGGTGAAGGGGGGAGACATGCGCCAAAGGTCGCAAAGTCAGGAGTCGAACGGGTACAGCCGGGTCAAGGACCATAGCCTCCACATATGGCGTGCCCACTCTCCCACCATGAAAATTGGACAACTAAATTAAATGAAACGAAAACCCGGACATTTTCATCAATCTATGAACGCTCCTCAGATGCCCCAGACAGAACATGAAATGTGCACATCTGGGGAAAAGAATACGTTTGATCACTTAGTTTATGTTTATATTAATAATTACATAACTCAAATACAGTATGCCGTTTTTGCATGTAAACAGCATTCTTTTGTTGAATAAAGCAGTTACCTCTCTCTGTCTTCGTTTACTCGTAGTTACCTAAATAAGAATGATTAAATTCTCGTGTATATAGGGCCGGATTTATCAAAGGTTTGCACTTGTTAAAACGTGCGCAAAACTCACAGCAGGTGCAAAAACTTGCAGCAGGTGATTTACTAAGCAGGCGCAGGGAGGACTGCGCCTGTTAAAGCCGCAGCAAGATGCATGCAATCCATTTAGCGCTTTTGCCCTTGAGGAATATGCAATGTAGGCGTTTCTGTCAGAAGCTGCAAAATATTGGTGGACAACATGCAAAATAAGTATGCGTTCCACACGCAGTGTGATTTTGCAAACATGAAATTGTTTGTGCCTGCTAGTTCGGCCTATTTTTACCGCCTCTAAAAGGCATGTCTCAATATGCATGATCACCTTTCAACATAAGTTTATTACCGGCCCCACCAGATGTCGGTGGGGAGCTCTATGAACGGCATGCTTAAATTAACCAGTAGAACGGGGTTGTTCTTCACAGAGTAATATTATATAAAGACCGATTCTGTTACCAATAAGATTCTGTTATAAATATTTGGGTATAACTATCAAAGTCTTAGTTCTGTTGGATAGAAGTGTGCAGCCTTCTAATATCCTTGCTAGCTACCAAGACAAAAAAAAGAAAAATAATTAAGTAGAATTTTTTATAAAGTCTAAATTTAGCAGGTTGCCTCTTGAACGAACGTCACCAGCCAGTGGATTTTAACATCGTTCAAGGACTTTAAGAGATTATTATAGATTTAAAGGGGATTATTTGAAAGATTATACAGTTACTGAAAAGTTTGCCCAGATGAAAGATCTGCATTTCTTTCCCAAGAAGAACAACACTGGTGAGTGACCCATTAGTTGTAATTTCATGTAGGCTATAAAAAAGGTTTCATACTTCAATGACATTTACATAAATATAATTGAAGTGCTATTTTATGTGGTTCATTTAATATTGAATCAATATTAATCATAAAATAGCAATAAATAGTGCTGATCAAAGTCAGATTTTATGCTTAACAGAAGAATTAGTTGTTGCTATTAAGTGTTGAATTGCTGTGCCCCACTTAACTTATCATGCCACTGGTCTGGAGTGAGTAGATCTGTGAATGTTCTGGGAAAAGCTAATTGTGTCTACATTTATTAAAGGCTACTTTTAAGCTACCGATTTCAATGCCTACATTAAAGTTAAATCCCCCCTATGATGACTTAATTTCTTAAGTCAGCTAAGAAATCTGAGAATGGATCTAAAATAAAGTATGGTGGGCAAAACAGGAACAGATTTAGATATTCTAAAGAGTTATAATCAAAAATCTACCCTGGACTAATCAATAAACCAGAAGAAAATGAGGTAGTTGCTTCTTCTCTTCAAACAGTAATTCATGGAATTAGACATTTTTAAAAAGGGGAATCAGTTCACTGGTTTTTACCAACATAATCTTACTGCTGCAGCCGAATTTATATAGGTCAGAACAAATCTATTACAAAACAATTATCATCTAAAGTTGTTCATAATAGTAATTTTTCAGGATGTTTATTTAAACACATTTGATCAATTTATTTTATATTTTGTTCAGTTAGTAAGAATGCCATTTTTAAAAAATATATATTTTACTCCCTTTGACTTGGTTTTAAATGTATTTAATTCAAGACTTTGGCAAGCAGGCACTGTTTCCCCAGAAGCTGCAGCTAGCTGTGTAAACTATATTATGTTTCTTCTATTTCACAATAATGCATTTTTTTATGTTTGTCAACCCTATAAATTCTCAATAAAAAGCATTGAAATTGGTGCTTTTCAAAAATTTTCAAAATTAAAGGGGTATTAATTATTTTCAAGACATTATATAGTCAGCCATAGTTTTTTTTTATTAGAACCTGCTGAAATCTGGGCTATGTTTATGCTAAAACCCTAGAACTGTGTACTTTCTTTTTACTATGACTTTAGAGGCATATGGATATGTTTTGCATTTTTCAATTTTGTGGATGTTTGTTCTAAAATTTGACACACATTGTATCTCTATGTGAATGTCTTTAAAGAGGTTTTCCGTGATCATGTGATTTTCCTAAACAACATTCACAGTGAGAGTTAGGAAGGAATTTAAAATATACTAAACAGGAGAGTCTTCAATAAATTCTCTGTATGCACAGAAGAGTGCTGGTAGGTCATACAAATTCAGGCTACAGCACTACCAGTAGTGCAGCAGAAGGCAGCCAAGTGGCACACACAGCCCTTACATAAGAAGACATAAAAAAAAAACTCTGGCCTGGAGAGGTGGGAAGTGTGAGCCTTGTATCATCAAAGCAGTATTTCAACACTAAGACACAGGAAAAATGCACACCCTTTTGTTTGTGAAATGATAGTGTAAATTATTTTTTTTTTTACAAATGTGGCGCCATTTTAAATAAAACAGTTCTTAAAATTATAATAGACAAAACGCAAAATTTCTTACTTTTTTACCAGGTTTAGATTTTTCAAATTGAAATAATTAACTTTTGAATACATTATGTAACTATTGGTTAAAGATATCAAATTCTTTAGTATTTTTATTCTAAACTGATACATTATTAGTGATTAATCAATAATAAAAGTAATAATTTAAACAATTTTAATAAAAATAGAAGTATAAATAATATTAATACTTTTTAGGCCATAAATCTGCATCAGAAATACATTTTCTTTTTTAATGCAGAATCATTTAAACTGAATTCTGACCTCTTCTAAAGAAGTCCAAGGTAATCACAAGTATAAACTTAAAGAAAATTAACAGTTTATAACAACAGGTGCCATTTCTGGGGCCCTCCACCACTGCTGTCAAAACAGTAGAATCATGGTGAGAAAACAAAAGCACACAGATAAATAGATCTTACAGCAGTGGCTTGCTCGTTGTCGCCACAAATGGTGCTGCCTTTAGACCTTTTTTGCTTTTTCATCCACAGTAGTTGACACCTCCTCACAGGCTCTTTTTTTGTCACACACACACACACACATACACACACACACACACACACACCTAAACACAAGTTTGTATTTCAAAATAGTGTTGGTTGAACATTAACGCAGTTAAAGTTTGACCATCACAGTTTTTTGTCAATCCCCATAGAATTTGATCTAAAGCTAAACCAAATGAGCAAAAAATATATTTTTAACAATGCCACATATGAGGTGCCGTTTGTAAAGTTACACAGTAAAAAATTAACAATAGGAGAAAGAAAATGGGAGTCCAATTTTTTAAGTCATATTTTCCCCATGTTATTCATTCATTTATAAATTGTAACAATTTATAAATAGCCTCGATATTTAATTTTTAAGCTAAATCCAAACTAAATATTTAGTTTAGAAGCTAAATATTTAGTTGAGAAGCTAAATGTTTAGTTCACAAACTAAATATTTAGTTTGAAACGGTGTCATTCATAAATGAATATATAATATGGAAGCAAATATGACTTTGAAAAATTAACCCGTACTTTTTTTTATGACTAAATAACCCAAAATATTGGTGTTAATTAACTTTACTGCACACATTTGCACATCATAGCCACAGACATGGATTATTCTGTGGAACGGGTTAAAACCAAACCATTAGGTCTTATAGTCCAAAACCTGTTAAAAACGTTCAAAAAGAATAAAAGTGTGAGGAGAAGTTCTAGAGTAATAAAATAAATGCCGCTGAGCCCAAGCAGCTTGTTTTCCTGCCTCACCTATGATGATTGTGCAGGCACTCAGAAGCCCGATCTCCTTCTTCAGAGTCACCCTGTCTGGGATTTCCTTTTTCTTCTTCTTCTTCTTGGAGTCCGTAGCTGGTTGATTTCTCCGGGAACAGATGTTGTTGCAGTTTTGTCCTTTCATATCCACCGATTTCGGTCTGTAACAATCTGAGTTCGCCTCAGTCCCTGTACTTCGGAACTCCTGCCCTCTCCTCACTCCTCATTCATGTGCATTCAAAGAGCTGCGCTTGCGCAATAAACAGCCGCTCTCCAGGGTAGAATGTTAAATACCTAGAACCCCCAAGAAACGTTCAGTGACCCCGGGAGGACCCGTCCCAAGCTTGAGTCTCCTTCAAGCCGCAATCAGTTTAGGAAATGGTAAGGTACTGGACTGGAGTGATCATGTTCACATTATATCTGTGAAAGAACCTCAGAATGCCTGGAAAACTAGTAACTAAGAGCACTTCAAAGCTCAGCCACAAAATACTGATAGCGCCCACTGTTATAAATATGCAATTTAGTTCGAACATTTAAGATTTCCTTCAGGTATAAAAGCTTCAAAACTTTTTTTACTATTAATTTTACCAACAGTTTATTGGCCCTTGAATGGCATTATATCCATCGCTGTGCCGACTGCTTTTTTTGTGGATTATTTAAGCTGGTACTTCAGTGAAACCAGTAATACATAAATCTCAGACATGAATATTTAATAAAGTAAAAGTGGAGTTTTTAATTTATTAGGACAATTTCTATGTGTTCAACATAAGATAAGATAAAAAACCATGACAAAGATAAGACGAGTATCTTGATCATTGTAAAAAAAATAAATAAAAGCCTTTCAATGAAATTGTCAGCAGCAGCACTGTTGGTTTATGCTAAAATAATATAAAACATGGGGATCAATAAAATACTGAAATAAGGACAGTCATACATACTCATAAAATAATTTGCTAATGGAATAAGGTTCAATGCCCAGACCTTTCTATGTGTTTGTTGGATGTGTGTGGTTTTAGAGGAATGAAGGCATGGTCTTACTCTGTAAGAATTTTAGCCAAGCAGTGTAGCTACTACGTTAATGCACACTGTTTAAAAAAATCTGTAATTTATACAGTAAAAAATTGTAAAATAGCAACAGTAAAATACTGTAAATTTCAAAATTGTATATCACCGTAGTAAGCACATAGAAATACCATAAATAAATTCCCAGTATATAATGTTATCTTTACAGATAAACTATGTAAACAGTGTGAGTAGGGCAACAAGCTGACAGCAGGGGCACCAACTGAGCTTATGAAAAAAAATTATAATAAAGACAGATTTACAATAAAAAAAAAGCAAAACAAGTTAATAACCAATACAAAAAAGAAAGCAAGACAGAAAGAAAGAAAAAAAGATGGACGTCTTTCTCATCCGTCGTCGGCCCCCCTCCATCTTCCGCCACCCCTCACTCCAACCCCCCAATTGGTGTGTTTCATTAACCCTGACACCTGTGGTTGACACCTTCGAAAAGACTTCAGGAGTCCGGCGCAGAAAAAACAGCGGGATGATGCTCTTGCATCGTTTGCAGGTAATACAATGTTTTTATTGACAATTGTTAATTTTGTAATATTTATCTATTCCAAAACGTGTGATCATTCATGTTCAGACTTGAGGTCTGACCTAGCTTAAATTAGGAATTGATATATTGTTGTTAATTCATCTGTTGTCAGCCAAACCCTAACCCAGACTTGTATCAAAAATAATTTACTCTGAACAGTGGTTTTAAAGGTTGTTAATCTAAAATATGGACCTTAATGTAAAGATGTTCTGAAGAGTTTGAAGATTTACTTTTATTTTTATTAAGTTCCTCCTAATAAATTTTCCCCAAGAAAAAAAGTTTCCTCTGTGATGTCAGATGTCTGGGCTGTTTTGAAACAGAAACAAATAAATAAAACATATTTGTCCAGCCAAATGCTTAAATAACTATCACAAAAACAAAAAACACTGTCAAAGTAAAGTAAGAAAAAAAAATTCAGCAGTTGTTTGTTATTAATCATGAGTTAACTCTATGGACATGATTTGTCATGAATAAATATTTGGCCTATTTGTAACTCAGATTTAATATGCCAAATTGGACAAACCTTTATCAAATTAGGTATTTGCTCCATGCTGATGTTTTCGAAAACATACAGGCCAAGGGGAACATCTGCTGCTGATGGTTTATAGTCAGTGCTTTAAATCTTCTACAAGTCTATTGTGGAGAGTGTAATCTCTTCAGCTGTCATCTGTTGGGGTAGCAGCATCAGAGCCAGGGATTTAAAAAGGCTAAACAACCTGATAAAGAAGGCTGGTTCTGTTCTTGGGACAACTGTGAAACATCTGGAGATGATAATGCAAAGAAGGATTCTTCATAAAATAAAATAAATTATGGACAACCCTGAGCGTCCTCTTCATGAGACTGTCATACAACAACAGAGTGTCTTCAGTCGGAGGCTTCTTCAGTTACGCTGCAATACAGACCGCTACAGGAAATCCTTCCTGCCCACCGCCATCATTATCTACAACAACTCTTTGAAGAATTAATTATATGAGCTATACCAACACTTAATTTCCCTCTGGGATCAATAAAGTATTTTTGAATTGAATTTGAATTTAATTCTAGAACTGCACTGATCTGGGTGGCTGCATGTTAGAGTGGCTCTGTTGGCTAAATAAGTTTTGGGTTTTTTGTACAGTCGTGGCCAAAAGTGTTGAGAATTACATAAATATTGGACATTGGAAAAGTTGCTGCTTAAGTTTTTTAACTTAGGTGAGAATGTTGACGAGCACAGGCTGGAGATCATTATGTCAAGCTGATTGGGTTAGAATGGCAGACTTGACATGTTAAAAGGAGGGGGATGCTTGAAATCATTGTTCTTCCATTGTTAACCATGGTGACCTGCAAAGAAATGCGTCCACCCATCATTGCGTTGCATAAAAATGGCTTCACAGGCAAGGATATTGTGGCTACTAAAATTGCACCTAAATCAACAATTTATAGGATTATCAAGAACTTTAAGGAAAGAGGTTCAATTCTTGTTAAGAAGGCTTCAGGGCGTCCAAGAAAGTCCAGCAAGCGCCAGGATCGTCTCCTAAAGAGGATTCAGCTGCGGGATCGGAGTGCCACCAGTGCAGAGCTTGCTCAGGAATGGCAGCAGGCAGGTGTGAGCGCATCTGCACGCACAGTGAGGCGAAGACTTTTGAAAGATGGCCTAGTGTCAAGAAGGGCAGCAAAGAAGCCACTTCTCTCCAAAAAAACATCAGGGATTGATCAGATTGATCTTCTGCAGAAAGTATGGTGAATGGACTGCTGAGGACTGGGGCAAAGTCATATTCTCCGATGAAGCCTCTTTCCGATTTTTTGGGGCATCTGGAAAAAGGCTTGTCCGGAGAAGAAAAGGTGAGCGCTACCATCAGTCCTGTGTCATGCCAACAGTAGAGCACCCTGAGACCATTCATGTGTGGGGTTGCTTCTCATCCAAGGGAGTGGGCTCACTTACAATTTTGCCCAAAAACACAGCAATGAATAAAGAATGGTACAAAAACACCCTCCAACAGCAACTTCTTCCAACAATCCAACAACAGTTTGGTGAAGAACAATGCCTTTTCCAGCACTTTGAAGGCAAAAGTGATAACTAAGTGGCTCGGGGACCAAAACTTTGAAATTTTGGGTCCATGGCCTGGAAGCTCCCCAGATCTTAATCCCATTGAGAAGTTGTGGTCAGTCCTCAAGAGGCGGGTGGACATACAAAAACCCACTAATTCTGACAAACTCCAAGAAGTGATTTTGAAAGAATGGGTTGCTGTCAGTCAGGATTTGGCCCAGAAGTTGATTGAGAGCATGCCCAGTCGAATTGCAGAGATCCTGAAAAAGGGCCAACACTGCAAATACTGACTCTTTGCATAAATTCAATTCAATTCTGATTATTTATATAGCGCCAATTCACAACAGATGTCATCTCAAGGCACTTAACAAGAAGTCATTTGAATACATTTATACAAACATTCCAATCAGTTAAAAAGTGTCCTATTTAAGGAATCCCAGTAGATTGCGTCAGTCATTGGCGTGAGGTTGGGCAGACTTTCCAACAACAGCAATCCTTCAGCAATCCCTCATACTGAGCAAGCATGTAGCGACGGTGGAGAGGAAAAACTCCCCTTTAACAGGAAGAAACCTCCAACAGAACCAGGCTCAGTAGGAGCGGCCATCTGCCACGACCGTCTGGGGGTTTGAGAAGACAGAGCAGAAAAACAGAAGGAACAGAGGATCTGAAATAAGAGAACTTTCTATGTTACAGAAAGTAAAAAGTTGATAACAGGACACAGTGGATGTTCAGTTACTGGGAGCATCATCCCAGTCGATGCCCTCCGTCCAACAGGGCATTGCAGCCAAGCAGGACACCAGACCAGGTGTAGCTTCTATGGGAAGAAAAACACTGAGAGAAAACAAAGTTAACAGTCGAAATAACAAAATGTACTGTAATACAACTGGAGAGTATTAGTAGAAAAGGAAGTATCAGAGTGAAGAAAATTGGTAAGTCTGTCCTCCAGCAGTCTAAGTCTAAAAGAGGAGAAATGTGATCTCTCTTTTTAATATTCATCAGAACTCTTGCTGCCGCATTTTGGATCAACTGAAGGCTTTTAATGGCATTTTGTGGACTACCTGATAGTAAAGAATTACAGTAGTCCAGCCTTGAGGTAACAAATGCATGGACTAGTTTCTCAGCATTCCTCCTGGACAGGATGTTTCTAATTTTAGCAATATTCCGGAGGTGAAAGAAAGAAATCCTAGAAACCTGTTTAATATGGGATTTAAATGTCAAGTCTTTGTAAAAAATAATGCCAAGGTTATTTAAGTTATTACTGGGGGCCAATTTAATGGCATCCAGATGAAGTGATTGACTAATCAGTTTCTGTTTTAGAACTTCTGGTCCAAAGACAGCAACTTCTGTCTTTGTAATTGTAATTGTCAATAAAAGCCTTTGAAACATATAAAGTGCTTCTAATTATATTTTAGTACATCACAGAAACAACTGAAACAAAGATCTAAAAGTAGTTTTGCAGCAAACTTTGTGAAAACTAATATTTGTGTCATTCTCAGAACGTTTGGCCACAACTGTACATTGGTTCCTCTGTTTTCTTGAGGAAGATTGCATTTTTTATACTTGTATATTTCTAGATTTTGGTGCTTTGAAGCTGGAAGGATTTTTGCTGTTCATTTTTCACTTTTTGATAACTTGTTATGATGCGTAACTATGGCAACATGTGGTTTACAGAGCAGCTGATTAACATCGCAAAAGCTGAAATAATACCTCAACTGAAGCCACAAATCCCTGATGAGTTGATAAGGAGGAGACGTGGATCCAGAGCAGGAACAAAAAGAAGACAGAGAAGGAGGAAGTTTAAGCCATCTCTTCCATCATTCATAATGGGCAATGTGAGATCACTAGCTAACAAGATGGATGAACTCCAAGCCCTTACAAGGACTCAGCCAGAGTATCGGGAATGCAGTGTTAGGCCTATGTGTTTTACTGAGACGTGGCTGCTGGATCATATCCCCGACTCTAACGTCTCTCTGCCAGGCTTCCTGACTGTACGAGCAGACAGAGATCTGAAGACGAGCAGGAAAAGAAAAGGAGGTGGAGTAGCAGTGCTTGTCAACAACAGATGGTGTCATCCAGGACATGTTACTGTGAAGTGTCGTCTCTGCAGCCCAGATATCAAACTCTTGGCAGTAAGTTTCCGTCCATATTATATACCAAGAGAGTTCACCAGTGTAATTTTGGCAGTTCTTTACATTCCACCTTCAGATGTTGCTGACAATGCATGTGATGTCATCAGTTCCGTTGTTGCTAAGCTACAGACCCAGCACCCGAATGCATTTGTGGCAATATCTGGTGATTTTAATCATGCCTCGCTCTCATCTACTTTCCCAACACTTCAACAGTCTGTCAACTGTTGACAACTTTATTCCGTGAGGCAGACAGTCTGTTTACTTTTAAGGCCAGGCTTAAAACTTTCCTTTTTGATAAAGCTTATAGTTAGAGTGGCTTAGGTCATCCTGAGCTATCTCTGTAGTTATGCTACTATAGGCTTAGAGTGCTGTAGGACAGACTTACCAATTTTCTTCACTCTGCTACTTCCTTTTCTCCTACGACTCCCCAGTTGCATTACAGTACATTCTGTTATTTCGACTGTTAACTTTGTTTTCTCTCAGTGTTTTTCTCTCCATAGAAGATATACCTGGTCTGGTATCCTGCCTGGCTGCAATGCCCTGTTGGACGGGGATGATCCTCCCAGTAACTGAACATCCACTGTGTCCTGTTATCAACTTTTTACTTTCTGTAACATAGAAAGTTCTCTTATATCAGATCTTCTGTTCCTTCTGTGTCTCTGCTCTGTCTTCTCAAACCCCCAGACAGTCGTGGCAGATGGCCGCTCCTTGTCAGGATCCAGCAGGAGGAGCTTTTTCCATCTTTGCTCCGCAGGTGCTGGAGGCTGAAGTAGCAACAGGTGGAATCAATTACTGTGAGCACCACCACAGTATTTAGAGGGAGCGGATCCACCAGACGGACGTCAGATGATTCCATTTCCCAGAGTGGTAAACCTGACCACATTTGTTCAAGGTATGCACTTTTTACCAGTGGACTTACCCTACTTTCTCCTGTGTTCCTCGCAGCAAGTTCCTTCAAGGCTTCATCTGTGGTTCTGGAAATCCTCAACTGTCCTCCAGCATCCTTACATGGATCTCAGCTCTGGACATCCGTCTCCTCGGGGTGTGGCCGCCTCCGCTAACTCCTCTGTTCCACCAGCCCATCTGCTTCAGCTCCATCGGCTCTAAACCATCCTCACATCTCTCAGCTACCTGCGAAAGAGTCATTCCACCAGTATCCAATACGGCTTCAGGAGTTCTGCATCCACTGGATCACTCACCTCCTCCTCTGAGTCCGGCGTCCGTCCCCGTCAGTGAGTTAAAGCCAACTTCCTTTACACAAAGAAAGAACTGTCCTACAATCTTGGTTTCCACACTCACCTCCTGCCTTACCCTCCAGAGTCGCCATCCGTGAGTTCCCCGCAAGCCTGGTTCCCGTGTTTTCCCTGTCGACAGAAAATAAACTTTAAAGATAACGGAGATCTGAGGCTGGGTGTTTTCTGTGTTCGCTTATGAGTCAACCTAAAATCATGACACTCCTACTGAGCCTGGTTCTGTTGGAGGTTTCTTCCTGTTAAAGGGGAGTTTTTCCTCTCCACCGTCGCTACATGCTTGCTCAGTATAAGGGATTGCTGAAGGATTGCTGTGGTGTGAAAGTTTTTATCAACGGGGCCCAACCTCACGCCAATGACTGACGCAATCTGCTGGGATTCCTTAAATAGGAAACTTTTTAACTGATTGGAATGTTTGTATAAATGTATTGAAATGACTTCTTGTTAAGTGCCTTGAGATGACATCTGTTGTGAATTGGCGCTATATAAATAAACTGAATTGAAAAATTGAATTGAACTGCTCTACAAGAGAAAACAGGACCTTGGATTTGTTTTATGCAAATGTAAAGAATGCATACATGTCCAAACCAAGACCTCCTCTGGGACAATCAGATCACAATCCTGTTTTTCAGAGGGAACATGTTTCAAAGAAAACTGTGAGAAAATGGTCCCAGGAAGCTAGCATTACTTTGTTTGGCTTGTATTGTTAACTACTTTCCAATTGTGTCATTTTTACAGGGACTTCATGCTATACGGCACAGCAGTTCATGTTGGAGTGTGGACCGCACTGTTGTAAATGACCAGATCCCCCACTTCATCACTGCCATCTCTTTAATGTTTGGAAGTTACTACACCTTTAATATTCACTATCCTGTGGTCCTGGCCTCCACACTCGAGTTCCTTCAGAGGTAAACAAATACTGTATTCTCCTTTACAACAAATCTCTTTTAAAAATTGTTGGACAAGAATTATTGTTTCCACACAGGTGTTTCTTCCTGATAAATCCAGAGAAGGGCACTAAGGTGGAATGTAAGAAAAACAAGAAGCGACCGTCAGTGAATCCAAGAGTCCTCACCCTCATTGCGTAGCTCGCTGATCATGATTGCAGAGAGACATCATAAACTTTGACATAACTGAACAGTTTGAACTATGGTCTGCAGTTAATTTTCTTTAGCTGCATTTGATACATTTACTGTTACCTTTGAATTGTAATATTTGAGTTTAGTAGCAGCAGTTTTATTATTTACCTGGAATTAAGAATGCTGTATGTTTTTTTTATTTTGTTACCTAATTCAAGGCTCTTTTTTTGGTTGTACCAAATCATTTGAAGGGAAGATAACTGTTGATTACATCATTCTGGAAACGCAAATAGGCCTTTGGAAAAAAATGTTACAGGCAGCACAGTTTAATGGCTATTGGTTCATAAAAGTTAATAAAATTCTCAAAAATGTAACTGAGGCTTTTGCTCAGATTTACTTGAGGTAATATTTAGGAATCATCTTTCAGGTAAGTAAATGTTTTTATGTGAGCATAATTCTGCCTGTTCAATAATACGAAAATATAGAAGGTTTTTTCTCTTGTATTTCAGATATTGCACAGTAAAAACCACATGCAGGCCCCTAGGGGTGCAGTCCACCAAGGAACAAGGTTATATTCTAATTCATTCAAATCAAGCAAGCTGTGTTTTTCTATTTTTTAATATTTTTTGGTATTAATTTGTGTGTATGTGATATTACAGCATCAGCAGAGATGGAGGTGGTGGATGTTCATCAAAGGGGCAAAGCTGCAAGCAAATCAAGGGGAAGCTACAATAACAACAGTCCTGTTCAAAAAACCCTTGGGCTGGGGTTCTGTGTTCATGTAAAGTACCCAGAGACAGTGATGTAAATGTTGTCAATCTGTGGATAAATACTAAATTCATAACCACAATTTTAATCTGTTTTTGCTATTTGTAGGAGCTGAGTGCGAACACCTGGCCAAGACCTTGAATTTTCAAGCTGAAATCAACACCTTGTCAAACATCTTCTGTCCTGTCAAGCCCAAATATAGTTGAGCACTAATAAGTGGATAAAAGCATGGCTCAAACCATCATCTATTTCAGGTGAAAAGGCTGACTACAATCCCACCAACATATTTGATAAAACACATTGAAAAAGAACAATGTTGTGCTTGAAGGTCTGTTATTTATCTTAATGTCAGCACTATTATTGAAGCATTATATTTCTCTTTTTTGTGTGTGCAGAGGGTCTTGCCTGAGTGACAACATCCAAGTACTTTGAGCAGAACTGGAGAGAATACTGTTTTTTTCATAATTTATTAGAGCCAGTCTAATAACAAGAGCTCCCTCGCACCCCGATCATGTCTGTCTCTCTGTTAGCAGCTTCTGCCTTCAGTCCCCTGATGTTATGTCTACATTGCAAGGTTAACCAAAACACTATGGAAAGCCAAGAGGGCCAAAAACGCGTGAAATTTTGTGTGTCTTTCACACGTAAACAACGCGCACTTTGCGTGTGAAGATAATCAACGCGAAAATCTCGGCCCACAGGAGAGGCAGACTCAGTAAGTCAGTTCTCGGCTCAGAGTTCGGACTTATTGGCCTGCTGTAAACATTACAATATGTTGCAAAGAATTATTTAATTTGCTGTTATTCACTTCTGTGGCAACACTTAACTACTCTGAACAAATTAAACATTAAATCGGTTACTTTTCTTCTGATTGAAAAATTATTACATTTTATTGGATCACACAGGTGCGGCTCCTCATTCGTCTCCCTGTTCCTCATCTTGCAGCAGCAGTCCTGGGTCCTTTCACCACCCTGAGGAACCGGACATAAGCTTGTTCATAGGAGGCCTGACAGTATTGAGAAAGTGGAGGACAATATGTATAGAGGCTTGGTTTGTGGATCTCAGCAGATCACAGCAGACTGCAGATAACGCTGTTTTTGGGGAGAAGATACTTCGTCCTGTTCATTTTCAATATATTTTTAATTATTGCAACAAAAATAATACATTCAAATAATGAATAATATAGTATGACATTTTTTACTAAATAGATATTCCTTCCTGCCACTCCCTCTTACCACTCAGATAGTGCATCACTTTTCTAAATTACTTTTTCATAAATAGGGATGGGTACCGAAACCCGGTATTAAATTGGCCCCGGGGCTGATTCAGACGGTCCAGCCGGACCGATAAGCTACAGCCTTATCGGTCCTCTTAAAGGTAAAATCAAGGTCGTATTCATGTTTTGCGGGAGATATAAACACAAGCCAAACACTGTATTGCAGCCCACTCCTCCTTAAGAAGCACACACGCTGCGGGGACAGAGTGGCAACTGCTGCGCGCTCACGTGTGTTCGCCTTACAGATTCGATGACAGAGCGAACGAAAAGATCCAAAACTTGGCTTCATTTTACGAAAATTGATGCTGACAATGCACGCTGTCACATATGTAATAAAAGCTTTGCTTGCAAAGGCGGGAACACAAGTAATTTGACCAAACAAATTGCCAAAATACACCAACTACAAACCGAAAGCAACAACAACCCCTGAATCTGATACAACAGGTATGTATGTTAGTATGCAAAGCAAACACGTGAAGCATGGACATAAGTTTGGCATTTCATTCTTACAATTAATAAATGCTGCATATTTTGAACAACAGCTTCCTTTTTATCTGAGTTTTACAAAAAAATTATTTAACTACAGTTAACCTGCTATTTTATTCTTACAATTAATAAATGCTGGATATTTTTGAACAACAGCTTCCTTCTTATCTAAGTTAAATTTGTTTTCTTAAACTACAGTTCATTATTTGTGTTTTTCCTCTTTTGTTTTAGTCTTTCAAAAAAAAAGTACCGATAAGGATACCAATAAAGAAGTATCATTAAGAGTTGTAGTATCGATAAATCCTTAACGATACCCATCCCTATTCATAAATGTTGTTTTACTTCCTGTTGACAAAAACATTCCATTTGCATTAAACAGCAATATTTATGTGCAGCAAATATCCCCAGATCATTCCCTTTCTGAGCGTCGGGAAGGAGCAAGCTGGGTCTCTAAAATGCAGGAAATATTGGCGACAAAGTTTCACAGAAAGTAGCTATGGGTGGGCAGAAATGTGGCAAATTTGTCGCTAGGCGTTTTTTGGAAAAAAAGTTGTTAAGGGGGTCTGAAAAGTCGTTAGGAATAGCGACAAAGTCGCTAAGTTGGCAACACTGCACACAGCATGAGGGACCTTTACTTTCTCCCTGATTAGACATCACATAAAAAAACAAAAAACGCTTATACCGCAGGAAGGGTATGATGGAAATGTTTGTGGTTTTGAAACCTTGACTTTTTCATACCGTGGTATACCTTGAAACCGGTAACTGGCCCATGCCTAGTGCTATTAAGATTTATGAAGATATACAAGGTCTCTTATTCATTCAATTAGGTATTTTTTTTAAACAAATCATAACCAGAATCACTCTATTGCCATTTAAAAAAAAAAATGTCCAGACTAGGAATTTGCTCTGGTGTAACGCGCAGAGATATAAAAAAATGCAGTAAAAGAGAAATTAAGTAAAAACAAAAACATAACATACTTTTAAATTGAATAATTGGTTAAAAACAACATGTTTGTTTTTTGTAACAGTAGCAGGTGAATAGTGTGGCTATTTAGCTATTATTTATGAGTCTAATGGCTGAGGGAAAGAAGCTGTTCCTGTGGCGGGCAGTTCTGGTCCAGATAGACCGTAGTCTCCTTCCTGAGGGGAGAGGGTGAGAAGGGCCACAATCCGACCTGCATGACCCAAAGTCCTGGTGATGTACAGGTCATGTAAAGGTCAGAGGCTGCAGCCAATCACCTTCTCAGCAGTCCGCACAATGCGCTGCAGTCTGTCTGTCCCTGGTGGTGGCCCCCGTGTACCATACGGTGATGGAAGAGGTGGTGATGGACTCTATGATGGCTGTGTAAGACTGCACCATCAAATCCGTTGGCAGTTTGAGCTTCCTCAGCTGCCGCAGGAAGACAGCCTCTGCTGGGCCTTCTTAATGAGGGAGGTTATGGTCACCTCCCACTTAAGGTTCTGGCTGATGGTAGTACCTAGGAAGTAGAAGGAATCCACAATGGAGATGGGGAGGTACATGAGAGCAAGGGGGATGGTGGGGATGAGACTTTCCTGAGATCCACAATCATCTCCACTGTCTTCTGAGTGTTGAACTGCAGGTTGCTGTGGGTGCACCAGGACACCAGCCAATCCACCTTCCTTCTGTAAGCAGACTCATCTTCATCTGAGATGAGCCCAATAAGGGTGGTGTCATCTGCAAACTTGATCAGTTTCACGGACTGATGGCTGGAGGTGCAGCAGTTCATATAAAGAGAGAATGGCAGAGGTGAAAGTACACAGCCCTGATGGGAGCCGGTGCTGATGGTCTGAATCTCAGAGACGTTCTTCCCCAGCAACACGTACTGCCTCCGATCCGTCAGGAAGTTGGTGATCCACCTGGAGTCAGGCACGTTGAGCTGAGAAAGCTTCTCTTTGAGCAGAGCTGGCAGAATGGTGTTGAACGCAGAGCTGAAATCCACAAACAGGATCCTGGCATAGGTTCCTGGGGAGTCCAGATGCTGCAGGATGGAATGAAGGGCCAGGTTGACGGCATCATCAATAGACCTGTTGGCTCTGTAGGCAAAATGCAGCGGGTCCAGGAGGGGTGCGGTGATGGTCTTGAGGTGAGAGAGGACCAGACGCTCAAAAGACTTCTTGACTACAGACGTCAGTGCCACAGGCCTGTAGTCATTAAGTCCAGTTATCCGTGGCTTCTTGGGGATGGGGATGTATTGAATACCAACTGTTTTGAAAAAAGCATGCCTTGTTTTAAGACAAAATGTAGATTCATCACATTTCCTTTTCAATTAAAAGGAGAGTTCAATGGATCGGTGCCCTGTTTTCATTGATTTCTGTTTTTCTATTAATTTACTATGCTATTAACCACAAAACAATCAAAATATTATTACATTTTGTTTGATTAATGAAAATGAAGGGTAACAGGACAGACACAACAGTAACAGTGGACATGTATGGTTATACAATGTAATATGTACATCTTATTACATTTCATTACAAAAAGGAAAGGCAATCCCTTTAATTAATCACCCCCTCACCATGAAACAAATGTATCATCATATCCATCCATAGTCAAAGGTGTCAAGTAACGAAGTACAAGTACTTCGTTACCTTACTTAAGTAGAATTTTTGGGTATTTATACTTTACTGAAGTAATTACCTATTGGCCTACTTTTTACTTCTACTCCTTACATTTTACGCAATTATCTGTACTTTCTGCATACTGTGCCCACAGGGGTCGCGTTAACCGAAAATTTTCCATATTCATCCGTTTTTTTACAACGGTGACGGAGATTCCGAAGGCCACTTGTCATTTTGACAGATTATAATTCACACCTCTGACCATTTGGTGCAGACGCGTCAACATTTTTAGCTTGGACTTAAAGCACGGAGTACAAGTAACTGAATCAATAAGTCAATAATAAAAAGATTCACAAAGCCATCTGAGCGTCATCTCAGACCGGGAGGCTTTGGAACGCGACTGTTACCGGTGCGACTGGTTAAAAGACGCACTTCAAAGACCCTGGTGTCATGCCAACCAGCCGTGCAATGCTACAACATTTTCTGCTGCTGAAGCGATATGAAGCTGGGATCAGAGTCTTTCCGACTTCTGATCACTTCAATCAGAGAAATGTTCCTTGATTTCAAAACTTTGGCTGAAGTGGAGCTTTTAGTTACAGTCTCTAGTGTGGCAGCAGAGTGTAGATTCAGCCTCTAGAAGAGTGGTTCCCAACCTGAGGTTTGTTAGCCCCAAGGGGGTCATTAATTGCAGGGGTCTGCACAATTTTGTCTGTGCAGAGGTTGTAAGACTTCTTTTGGTGTTCCTGTTTTATATATATATATATATATATATATATATATATATATATATATATATATATATATATATATATATATATATATATATATATGCGCTTCATATTCTATACACCTGGTGACACACAGAAGGAAAGAAAACTGTATAGATATTAATCTATCTCGAGTCATCAGCTGTCTGTCTTAATGAGGTGAACTAATTAAAAATAAGAACAATTTTTTTTTTTTTAAATCAAACTGTGTGTGTAGGTCACAGCTGATGACGTAAAAATGCGGATTTCTTGCGTGTAGCTGACCTCTGGCTGTGTATTACACAAACCATTTCACAGTCCAGCCAGGACAAAGCAGATGTATGTTGCTAAGTTTAAGATGTCTGTGGTAGAGACTCAGGCAAATGCAACATTACAATATTTATAGGCAACTAGTCATCATATCTTCCACTCCAAGAAACACTTCTCGCTCAGTAGTCCATATATGGTTCTTTAATGTATTTGCATTGCACTAAAATGCATAAATTTTAATGAACATATATCCAGCTGAAACAGGTAGCAGAGTGTATCCCAAATGTTTCAATATTTACATTTTTATCTAACATTATACTCATTATGGTCTTTCCTTTTTTGGGGGAGGTGTGGCTTAAGGTTAATTCTTCAATGTCATTTTTTAAAATTACATTACTTTTACTTTAATACTTTAAGTAGTTTTGTATCCAGTACTTTTTTACTTTTACTTGAGTAAACAACTTGACTCGATACTTCAACTTCTACAGAAGTCTTTTTAAACCCCAGTATCTATACTTCTACTTGAGTATTGAATGTGAATACTTTTGACTCCTCTGTCCATAGTCTATGCTGATTATTGTTGCAGAGTTGTGGGCAAGAGGCAAAGTACACCCTGGACAGGTCGGCAGTTCATCGCAGGGCAACATAGAGACACACAGGACAATCATACAGGCAAACACTCACAGCTAAGGAAAATTTAGAGAGACCAGTTAACCTAACAGTCATGTTTTTGGACTGTGGGAAGAAGCCGGAGTACCTGGAGGGAACCCACAAATGCACAGCAGAAAGACCCCAGGCCAGGATTCAACTGTGCCAGTGTCACAGTGTGCAGTATCAACCTATATTACTATAAAAATACAGCACACCCAACATAACCATAAGTTTCTAGTTTCAGATTTCAACTGCTAACCCATTTGTTTTTCTATGAACTTCCACATCTTGTTGTCTAACTGGACAGATCTGTTAACTGGTTGTGGTGTGTTCATGAGGCACACAACCTGGTCATCCTTGTACCGACTAATGTCCTCTCATGGACTTGGCCAATCTTTTGCATACATTTAGCTAAAAACAAAGGTACCAAACCTCCCTCTCCTCAGTGGTTATGTCACTTCAAAGGATAGACCTGAAGCTAACTTGGATAGTCTGAAGAAGATCCATGCTTACATTATTGAAGCTGTATGTTCTAGTTCAATTCAAACTGAATCTTTTTTACTAAGTAATTAATCTGTTTCAACAACTCCTTTGACCAATCACAACAGTGTGCAACATATAATATAACAAAATAAGTAATCTGTTATCTTGCTATTAAAAAGAAAAGCATGTTGACATTTTATTCACATTCATTTTAAAACTGTGTGAACACTAACATGCCAATTGATTTATGCATTCATTAAAAATTGTGATCTTTACAAATGAGAAAAAAAACTGTAAATTCGTTACACTTTGGTTCTATTTGATTTTCTAATTTTCTGAGAAACTCAATTTTGAAAAAATCATTAGCTGTAAGCTAATAATTTCCACATCACCAAAATAGAAACTGCTTTATGACAGATTTTTTCAAAACAGCAAACCTGTAACATTTTCAGATAATTTTTTTATTTATTTAAATATTCCAAAAACTATTTTCATTTTTTTCTCCCAGAATATGTAAAACATACACATAGCTTCATAAGACATTATTTGTACAACCATTTCACGTGTTCTGTAACCAAGGTTGTGGTTAAAAAAATGGAATTTGTTACAAAGACATTTCTGAAAGTCTGCATATTGAGATACACTGCCCACCACATTATTTTAGTTCTGCCTCAATAAACACTGAAAAGTACATGTTGGTCTTTATGTTCCAGTAGTAAGCTGTGCATGGAAAAAGCGATGAATCTGCTGGGCGCTAGCCTGACCCACGATGGGCTCTAGCTCAGCAGGAGATGCATTAGAGAGCTCCTGGACACTGGGAAAATTCTGGATCAGAGTCCAAGCTTTGACCCTGCCGACCCCAGGGATCTGCTGGACCAGAGTCAGGGTCACTGAATCCAGTAGCTGGCGTGAAGTCCTTCGCCTAAAAGGGTTCTCTCTGCCCTCCCCATGAACCTAAAGACAAATAGAGCAAATTGAAAATCAGCATGTAAACAACAAAAGAGTTAGGATTACTGAATGCAAATTGCTGTGAGAAAAAATGTCATCTTCCCTTCATATAGATGAGGTTGGAGTCTGCATCTGCATTTTTCATATTTTATTACAGCCATGTCTGCCCTCTCTGCAAGCAGCTTCTGCTTTCAGTCCCCTGATGTCTTAATTGAAAGGTTAACCAAAACACTCCTCACAGCTGAGGAGTCAGTAGTTAGATCAGAGTGGGTGAAAGGCCTCTTCCCTGACTCTAATAATTATGCCATATTCCCCAGATTCCTTTACTAATACTAACACTTTCTTTTTGACTGGAGTGAAAAGAAGCGCATTTGTCTCCTCTCAAGGTAGCTGTGTGGGTTTTTATTCTTTTGCCCAAAAAGAAAAGACTGGGACATGTGCATGTTTTATTCTTTTTTTGTCCATAAAGGAAAGAAGAAGCTGAGCATTCAACCAGACCATTGGGGGTCTGAAGCAGTAATATTTCACCAAATTGATAACCAAAACAGTAAATCAACTGACGGAAGGGATGGTGTACTTTAATAGGATCATTAACAGGGGTTTCTCTTAAAGGAAGGAATAATCCATTTTAAAATTCAGTTGAAAGAAAAACAAGGGATCTGCTTGTTTTCCAGTAGAGGTCAGAAGGTCAAGAGGAAGTTGAATGAAAACAAAAAGTACTCTAAGAATAACTAAGGAGGGGTTTCCTAATCTCAAGTTTATCTCAGAAAACCAACCTTAAAATGAAACCTCCCTTAGAAACTTAACTCAAACCATAATGGTGCTTAAGCACAACAAAACCTCAGACAACCTCTTCAAACAAACAGAGTGATGAAACAAAAAAGGAACAAAAGTGGGCTAAAGTGTGAGGAGGCCTAACACTTTTTCAATTCAATTCAGTTTATTTATATAGCTCCAATTCACAACAGATGTCATCTCAAGGCACTTAACAAGAAGTCATTTCAATACATTTATACAAACATTCCAATCAGTTAAAAAGTATCCTATTTAAGGAATCCCAGCAGATTGCAGATTCACAACAGATCTCAAACTCATTGATGCAATACATTGACAACTACAGCTAAAGGCAAATGCCAATGAAAACAGAAATTATTAATAAACTTTACAAATTAGTTACCAGGGTCAGAGGCCTTGAAAACTCTGTGTCCCCCATAACATAACAGCCATCTGCTTCATGTCCGCAGGCCGCAGTTTGGGAAACTGTTGAAGTTATTTGGAACAGATTCCATTCAGCAACAACCTGACTGAATGGAGAGCAACTGACTTTTGGAATTAAAGAGAGTTTCGGAATTGTCTCATGAGCTAAAAGCATGGTTCTGAAAACAAGTTTAAAAAGTAGATTCTAAATAAAAGGGGGATTTCAGTAAAACATAGTCTAAAAAAATACTAAAGCGTGTTTTTAAAGAAAGAGGTACTGGAAAGGTTTTAATATGGGAATTATGTCTCAGGGGTTCCAGCAGAACTTGAATCCCATGATGATTAAAGGGAACTTTTCAAGCTACATTCATAATCTCTGGTCATTTTTCCATAGGTACAGGAGAAGCAGATAAAGCAAATTTAATCATTGAGATTTCCTTTATTGTGTATTAACTTTTATCTCTACAGCCCTACTCAAACAGCGATCACCATAGAAAAGTGTTCACACTGGCTAATAGCAATCCTGAGACAGGGGGTCAATATTTTCAAGAAAAAGAGGAGATTGGATTCCTAATAACCTATTGGGATATGATTGGGAGATAATTGGAGAGTTGGATTTTTGGGTTCAAATTGGGTTTTGGTCAAAATTGAATATAACAACGATTTTGAAGAAGAGTTTATAGTATAATGGCATTATACTAATCTTTACTATAAAAGAGGGGTTTTCAATTCAATTTGAATAAGGATTCAAATTCAACTTGAAACACGGTCAGCAAGATTAAATGGCTCTACGGGCTGGAGGATCTTTGGGTTTTTGGGCATAAAAACTAAAGACCTTCTTCATGATGATTATCTAAACAAGGATCCTTGCTTGATTTCCTCTTGCATAGAGAGATAATGAAGTGTGGCTCGTTAACTTAAGTTGTGGAGTTCGTTTAGGATTGCTTGATGCAGCAGCTGCATCAAGGTAATTAATCTAAACCAAACTCCCACATCTGCTAATTCTTTCTAACATAATCTCTGACCAAATCACTTACTTATAATCAACAAACTAATCCTTTGAATTAGCTCACATATGTTTGGACTAAAATGCTCTAACATTTAATAACTCAGCTGGAGATCACATAAAGACCACTCCTGATTGGTGATCTTTCCCTTCCAAGGGGATCCAGAGGTTGAGGAGGACCAGAGGTGGACCATGGGGATCATGACATGGAGCAGCTACAAGGAAAGGGTGCACAGTTCAACACAGAGTCCAGATTTAATATCACATTAAGACAGGGTGAAAAGAGGCTACATAACATCTCTTTTTAATTTCTAATTTTTATCATAGGTACACTTCAACAGTGAGAGACTAAATGCGGGGGAGAAAATCCAAGAGATCACATTGTATGATTTTAACAGAATTTGTACGAATAATGGTGTAGAAAATAAGTATTTGGTCAATAATAAAAGTTCACCTAAATACTTTGTAATGTGAACTCTTTGGCAATGACGGAGGTCAAAGGTTTCCTGTAGGTCTTCACCATCTTTGCACACACTGTAGCTGGTATTTTGGTCCATTCTTCCATGCAGATCTTCTCTAGAGCTGTGATGTTTTGGGGCTGTCGCTGGGCAACAAGGACTTTCAACTCCCTCAACAGATTCTCTATTGGATTGAGGTCTGGAGACTGGCTAGGCCACTCCAGAAACTTGAAATGCATTTTATGAAGCCAGTGCTTCATTGCCTGGGCAGTGTGATTTTAATCCATGACGACGTGATGTGTTACTAATAGTAACTTTTGTTACTGTGGTCCCAGCTCTCTTCAGGTCATTGACCAGTTCCCCCAGTGTAGTTATTGTGCTGTTTCCTTACAGTTCTCAATATCATGTGTACCCCAAGAGGTGAGATTTGTGTGGAGCCCGAGGTATAGGGAGATTGTCGGTGATCTTCTATTTATTCGATTTTCCAGTAATTGCTCCAACAGTTGATCTCTTCTCATCAAGATGCTTGTCTATTGTACACTGCTCAAAAAATAAAGGGAACACTTAAACAACAATGTAACTCCAAGTCAATCACACTTCTGTGAAATCAAACTTAGGAAGCAACACTGATTGACAATCAATGTCACATGCTGTTGTGCAAATGGAATAGACAACAGGTGGAAATTATAGCCAATTAGCAAGACACCCCCAATAAAGGAGTGGTTCTGCAGGTGGTGACCACAGACCACTTCTCAGTTCTTTTGCTTTCTGGCTGATGTTTTGGAGGAAAGCAACAATCCAGCAGCAGGACTGCTATACCTCGAACTTTGTGCAAGGAGCAACAACAGGAGCATTGCCAGACCCATGAAAAATCACCTCCAGAAGGCCACAAATGTGCATGTGTCTTCTCAAACGGTCAGAAAGAGACTCCATGGGGGTGGTGGTATGAGGGCCAGCTGTCCACTGGTGGGGGTTGTGCTTACAGCCCAACACCGTGCAAGACGTTTGGCATTTGCCAGAGAACACCAAGATTGGCAAATTCACCTGTGGCGCCCTATGCTCTTCACAGATGAAAGCAGGTTCACACTGAGCACATGTGACAGACGTGACAGAGTCTGGAGACACCGTGGAGAACGTTCTGCTGCCTGCAACATCCTTCAACATGACCGGTTTGGCAGTGGGTCAGTAATGGTGTGGGGTGACATTTCTTTGGGGGCCGCACAGCCCTCCATGTGCTCGCCAGAGGTAGCCTGACTACCATTAGGTACCAAGATGAGATCCTCAGACCCCTTGTGAGGCCATATGCTGGTGCGGTTGACCTTGGGTTCCTCCTAATACAAGACAATTCTAGACCTCATGTGGCTGGTAGGGGTGCACAATTTTGACAAAAAACCTAATTGCGCTTTTTCTGACAAATATTGCGATTGCGGTGCGATTTTCGATTTTTACTTTCGATACTTTAAAGTGCATAAAACTAAAATTATGAATGAAATATATTGTAACTTTTATAACACAGTCTTGTACAACTTGACACACATGCGAACAATATACAATAACCTAAAAAAAAATTATGTGGCCAGGGCCCTCTTCTGGCTTTTGTCTGCTGTTGAACCTGAAAAATATCTAATATAAACTACATAGTGATTGAGGTAATGAGATTGTTCAATGCTTCGTGATTTTTAAATACCTGAACCTAAATACCAAAGAATAATAAGACATAATGGAAATGAACTTAAACAGGTAGCTTAATTTTTTTTTATTGATGAATCTTTGCCATTGAAAAATAGAAAATGAACTCTTATTAGATTTAGATTTACAATTGGAAAACAAAATATTCTGCAATCCACCACCATTTACTACACATGAAACTGTTATTTTGCACACATTTTAAAATAAATGACAATAACAATTAAAAACAACACCTTATCCAGCCTTCTGCAAGTTAAGACGTAGTAACCTGACAGTAGGGTTGCCAACTCCCAGCAAAAAGAATAAGGAACCACCCCCACCCTCCGCCTCATGATACTTAATCGACCTAATCGACTTTAGTTTAATGCACGTGTAAAAAAAATGCACAGAAATTAATAATTTTTCTATAATAATCAAATAGATTCAACATCTTTCTTTGACAGAACTGCAGACTGCACAGATGGTACCTTCCCGAAGGAAAAAGTACTATAGCTTAGTAGGCTACTGTATTAGACTTAATATTTGCTGTATACGATAAAGGATTTATGACCGCTACATCCAATTGGTTGTAAGATTCAGATAATTATTTATTAAAAGCTAGACATTTTAAATGAGAATAAGAAAAGTATCTATTTGTGCCCCCTTTTCCTGTTTATGCCCTACCTGGCCCCCGGGCAAAACTTTGCTAGAGCCGTCCCTGCACAGGCACCAGCTGTCAGCTACATAAATGGATCCTAGTGTTATTTGTCTCTCAGAAACAGTTTATAACTTCCCTTCAACTCATTCATGTCACCTAAAAGGTAAATGTGTTTCTCCATCAGCTGTTAAGCTCTGATGATTCAGTAAGGACATCTCCTAGTTTCATCTTTATGTTTCCATCTCACCACATATCCAAACCGATATCATGACCACCAGCTGTTACGGCTGTGGCTTCAGCAAACATCAGAAAGTAATTAAATCAATTCTAACAACAGTTTATTAAGCTTAAACGTGCTGCTGTTGTTTAATACAGCTAACCCGTGGAGGATTGCAGAGCTGCTTAAAGACGTAACAGGTCTGTGGGGGGCAGAATTCTTGCTTGTTTGTCGGTGCTATTTACTTATTTTCTGCACCATTATAAAAATACATTCTTTTAATTCAATTCAATTCAATTCAATTCAAAAATACTTTATTGATCCCAGAGGGAAATTAAGTGTTGGTATAGCTCATATAATCAATTCTTTAAGGAGTTGTTGTAGATAATGATGGCTGTGGGCAGGAAGGATTTCCTGTAGCGGTCTGTATTGCAGCGAAACTGAAGAAGCCTCCGACTGAAGATGCTCTGTTGTTGTGTGACTGTCTCATGAAGAGGATGCTCAGGGTTGTCCATAATTTTTTTGATTTTATGAAGATTATGAAGATTGTATTAAAATCATACAATGAGATTTACTGGTTTTTTTCTACACTCTGTCTCTCACAGTTGAATTGTACCTATGAAAAAATTACAGACCTGTCTCATCTTAAGTAGGACAAGTTGGACAATCAGTGGCTGCCAATTACTTTTTGTCCCATTGTACCTAGGTTTCATATAGGTATGTTGTACAAAAGGATGGATTTTATCTAACCAAATCAAACACTTCTTTATCAAATCATTTGATGGGCATGAACAAAGTGTGAAGTATCAGCTGGTCTTTCATTTGCTGTCAATTATTTTAAAGAGATACTAAACAGATAAAAGGGCTAAATTAAACTGATTGATTTATAATGCGCTTCAAAACATCCACAATGGAAGACCAAAGCACAGGACAATAACAACAAGCAACACGTAAACATACGAGAAAACCACAAACGTTACAAAAGAATATGCTAAGCCACATTGAAAGCCTTTCTAAACAAACGAGTCTTCAGGGTACTTTTAAAAAGGCCAAATTCGTTAATGGCACAGAGATCTGAAGGAAGTTGGTTCAAGAGCGTGGGTGCCACCACTGAAAAAGCCCGGTCATCCAGAGCGTGGGTACCACCACCGAAAAAGCCCGGTCACCCCTGCGCTCAAGCTTAGTCTGCAGTACATTCAATAAAAGCTGGTTAGATGACCTCAGGGATCTTCCCACGCACATACTTAAAAGTTCAGACAAATAAGGAGAAGTGAGGCCATACAGTAAACACTAAAAGTTAAAAATTTATTCTTAAACTAACAGGAAGCCAATGCAAAGAATATAAAACAGGGGTAATATGCGGACGTCATGCAGTGTTGGTTAGAAGATCATAAAAGGGTCATCCACTCTTAACTGAAACTAAAGCTAGGTTAGAATATTTTCATCCCAATCTCACTAGTGAATCAAAGCCAGAAACATATTTGTGGTTTTAATAATTCTTACCCTTAAGATAATAAAACTCGAATGAATTAACCATTTCGTCATAAACTAAATAGCATCAAATAAAACAAGAAAGCATTGATCAAAGACTGGTAAATGTGTAAAACAATATTTCAAGAGCAAGTCCCCCGCAAATCAACCTTTTTGGCAAATAAACTGTATAAATGAATGTCTAATTGTGCTGTCTACAGGTGTAGTCATTATTTTGGTTTTTTTGGGCATCTGATTTTAAATATATATTTTCTGACTAAAGCCATCAGTGTGGCGCCCTCTTCAGGTTAAAACTCTGAATTAATTTGAATTTGAATCTGCCACTAATTTTGGCTAAGCAGTGATATGTGACGTTAGCCAGAACACGTGAATTCGCTGTGCGTTATAAGGGTTGGATTTGGAGTTGGAATAGCAAGGACGTGTTTATGCCCAGCCCTCTCCCCCGCACCAGCTTTATCAGACAAGGCTGTAACAAGTTTTAAAGAATCTATTCCAATTCTATTCAGTTTATTTATATAGCGCTGATTCACAACAGATGTCATCTCAAGGAACTTTATAAGAAAAGTCATTTTAATGCAATCATACAAACATTCCAATTAGTTTAAAGTTTTTCCATTCCATTCTGACTTGCCTCATTGTCTCAGAGTAATACAGTGGAGTGCAGCAGTTCCATTTCTAAACCTTCAGAAAATGATGGTCTGGTTCATAGTGTTACTTCCTCGTTGCGTTTGGCATTAGATAGTGGAGCACCCTTAAAAAAGAAAGTGATTATCCATAGGAGGTTTACTCTCTGGTTTAATGCAGAGCTGCATATTTTAAAACCGCCACGGGGGCCACCTGCCGCCGAGACCCCAGGCCAATTCTCACCGCCGACACCCCGGGCAAATTTCCACCGCCGACACCCCAGGCCAATTTCCACCGCCGACACCCTAGTGCCCCACCCCTGCCCCACGTCGGGGCGCCCCACTGGTAGCCACAGCGGGCGGATGGCATCCCCAGGCCAAGCCCAGCTAGCACCTGAACACATAGTTGTACCAGCTCCTGAATCCTGATCCAGCGCAACGCAGAGCGCCGAGACCAGGCATCCAACAAGGGTCAGGGCCACTCAAACCCGCCAATGAACTGACGACACACGAAACGCACAGAACAGGTGATCAAACGACCAGAGACGCTCGATCCATACCCCACTAAGCCACCGAACAAGCACCACCTAACAATCCCAAAACTGGCACCTCCGAAAGAGGTGCCCCAACCAACAAAGGGAAGACATCAGCTCAGCACATCGGCCGACCGACACACCGGTTCACCCAGGCGTGGCCAGGCAAGCACCAGTTCCAAACCGGATTGACCACCAATGCACCAGCGGGCAAGGGCATCAGTCACTGGCAGGGAGTGACGGAGGGGAAAAAGGTCCCCCATTAGATGTAAGGCCTGAAGTGCGCCAGGCGAGAGGGCAGCCCAAGACCTAACCTGACATGTAAACAGAGACATACAGACACAGTCATACGTTCGCTCCCTCTTAAGCACAAACACTCTCACTGACACACCAAGACACCCAAGAAAGGACGCTGTACCCTCACTCATACATCCCATACACACTTCATGCTCCCAGATCCTGGTACCGATGCCCCAGTAGAGCAACCAGCCCCCGGACCCGAAAGATTGACCCCCTACCTTCTAGGATGGAGAGAAGCAGACCGCCAAGGGTCCCACAGTGGTGAAGCAGCCCACCAGCCCAGGTCCCCGACCAGACCACCTGTTCCTCCTCCGGACCCCAACCCCTGATGGCCAATAGCGAACAGGGGTGTGAAAACACCCCTAGCCTCCATCCTCCAGCTTGAGTATGACATGGATGCATGTTATTATAATGTGCTAGATAGCAACCGCCTTCCCGCCAGCAAAGCAGCAAACCGATGCAACGGGCGGCTGACACACCAAGCCGAAATCCACCACCCCCATTCCCTGTCCGATACCCAGCCCTTGCGGACGGACCACTGCTGTCCGATGGCTCAGCGAGTGACCAAACCCAGTGATCCACCCATCCACCCTGCACGCCCACTACCCGCCCAGTCCACCGGCTAGTCCGACCGACCCCGGCCAAAAGCCCGACCCCAGCACCCAGCAGCGTACAAAGACCAGGATCCAGGAGCCAAGTCCAGGGCCAAAAAGACTGATCAGAAACGCCATCCAGCCGCCGCAACCACCAGCCAGACACCCCAAAAAGCAAACTAGGCGAGACGCCATACAGAAACCAGCGATGAGAATCAGCCCAGAGAAAAATCGATCCCACCCCCCAAGGACCCCCACACACACATATACGCCCCCCCCCCCCCCACAAACACAGGCTCCAAACGCTGAAAAAACCCACATCAGATAGTTTTCTTGCATAAGGCAATGTGGACTTTGTGTCCATGGTGATCATTTAAGTTAACTAACAAGTAAACTGAGTGAGAAGGTGGAATATTACATTACAGACACTTTGATAAGTCCTCACATATCTGGCACCAACATTTCCTAACAGGTGGACAGAACCAAAGCGCATGAATGTAAGTATCCAGTATATTGCTTGTGCATTGTAAGAAGGTATTTGACGATATAAAACCCATCCTGAACATCCGTTGACCTGTATAGTGTACTGTATGAAGGATTTTGTATTGTATTAATTGTAAATTAGGATTTTAAGTTATTTTGAAAGGTTCTTAAACATATCTAAGACATATCTGAGTTTTGGTCAAAGCTGACTGATAAATCCACCTTCCATTTTGGGAAGCTATTGATTCATCTAATGTAAATGTCCTGTATATTTTAGACAGCAATTTATTGGGGTTGAGATTAAGAAAATCTAAAGCTCTTCCTGGCATTTGTAATTCAACTGTATTGAGCCTAAATTTACCTTTTATTATAGATTTAATTTGTTGATATTCAAAGAAATTGTTTTATTAATTCCATATTGTGTAATTAATGTATTAAAGACATTGATACGTAAATAAGTAATATTCCCTGACTGCAGTTGTGTATTAATTGGATTTTGGAAAGAACAATTAATTGGAAGAACTGTAGATTTTAACCAATTCATAGAATAATCTGAAACTTTTGAGTAAGAGTTTATCAACCCGACTGCCTGAGAGAGAGAGAGAGGTTTATGAATTCGGGAGAAAAAGTAATACATCATCTGCAAAAAGACTGATTTTATATTCTATGTTAATGCATTTTATGCCTTTAATATTGTTAGTTTGCCTTGTCGCTGCTGCCAGTGGTTCAATAAAAATAGCAAACAGGGAGGGAGAGAGTGGACATCCCTGCCTGATACCTCTCTGAAGATAAAATAATATTGAAACAGATGTTTGATAATGTTTGGTTATTAGTCCTGATACATGCTGTTGGTGAACTGTATAATATTTTCAACCAGTTTATAAAAGAATTCATGAAAGGTTGCAAATAAGAATTTCCAGTTAACTCTATCAAATGCTTTTTTTGCATCTGAAGATATTAGTTTCAATGTTTTTACAGTAAGAAAAATCGATTAAATCTATTAATCTACATGAATTTGTGGATGAACGTCTCCCTTTTATAAAACCAGTTTAGTCAGGATGTATTATAAGAGGAGTTACTTTGTCTATCCATTTTGTGAGAGCTTTGCAGATTATTTTAAGATCAACATTAATAAGGAATATGGGACGATAGGTGGTAGGAAACACAGGGTCTTATCCTGATTTTAGTAGAAGACTAATGTAGGAAGAATTCATATTTGGTCGAAGTCTGTCATTTTCCTTGGTTTCCTGCAGCATTCTGTGGAAAGTTGGTGCCAGAATATTCCAGAATGCCTTATAGAACTCTGCTGGAAATCCATCAGGACATGTAGCCTTTTATTGGGCATGCTTTGGAGGGCCTCCTGGAGTGCAGCTGCTGTTAGTGGTGAATCCAGGGCCATCGCTTGACTATCCGATAATTTAGGAAGTGTTATTTTATCCAAAAATTGTTCAATTTCATGATCTTATGGGTTTATCTCCAGTGAGTATAAAGCCCTGTAAAATTCTTTAAAAGGTGTTGTTTATTCTTTCAGGATCATATACTGTATTCCCGGTCTGATCTTTAAAAGCAGATAAAGTTGTTTTTTTCTTTATTTTAAGCTGGTTAGCCAAAAATCTACCTGATTTATTACCTTGTTTAAAAAGTTTTCTATCCTAAGTCTATAAATTAAGAACTGGGTCTGTTTACTGATAATTTCATTTAATTCTAGCTTTGCTTTACGGATTTTGCCTAGTCTCTCCTCATCCAAGGAAGCTTCTAATGATTTAACAGTTTCTTCTAATTTCTGAATACGTTTGTTTTCTATTTTCTTTTTATTTGATGAGAATGAGATTATTTTACCTCTACGCACAGCTTTTCCTGCCTCCCAAAGAATGGATGGCGACGTACCAGGTAGGTCATTATATTCCAAATAAGAAGCCCACTCTTTTTCGAAATATTTAATAAATTCTTTATCCTTAAGTAATGATATATTAAATCTCCAATTTTTGCTTTGAGGCGTTTCTTTTTTATTTACTAGAGTTAGAGAAACGGGAGCATGATCGCTAACAGCTATAGGGTGTATCTCAGTGTCTGAAATGTCAGTCAACAGTGAGCTGCAACAGTGGGTTGCCTGCTTTAAAATCCAGAAGCAGAGATATAGGAAAGTGAAAAATAGCAGAAATTTGAGAGAGAAATATAGTTGTGTTACGAAAAATCTGTGTGTGTGTTTGAGAGTGATAGAAGAAGAAAAAGGAGTGACAAAGAAATTTGGTGATAGACATGTGAAGATGAGGGGGAAAAAAGAGTCAGTATCCTAGTTCACAGCCCACATCGAGTAATGAAAACAACTTTATAGAGCTGTGCTTACATTACATTATAGTTGACTGATAAAACAACTCTTATCTAGGCAATGTTACATGACTAATAAAGCCAAGGAGTAACCTGGGGGTCACTGAACAGCTGCCCATTAACATTCAGTTTATCTACAGCTACTGGAGCTCTGGTGCCTTCACTGATATTTCTTCCTGACTGGGAACAAAACGCGCCATCTATCCAGGATTTATTTCGGGTATTGATCGTTATCGCTGTAATTCGTCCTCCGCAGCTCTCTGCCCCGGTCTCTGACCTGCTTTTTGCTTGTAGTACTCGGATTTTAGCAACAATTGGTCGCGGCCGGCTGTTGTTGGGCTTTCTTACCTCAGAGCGGTTGGACGCGGTGAAAAGTGATGTTTTTTACCGTGTCGCTTGGGAGCTTCAGATGACGTTGGAGAAATTCTCGGACGGTGGATTCAGCGTCTTCCTCTGCCTGTTCTGGGATCCCGGAAAAAACAAGATTGTCCCGCATTCCCCTAGCCTGTATATCCAAGATAGTTTCTTTCATCCTCTTACTTTCTCCGGACAGCTGCGTCATCCTCTTGGTGAGTTTCTTTACACTGTCTTTCAGCGTTTGGTTTTCTGCAGGGAGCAATGCCACCTGTTGTTAGCTGAACTCCAGAGACTCCCTTAGAGCTTGAAATTCTTTGTGGAGAACCTCAACCAGGCCCAGATGGGCGCCTAGGCTGTTTAGCTTCTTATCTATTGAGTCCAGGACATCGCTGTAGCTGTAGAGAAAACTCTGGAGAGATTGTGGAGGTGCTGGCCTCAGAACGGGTACGTTTCTGGGATGGTGTGCTTGTCGGCATAGCAGAGATGGATTTTTGTGGCTTGCCCATAACAATGTTGTCAAAGCACTCGTCCAAGTAGCTTTCCAGGCTGTCCAAGGTTTCCTCGTCCAGTTTGTTTTATGGAGAAATACAATATAATGGTTATTATTATTAAACAATTGCTATATTTGGCTCAAATGTATTGGCTTGTTTTTACCTGAGTTTGTTTGTTTTTCCAGTTTACTGCCATATTACTTACACACAGCTCTCGCAGATCTCAGCAGCAGCTCATCCTCTCCCAGCCACAGCCTTACCCATTATTTTTGACCAATGCATGATATTCAAATCCCATATTACACCGGTTTGTAGGATTTCCTTCTTTCACCTCAGCTAAAATTAAGAAAGATCCTGTCCAGGAGTGATGCTGAGAAACTAGTCTATGCATTTGTTACCACAAGGCTGGACTACTGTAATCTTTACTATTAGGAAGTCCTAAAAATGTAATTAAAAGCCTTCAGCTGATCCAAAATGCAGCAGCAAGAGTTTTGATGAATATTAGAAAGAGCGATCACATTTCTCCTCTTTTAGCCTGCCTCCATTGACTCCCTGTTAAATCCAGAATAGAAATTAAGATCCTCCTTCTAATATAAAAAGCTCTTAATAATCAAGCTCCATCATACATCAGAGACCTGATTGTTCCATATGTTCCTAACAGAGCACTTCGCTCTCAGACTGCAGGTTTACTGGTGGTTCCTAGGATTTCTAACAGTAGAATGGGAGGCAGATCTTTTAGATATCAGGCTCTTCTCCTGGGGAACCAGCTCCCAATTTTAGTCCGTGAGACAGACACTCTACTTTTAAGGCCAGGCTTAAAACATTCCTTTTTGATAAAGCGCATAGTTCGAGTGGCTTAGGTGATCATGAGCTATCTCTGTGGTAGGGATGTGCATTTCAAGCAAAAGTACTATTCGATAATTGTGAGGTACTAATCATTAATATTCAAATATTCGACAATAACCCCACCCCCCACAACCGCCACTGTGGAAACGGATATAGATCCGGGATTTTTCTCTTTCTTTCTTTTTTTATTTTGACAGTGATGCAATTCACAGCACAACATTATACAACCGTTTTCTGTCTTTAATCCCATTAAACACACAGGATATTATAATTTAGTGCGCCGCGGCCACAAAAGGATTCTCTTGACAACGGGAATCATCCTGACACATTAAAACTCAGTATGCAACATGGTGTTCACTGTCCAGGCATAACAAAAGTTAACAAAAGCATGTGATCTTTGCCAAAAGCACAGCAAAACGCTACAATACAAAAGGTGCTTGTGCAGACTGGGTTTATCCTTTCATAAATCACCAATAATACCGTCCTCACATCAAACAATTAACAAAGTGTGGTGACTTCGAACAATAATTATATAAATTTTGAACACATTTTACTGAACATACCCGAGAGACAGCAATGCTGACGTGAACATTTTTAACACACTCGTCTTCATAATCCGAAAAATAGTTCAAGCCTAATCCATGTTTTTATTTAGAAAGATCAGCATGTCCACATGCACGGGATGAAGACGGGAACGAAGTCTATTTACAATAAGTCCCGCCGTGGAAAAGACCCTTTCCGATGGCACAGATGTGGCGGGCACACACAAGTATGCACTCCTTAATTTAGCCAGTTGAGGAGATTTGTTTTCATTAGTTTTCCACCAGTCCATGGGATCGATCTGCGGGGGTGGACATTTGTCCTGACAGTAACGATTCAGTTCAGACTTGGTGCCTGTTTCTTGATAATAATCCTCACCAAACAGGGCAGCAATAGCAGAGACAGACGCAGCATCACTTCGTGGTTTTTTGGCCCTCAGCTCAGTCTCTTCGGATTCAACTGCGACCGCCTCCACGACCTCTGGCTCTGGCCTGCTCGAGAGATCGCTCACCTTGGCCTGCACAGCAACTTTAACATCATCCGATGTGAACCTGAGGTGCTTGTGCGGGTCCAGTACTGGACTAATTTGTGCTCAGTGCTGAAGTTGTTGTTTTTGTTTCAGTGCTTCTGTTGCTGTTGTACTGTGAAGGAAATGTGAAACCAAACGACTGGCAGATGTAACCACATTGTTTATGTGTTGAAGCCTGAATCCATCGTTTATATCAAGCTGCAGTGAATGTGCGAAACAAGGCTGAGAGTCCCACTCCGCGTGCTCGGTGTTGGCTCGCATCATGTTGCTTGCGTTGTCATGGACACAGGCAATGACTTTTCGGCGGATCCCCCAGTGGTCGGTAGCGGTGGAGAGCACGTTGGCAATGTTTTCAGCTGTATGCCGCTCTTGCATTGCTTTGGTTTGCAGAACAGCACTCTGTATTTTCCAGTTTTGTATGTAATGGCAAGTGATTGTTATGTATGATTCTGTTGTCAGCGCTGTCCACGAATTAGTAGTCAATGACACTTTTTCAACATTCGTTAGCAGAGTGCGCAGCTCACTTGTTTTATCATCAAAAAGTTTCTCAAGTCTTGTTGTAATGTTTTTTCTTGATGGGACTGAGAACTCTGGCTCAACAAATGCCATCAAACTCCGAAAACCCTCACCTTCAACGAAGCTGATGTCTTTTGCAATCATCTTTGAGATGAGGGACGCCGTTTGCTCCGCACGTCTGTCATCACATGTACGTCTTCTAGTGGCAAAGCTGGCAATTGACTGTTGCTGTAAGGACGGCCCGCCGCTTTCCCCCGGGTGCTTTGCTCTCATATGGGAGTGCAGGGTTGTCATAGACCTGTGATATGTAAAGCTTTGCCTCGCAGAGTTTACATTGCACCTCTGTTTCAGTTGTTTTTTGGAAATAGCTCCACATGAAACTTTGAGGACTGCTGCAGTAATTTCTCCATCGTGTCTTCTCCAGTTTGTTACTTCTTCTACGGCTTGGCATGTAGCCTGCCACACTGTGTATCATCGCTACGCTGCCCCCGTGCAGAAGCCGACAGTAATACAACTTTTTTTCTTTTCCAGATATCGTTCACTATTTGATTTTCTATGATTTTACGAATATTCGAAAATCGATGCCCATCCCTACTCTGTGATTATGCTGCTATAGGCTTAGACTGCTAAAGGACAGACTGACCACTTTTCTTCACTCTACTTTCTTCTTCTACTACTTTCCAGTTGCATTATTTGCGTTATTTCGACTGTTGACTTTGTTGTCTCTTAGTGTTCATCTTGCCATAGAAGCTACACCTGGTCTGGTATCCTGCAATGCCCTGTTGGATGTGGGGGATCCCTGTAACTGAGCATCCCCTGTGTCCTGTTATCAACTTTTTACTTTCTTATTAATATAGAAAGTACTCTTACATCAGTTCTTTTGTTCTGAGTTTTTTCTCTGTCTTCTCGAATACCCAGACAGTTGTGGCAGATGGCCACTCGTACTGAGCCAGTTTTTCCTCTCCACTGTTGCTACATTCTTGCTCAGTATAAGGATTGCTGTTTGGAGTCTGTATCAATGGGAAGCAACTGCCAGTCAATGACTTGATGCAATCTGCTGGGATTCCTTAAATAGAAAACTAACTAAAACTTTAGACTGATTGGAATGTTTGTATTGAAATGACTTTCTTCTGAAGTGCCTGGAGATGATATCTGTTGTGAATCGGTACTATATAAATAAACTGAATTGAAATTGAATTCAATATAACAATTAAGCATTTTAATAGCTTGAGTTCTAAAACTATTGAACAGTTTGATGGTTTTCCTTTGATGTTGCAGTACTACGACTATTTACCTGTCAGCAGCACGTTAAAAAGTTCTCAGAGGGGTGTGAGAAGAATCTGACAAAGTTCCATGACTGAGAACAGAGCTTATCCACAGGTTCTGCTAGGGTTCCTGAGGGTAGGGACAATTTAATACACCTATCAGCTCCCCTCACTATCCACTACATGGCCCCATTCTCTGAAATGTTGTGTACCACAGAGAGGATCAGGACATCAGCACACTCTAAACCACTGGTTCCCAATGATTTTTCCTTGAAGCTCCCACTTCCCTGTGTCCAAGACAACCCAGGTTCCACAATCTCAACTCCTACCTCCATACACACATTAAAAGCTATTAATTGCAAACTTTTATTTGCAAAAAGAAAAAACAGCAGTGGTAGGTTTTTGTTCCTATTCTCCTTGTTTTACACAATAGGCTGACAGTTTTCTTCATTTTTAAGTGATCGGGTGTATCTTACACACACACACACACATTTTTTAATATTTTGTTTTTTAATCGGTTTACCTTATTAAAACAGAAAGGTAATTACTCATTAAGATAGATCAGTATCTGTACAGCTTTATTTCCTTCTGTCACCAGGTGTATAAAATATGTAGTATTTAAATTTAATTAATATAGTAAAAAATTTGGCAACCTCACAACTTCAGCACAAATAAAGTTGTGGACCTGCGATCTCTAGAAACCCCCGGTTGGGCATCACTGCTCTAAACCATAGTTCAGTTAAATGTCACGATGAAATGACCAGGACCCTAACATTAGCCCAGTCGTGGGACTATTGTATTTACTTAGTATTTAATTAATTGGTTACATCATTGGTAAGTGCTTCTAAGATAGTAGGTTATGTTGGGGGAAAAAACCAAAGCCTTCTGTGTGTAATGTTTTGATAGCAATGTATCAGAGTGCTTTACAGACTTAAGAGCAGCAAAGTATCTACACGATGTTCTGATCTTGTTAGACCGCTGCACGCTTCACTATTATGCTATTAGAAAATTACTGTCATCATTAATGGTTCCATTCAAATCCTAAAAAATAAAATCGATATTTTTATTTTGAAAATCGATACAATATCGGGAAATAAAATATCGCGATATATTCGTGTATCGATATTTTCTTACATCCCTAGTTCATATTTTTATCTGAACTGGTATGGACCGGCTCGCCAGGAGCGGGACAAGAAGACTGAGCTCATGTCCATTAGAGATAAACATCCATCCATCCATCCATCTTCTTCCGCTTATCCAGGTTCGGGTTTGCGGGGGCAGCAGCTTAACCAAGGACACCCAGACTTCCCTCTCCCCAGCCACTTGTTCCAGCTCCTCAGGAGGAATCCCAAGGCGCTCCCAGGCCAGCCAAGAAACAGTCTCTCCAGCGTATCCTGAGCCTTCCCCTGGGCCTCCTCCCGGTGGGACGTGCCTGAAACACCTCACCAGGGAGGCGTCCAGGAGGCATCCTGACCAGATGCCCGAGCCACCTCAACTGACTCCTCTCGATGTGGAGAAGCAGCGGCTCTACTCTGAGCCCCCACCGGATGACTGAGCTTCTCACCCTATCTCTAAGGGAGAGCCCAGACACTCTGCGGAGGAAACTCATTTCAGCCACTTGCATCCGTGATCTCGTTCTATCGGTCACCACCCAAAGTTCGTGACCATAGATGAGGGTAGGAACGTAGATTGACCGGTAAATCGAGAGCTTCGCCTTTCGGCTCAGCTCTCTCTTCACCACGACAGAAGGGTACAGCGCACGCATAACTGCAGATGCCCTACCAATCCGTCTATCGATCTCCCGCTCCATTTTTCCCTCATTCGTGAACAAGACCCCCAGATACTTAAACTCCTCCACTTGGGGAAGGACCCCATCCCCGACCCGGAGAAGGCACCTCACCCTTTTCCGGCTCAAGACCATGGCCTTGGACTTGGAGGTGCTAATTCTCATCCCAGCCGCTTCACCCTCGGCTGTGAATCGCTCCAGCGAAAGCTGTAGATCACGTTCCGATGAAGCCAACAGGACCACGTCATCTGCAAAAAGCAGAGACCCGATCCCGAGGCCACCAAAACGTATCCCCTCAACACCTTGGCTGCGCCTAGACATCCTGTCCATGAAAGTTATAAAGAGGATCGGTGACAAAGGGCAACCTTGGCGGAGTCCAACTCTCAACGGAAACAAGCCCGACTTATTGCCGGCAATGCGAACCAAACTCTGGCACCGGTCGTACAGGGACCTAACAGCCCGTATCAAGGGGCCCGGTACCCCATACTCCCGGAGAACCCCCCACAGGGTCCCCCGAGGGACACGGTCGAACGCCTTCTCCAAGTCTACAAAACACATGTAGACCGGTTGGGCGAACTCCCACGCACCCTCCAGGACCCTGCTGAGGGTGTAGAGCTGGTCCAGTGTTCCACGGCCAGGACGAAAACCGCATTGTTCCTCCTGAATCCGAGGTTTGACTGTCCGTTGGACCCTCCTCTCCAGAACCCCAGAATAGACCTTACCAGGGAGGCTCAGAAGTGTGATCCCCCTGTAGTTGGAACACACTCTGTGGTCCCCCTTTTTAAACAGGGGGACCACCACCCCGGTCTGCCATTCCAAGGGAACTGCCCCCGATGTCCACGCAATATTGCAGAGCCGCGTTAACCAACACAGCCCCACAACATCCAGGGCCCTGAGGAACTCCGGCCGAATCTCATCCACCCCCGGAGCCTTGCCACCGAGGAGCTTTTTAACGACCTCGGTGACATCAGCCCCAGAGATTGGAGAGCCGGACCCAAAGTCCCCAAACCCTGCTTCCAGATTGGAAGGCGCGCTGGTGGGATTGAGGAGGTCTTCGAAATATTCCATCCACCGACCCAAAACGTCCCGCGTCGAGGTCAGCAGCACACCATCCCCACTGTAAACAGTGTTGGTGGCAGACCGCTTCCCCCCCAAGACGCTGGATGGTGGACCAGAATTGCTTGGAAGCCGTACGGAAGTCGTTCTCAATGGCCTCTCCAAACTCCTCCCACGCCCGAGTTTTTGCCTCCGCGACCATCCGAGCCGCACTCCGCTTGGCCTGCCGGTACCTATCAGCTCCTTCAGGGGTCCCACAAGCCAAAAAGGCCCAATAGGACCCCTTCTTCAGCCTGACAGGATCCCTTACCACTGGTGTCCACCAGCGGGTTCGGGGGTTGCCGCCGCGACAGGCACAGACCACCTTGCGGCCACAGCTCCGGTCAGCCGCCTTGACAATGGAGGCGCGGAACATGGTCCACTCGGACTCAATGTCCCCCGCCTCCCCCGGGACGTGTTCGAAGTTCTGCCAGAGGTGTGAGTTGAATCTCCTTCTGTCAGGAGACTCTGCCAGACGTTCCCAGCAGACCCTCACAATATGTTTGGGCCTTCCAGGTTTGTCCGGCGTCCTCCCCCACCATCGGAGCCAACTCATCACCAGGTAGTGGTAAGTGGACAGCCCAGCCCCTCTCTTCACCCGAGTGTCCAGAACATGCGGCCGCAGATCAGATGAGATGACAACCAAGTCGATCATCGAGCCGCGGCCTAGGGTGTCCTGGTGCCAAGTGCACATATGGACACTCTTATGCTTGAACATGGTGTTCAATCCATGACGAGCACAGAAGTCCAATAACAAGACACCACTCGGGTTCAGATAGGGGGGGCCATTCCGCCCAACCACACCACTCCAGGTCTCACTTTCATTGCCCACGTGAGCGTTGAAGTCACCCAGCAGAACAAGGGAGTCCCCGGGAGGAGCACCCATCCTACCACCCATCCTACACAGCACCCGACCCCTATGGCCCCTCCCACAGGTGGTGAGCTCATGGGAAGGGGGACCCATGTAACCTCTTCGGGCTAAGCCCAACCGGGCCCCATGGGTAGAGGCCCGGCCACCAGGCGCTCGCCAACGTGCCTCACCTCCAGGCCTGGCTCTAGAGGGGGGCCCCGGTGACCCGGGTCCGGGCGAGGGAACACTGAATCCAATTGACTTTTCCATCATAGTGGTCTTTTGGGCTGCACTTTGTCTTATCTCTCACCTAGAACCAAATTGCCATGGGTGACCCTACCAGGAGCAAAAGCCCGCAACAACATAGCTCCTAGGATCATTGGGACACTCAAACCCCTCCACCACGATAAGGTGGCAGCCCAGGGAGGGGTAGAGATAAACAGTGATTGCTAAATACTATATAATGTCTTAGGATAGAATGCTTCAGGAGGGTTCAAGTGAAGGCACTGTTTTTGAGCACACTGTCCTCCATATTGATCAATATGCTTATTAAATATCAAAAAAGCCTGAAAGAACCTCCGTTTTATTTTTATTTAAGAAGATGCTACTTTTTCCACAATAGCCCACTCAGGTCTGCACACAGTTCACAGGTGATATTAAAACATGTGATATACATTTTATGCCCTGTATGCCTCCTTTATTAACATTTGGAAAGTTTTTTGCTGGTGATAGAAAAAACATGCAATAGACAATGGAAGAAACACACCTGTAGATCTGTGATCATTATTGATACTTACAATTTGAGTGATGAGCTGTGAGGCTTCTGTTTGCCCACTGACTGGCAGCAGAGACAAACCCAAGTCAAACACCACAAACTTTTGCACAGCAGAGAAGTATTGCTCGCTGAGTCTTGTCCTCTCAACCAATACTAGCTCCTGGAAACTGCTACTGGCCTGAAAAACACAAGGAGTGCAGCACAGACCAGTGAGAAGATACACATAAAACGTCACTGTCAGGCAGCTGACTGACTTAACTTACATTTCGGTAGCGAACCAACTTCCTTTTGTACCTGTCCCCTGCTACTATGTCACACTCCGACACATAAAGGAGGCACATTTTGCTGGGAAGATGGAAATCTGCCACACCCAGCTCATTTTCAAACAGGATTTTCACACCTCCATCTGCAGAAGAGGTTCAGCAAGGTTAACTGGGGTCTTGTTCTTGAGCACTCTGAAACATTTAACATCCTTTAGTTTAACCTGATACACAGTCATTTAAATTAATCAATTCAAAAGTAAAGTTATTATGTAAATTCATTACATACAGAGAGGAACATAAGTATATGAACACCCTGCGATTTTGCAAGTTCTCCCACTTAGAAATGATGGAGGGCTCTGAAATTCACTTTGTGAATGCATTTCCACTGTGAGAGATAATTCAGGAAATCACATTGTATGATTTTTAAATACTTTATTTGTATTTTATTGCTGCATATAAGTATTTGAACACCTGGAAATCAGCAAGAATTCTGACTCTCAAAGACCTGTTACTCTGTCTTTAAAAAGTCCACCTCTACTTCACTTATTAATCTAAATCAGTAGTAGGGCTGGACGATATAGAGGGAATAGTCATATTGATCGATATCGATAATTATCGATAATTATCACAAAATGTAAAAAATATATTTTAAGTGCCTCCCCGGTCAATTTGTTTTTCTTCAATGAACTAATTTTAACTAAGAATTAAATTAATTCATTTTTCAAACACCTCTTTTTATCATGAATAAGTTTGTAAGACACAGAAACAAATCAAGAGACCTGAGTAACATCAGTAAATATAAAGAAAAGTAATATTATTAACCATTATATATTTTTTAATTGTTAGTCATTTAAATTAAAGGCTTCTCTTGATGCTTTTTAATCTTTTAAACATTTTCAATTCATTTCAATTCAAAAATACTTTATTGATCCCAGAGGGAAATTAAGTGTTGGTATAGCTCATATAATTAATTCTTTAAAGGAGTTGTTGATGATGGCTGTGGGGAGGAAGGATTTCCTGTAGCGCTCTGTATTGCAGCGAAACTGAAGAAGCCTCCGACTGAAGACGCTCTGTTGTTGTATGACTGTCTCATGAAGAGGATGCTCAGGGTTGTCCATAATTTTTTTTGATTGTGTGAAGAATCCTTCTTTGCATCATCATCTCCAGATGTTCCACAGTTGTCCCAGGAACAGAACCAGCCTTCTTTATCAGGTTGTTTAGCCTATTTAAATCCCTGGCTCTGATGCTGCTACCCCAACAAATGACGGCTGAAGAGATTCCACTCTCCACAACAGACTTGTAGAAGATCTCCAGCATCTTGCTGCAAACCTTGAAGGACCTAAGCTTCCTCAAGATGTACAGTCTGCTCTGTCCCTTCTTGTAGACTGTTTCACTGTTGCGCCTCCAGTCCAGTCTGTTGTCAAGGTGAACTCCGAGGTATTTATACTCCTCAACCACCTCCACTTCTTCTCCCATGATGGAAACAGTTTTTGACTTATCCCTGTTTCTTCTGAAATCTACAATCATCTCTTTGTTTTGTTCACATTCAAGGTTAGACGATTGTTTCCACACCATGTCACAAAGCGGTCCACCAGCTCTCTGTATTCAGCTTCTTGTCCATCTCTGATACACCCGACAATTGCAGAGTCATCTGAGTTTTTCTGCAGATGACAGGTCTCTGATTTGTACTGGAAGTCTGAGGTATACAGAGTGAAAAGGAATGGTGAGAGTACGGTCCCTTGTGGTGCTCCTGTGCTGCTGACCACCTGGTTTGACACACAATTCTTCAGTCTCACAAATTGTGGTCTGTTGGTCAGGTAGTCATTGATCCAGGCGATTTTTGAGGGCTCCACCTGTGTCTTCAGGAGTTTCTGACAAAGCAAATCAGGCTGAATTGTGTTAAATGCACTGGAGAAATCAAAGAACATGATTCTCACAGTGCTGCCTGCTTTGTCCAGATGACAGTGGGTTGGTTGAAGTAGGTGGATGATGGCATCTTCAACTCCAACACCACAGTGATAAGCAAACTGCAGTGGGTCCTGATACGTTCTTGTTTGCTTACTCAGGGGTGCCAACAGGAGTCTCTCCAGGACCTTCATAATGTGGGACGTCAGGGCAACAGCTCTATAGTCATTGATGACTGATGGGTGAGTTCTCTTTGGTACTGGAACAAGGCAGGATGTCTTCCACAACACTGGAACCTTCTCCTGAGTTAGGCTAAGGTTGAAGAGGTACTGCAAGATCCCAAAGAGCTGCTCTGTGACACTTTATAATATTAATATCTAAAAGTATCTATGACACTTTATAATATTAATGGCTGAAACCTTTGTTTTTGTGCACACGTAGCCGGGTTTTAAAAAAAACAAATATCCTCACCACCTCGTTTAAAAAAGATCTCCGTCCACACCTAACCGCATTTAGTGTGTTGTTAAGCACATTCATAAACATGCCAAACCTGTAGGGGGCAGTAGTTCCCCCAAATCCTACCCACTCAGAGTAACTTTCCATGTTCGAAGTTCAACATAGAGCAGTAATTGAGCTCGTAAAAACAAGCAAGCAAAAAGCGCTTGGACAATCAATGATGCCAGCACATCTCTGAGGGCATAGATGCTGTTTCTGAGTGTAAACACAGGTCGCACAAGTGATATTGGAGCATTTTTATCACAGAAAGTGACGTTGCGGAGCCGAAAACTCCGGTTATTTCTGTCCACACGCAAACGCTTAAAACTGAGAAAACAACAAATCTCCACTTTGGCCGGAGTTTTTAGAAATAATCGTTTTCTGTGATAAAAACTAAGTTTTCGTGTAAATGAGAGGCCAAACCGCAGGGAATTATCTGCGTTTTTCCTTCGTGTAAACGGGGCCTTAATTCATTTCAGCCGGCTGGGCTATCCAACCCTGTTGTGTTTTTTAAAGCGTTTTTCACTTCTGAGGACCGGGGTCAGAACTGAGGGGGACATTTTAAAAGCCACAGGTGTTGTTAGAAGCGCGACCTGGGTAAGTTTCCTTTGTCTCTCTGTAACGGATTCGCAGCGAGCCGGGAGAGGGGAGTCCTGCTTAAGACAACTGATCGTAGTATTTTATTTGGTTTATTATTGCTACGTTTAGTGTTTTAGTGCTACGATGATCGGTTCAAAACGGGATGCAACCTTTACCTGAGTCACAGAAACATTTATCCGGAACAACTTCCTCTGCTGCTCCCTTTCTGTGACATCTGACCGACGTGAAGTTACGGCGATGGTTCGATTAGGGACTATCACAACATTCTGTTTCAGCTCAAATCATTTAATCCTTTTTGTGGTATGAAAGGAGAGAGGGGTGGCTGACAGAGCTGCCTATCAGCGGTAATGATTTGTTTGGAGTAAGTTTTGATAGTTGTATTAAGCTATATGATAGGCTATTATGAAAAAATGAGGGAAAACTTTTTATTTCTATCGAAATTTTTTATCTACCCCTTTTTTTTCTATCGCACCACAAGTCTATCGATCGATATATATTGCTATCGAATTATCGTCCAGCCCTAATTAGAAGCACCTGTCTGAGCTTGTTAAAGACACCTGTCCATCCCACAGTAAGTCAGACTCCAACTCAGTGGCAGCTGGTGGAATTTTCGTCAGGGAGAGCTATGACTATGATTGCTAGATATATACCAGCAGTAAGTGAAAATGTACTAAGGAATAACAACAATGTAATAATTTACATTAAAAAAACAACAAAAGCAACATTACAATGTAATGTAGTGTTGCTCATGCTTCTTTGCCTTTTCTAAAAAGTGCTTAATTACATGGCTTAGCACCAAAATATGTTGAAGACCTGTTGTCACCATACCAACCACCCAGACCACTCAGGTCCTCCAACTCTAGCCTACTAAACATCCCTAAGCTCAGAACTAAACATGGAGAAGCAGCTTTCAGTTTCTATGGTCCCCTTATCTGGAACAGACTTCCTGACGAGTGCAGAGCTGCCGAAACTCTGAACTGCTATAAATCGAGACTAAAAACTCATCTGTAGAATTGCCTTCGAGTAAATGCTTGATGTCATATGTATGAAATGTGTTCATGCTCTCTTGCTCTATTGATCTTTCTCTTGCTTTATTGTGTATCATGTGTTATTGTGCATCATGTGTAATGTGTGTTTCATGCTAATTTGCTACTTTTACTTTTAATTTCCAATGTTATATTTTGTCTTCAAGAAGAGCCTGTGGAACATGTTATATTATTTTGCCTGAAGTAAACTGTTGAGAAAACTGGTACAACATTTACAAGATATCAAATTGCAACTGGACATCAGAGACCTTTTAAACAAAATGTAAAGTTCTGGGGGAAAAAAACATTTGCTGATATATCTCAAGAAGACAAAATTGATAGAAAGAATATAGTTGTTTGTTTTTTAGTATTTTGTAAAAAATAAGTAGGGCATATTTAGCATGCATCAAATGTTTATTGCTTATGGTATTATTTTCAGTGGAGTTTTTTTTGTCATAAGTTTTAAATGTCCTACGTTTTGAACTCACCATACATTTCGAACGTTCCTTGAATGCACCACAGGTGTGCGATGCAGCATAGTACAGACAAGATTCTGCCTTAATTCCTGTTGAAAGATCGGTCTTATATACATACAGATTTATTTTTTACTTTTGAATTAACATTAAGTACAAAACAACTTCGTTTGTGAGTGGATGAAATGAACCGAAAAAGGTTTATTATTGGTCAATCGACATACTCTGATCATGCAGCATACACATGCGCAGATCATTCCCTTTGGGAAGGAGCAAGCTGGGTCTCTAAACTGCAGGAAATATCGGCGACAAAGTTTCACAGAAAGTAGCTAAGGGTGGTCAGAAATGTTGCTAGATTTGTCGCTAGGCGCTTTTTGGGAAAAAAGTCGTTAAGGGGGTCTGAAAAGTCGTTAGAAATAGCGACAAAGTCGCTAAGTTGGCAACACTGCAGTCAGCTGCACTGTATGACAGACATCTGTGACGTCAGCTTGATGTCAGCCCCACGGCGGGAGGGTGGCGATATGTAAATCACGCCCATCTTAGAGGAGCCACTGCGCATGTACAACTTTTAACGAGAGTCTATGGGCAAAGATTTTTGCGCCCCAAGGCGGAAATACGTCCTCAATCGGACAACGCCGATGAGCGTAACAACTCAACTCACCATGAACTATAAAATATTTATCTTGCATTTAAACGTTTTATATAAGGTAATATAGCAAGTGGTGAGTGGTGGGGCGGCGCCCTTGCGCCCTCCATTGGCTAGCCGCCACTGCTCCAACTACTAGCATGGGCAAGACCAAAGAGCTGTCAAAATTCAAATTCAAAAATACTTTATTGATCCCAGAGGGAAATTAAGTAAAAGACACCAGAGACAAAATTATAAACCTCCACAAGGCTGGAAAGGGCTACGGGGTATTGCCAAGCAGCTTGGTGAAAATAGATCAACTGTTGGAGCAATTGTTAGAAAATGGAAGAGGCTAAAGATAACTGTCAGTCTCCCTCCGACTTGGGCTCCATGCAAGATCTCACCTGGTGGGGTATCACCGATGATAAGAAAGGTGAGGAATCAGCCCAGAACTACACAGGAGGAGCTGGTTAATGACATGAAGAGAGCTGGGACCACAGTTTCAAAGGTTACTGTCGGTAGAACACTAAGCAGTCATGCTTTAAAATCATGTATTGCACAGCAGGTTCCCCTGCTCAAGTCATCACATGTCCAGGATCGTCCGAAGTTTGCCAATGACCATCTGGATGATCCAGAGGAGGCATGGGAGAAAGTCATATGGTCAGATGAGACCAAAATATAACTTTTTGGTCTAAACTTCACTCGCCGAGTTTGGCGAAAAAAGAAGGACAAGTTCCATCCCAAGAACACCATCCCTACTGTGAAGGATGGGGGTTGAAACATCATGCTTTGGGGTTGATTTTCTGTGAAGAGGACAGGACAACTGCAGTGTATTAAGGAGAGGATAAATGGGGCCATGTATGGTGAGATTTTGAACAACAACCTCCTTCCCTCAGTCAGAGCATTGAAGATGGGTCATGGCTGGGTCTTCAAACACGACAATGACCTGAAGCACACAGCCAGGATAACCAAGGAGTGGTTCTGTAAGAAGCATATCAAGGTTCTGGAGTGGCCTAGCCAGTCTCCAGACCTAAATCCAATAGAAAATCTTTGGAGAGCTGAAATTCCATGTTCCTCAGCAAAAGCCCCAACACCTGAACAATGTAGAGAAGATCTATGTGGAGCAGTGGGCCAAAATCCCTGTTGCAGTGTGTGCAAACCTGGTCAAGAACTACAGGAAACGTTTGACCTCTGTAATTGCAAACAAAGACTTCTGTACCAAATATTAACCTTGATTTAGGTTTTCAAATACGTATGTGCAGCAATGAAATACAAATAAATTTTGGAAATCACACAACGTGATTCACTGATTTTTTTTAATGCTGTCGCTCACAGTGGAAATGCACCTACAATGTGAATTTCAGAGCCCTCCATAATTTTTAAGTGGGAGAACTTGCAAAATCACAGGGTGTTCAAATACTTGTGTTCCTTACTGTATAAAGTGATATACTTCAAGTGTTTAGTTCCGTGTAATTTGATGATTATGGCTTACACCACATGGTATGTTCTAGACCAGTGGTCCTCAACCCTGGTCCTTCGGGCCCACTGTCTTGCATGTTTTAGATGTTTCTTCTCTCCAGCACAACTGATTTAAATGATTGTATTACTTCTTACTTCCAATTGCTGCAGAAGTCTGTTAATCACCCATTCATTTAAGTTAGGTGTGCAGCAGCATGGAAACATCTAAAACATGCAGGAGCGTGGGTCTAAGGACCATGGTTGGGGACCGCCTAGATAATCACTGGTATATGCCATACTTTATTTATACAGCACTTTAAATAAGCAACACATGGCTGACTAAAGTGCAGCACAGTAGGGACCCAGCTCAAAAGCAAGAAAACTATTTAAAACATAACAAAGGACACAAATTTAAAAAAAAAGACCGGAGAGAACGAGTGGGGACACAAGATGTGGGCTGCAGCTTAAAGTGTAACTGAACCCCCTGAAAAGGCATAACCCCGCCCCAAGACAACATAAAAAAAATTCTACAAAGTGGGCGGTGCCAGGAAGAACAGAGGGGTATGGCCAAGTGTTGAGGAAAAGCGGAGGGGGTAACGTGGGGGTGTGTTCAGGAGGACAGTGACAGCTCGCTTAATGTGACACTGAAACATGGACAGTGACCAAAGCGACGTTGGCAGTTTTGCGACTGATCAACATTCATCTGTTTTGAACGTTAGCCTATGTTAGCATTACCACTCAGAGACTGGACTCCTCCTGTCTCCCTCTGCCTCAGCAGCACCGAGCTCGGGCGGCGCTGGCTCGGCGCCCTGAACCAGCGGATCTCCCCTGTCGTGACCGGAGATAGAGGAGTAGAGGGAGGCTTTATGGAGCTCAGCGGCCGCGAGCCGTATCAATAAGAGCCGCTGGCTCGGGGCGCTGAGTCAGCGCTGCCCGAGGCTGGCGCTGCTGAAGAAGAGAGAGACAGGATGGGTCCGGTCTCTGAGTGGTAATGCTAACATAGGCCAACGTTCAAAACAGTATGTTAGCTATGCTAACTAAGTGCTAATGTGATAATAATTGTAACCTGAAAAACGGAATCCCACTCCAAACTCACCACAAGGGGGGGGCGGTATGTCTGATAGTTTTATACCCAAACCCACGGGGCGTGTCTGTGAGACCATGGCTGCTGTGACATAGGCAATGCCTGTGACGTAGAGATGTACCGCTCTCCACCAATCACAAAATTCAAATGCAGTAGCCACCGTTCAACCCTAAGAGGGCAGCACTAAGACGTTTTTAGACCAAAAGATGTAGAATTAAACAAGTTTACACCAAAATGTAAAATAATCCCCAGAAACTGAAAGATTGCATTGGTAAAGACCCATTTATACAGTTTAGAAGCAAAAAAAAGTTGTTTTGGGGTTTAGTTACTCTTTAAAGGGGCTATATGCAATTGTCTGACATTTGAACTCGCGACTGACCCCATGTGGCCAAAACCGGAACTGCTCTTCCTTTCTGCTCGCTCTCGCAGCGCGCGCTCGTGCGCCGGTCGCTCTCAATCTTCTATCTTTTCGGGCACTTGTTAGGGGTTTAACTTTCTTAGTCTTATGTGGAGTTACTATTGGTTTCAGAGTTGTCCTTGGTCTCTTCTGTGTATTCGGACAATCCATTTAACTGCTTGCGAGTGCTGACGAGCAGTGGTGGCAGAGTGATCTGAAACATTTAACATGAACGCGCTTGACGTCACATCCGCAGACAGCGCGGGAAAATCGGACCCGACAGAAAATAGAAAAAATTGGATACAGGCTTATACGTGCAGCCACTGTGAGCTGACAAGGTGTCAGTATGCTCATCAGGAGATGTTTGAGCCATAAATGGACAAATAAAAATTGTTACGTTTATTTTGGGGAAAAGGTTGCATATAGCCATATAGGTTGCATATAGCCTCTTTAAGTCAGAGCTTCCAGAGCAACAACACACAGACATATCCAGGACATGGACTACAACTGTAGCAGCACCGGTTGTGGTAAATCTCTCCTGAACTTTTTTGCCCAACAATGTTATTTTGTTGGGCAAAATAAGGACTGGACTGCTGCTCAGAGGTCCAACTTCCTTTTTCAGATTAAAGTACATTCAGCATTTCATTTGGAAAACAAACATCTTACAGGATGACTTGACAGCAACACTTGAAGTGTAGGAAACAACTTTATTAGTAAACCAACACGTTTCGGCGGGTGGCCTTCGTCACGGCCTTTACAAAACATGCCTGAAAACACCAAATAGTTTGACAAAGTGTTTGGTGTTTTATTAAGACCCTGGTGTAGACCACAAGCCGAAACACGTTGGTCTATTAAAAAAGTTGTTTCTTCGCTAACATTGCACTCAGCCGCACATTTATTATTCAGTGTTCGCCGCTAAGTTATGGAACTGAAAGAAAGAGAAAAGGACTTACCTTTTAATCCCCGAAGAAGAGAAGAAGTCCTCCATTTCTCACTGCAAAGAATGTGTCCGTACGGAGGAACCGCATTCACCAAGACGGCTGTTTTACAATCCATAGGCTACTGCTAAACAAGGCTTTCATCTTACTCAAGTCAATGCACTTGATATGATATAATAATAATGATAATATTACTTCTTCTTCTTCTTCTTCTTCTTCTTCTTCTTCTTTTTAATGGCGGTTGGCAATCAACTTTAAGGTGCATTGCCGCCACCTACTGGTAAGGAGTGTGGATCAAGCATTTTCTTTTTTCTTTTTTTTTATTGAAGAAACAGAATAATCAGGTACAATACATATAAAGGAAATGAAAGGAAATATAGATCAATAATTAAATAAAATAGTAAAACAAATAAAATTAACATGAAACAGTTACATGACTCATAAGGGTAGTACATACAGAGTGCATAATATGACAATAAAAGTTGATATTTTAGTCAGAGGTTGGGAAAAAGGAATCATAAAGTGCAATGAGTGGTACTTTTATTGTTGTCAATTAAACGTAAGGATGTAATAGCGTATTTAATTTCAAAGAGGAAAGTTTGAAAATTGGGGCAAGATCTGGGAAATTTTTGTTTATGGATGTGAAATTTGGCATGAAGGATAACGAAATTAATTAAAAATTCAAGTTCTTTATTATTTCTACTAGCATAGTAACAGATGATGTCTCTTAATGTAAAGGGGCATTGGGTATTGGTATTGTGAAAGTATAAATTGAGAGCTGACCAAAAAGTTTTTGTGATTCTACAATCAAAAAATAAATGAGAAATAGTTTCAACCCGTTGATTACAAAAAGAGCATAAATCATCTATTTCTGCAAATTTGGCAATATAGCATTTGACGGGATAGATTTTATGTATAATTTTCAAGTGAATTTCTTTGATTTTGTTAGAAATGCAGTATTTGTGTGGTAAAGGCCAGGGGTCTCATTTATAAAGCTTCCTTACGCACAAAACTGGGTCTGAAAACTACGTAAGCAACTTTCTAAGCAAAGTTTGGGATTTATAGAAAAAAACGTGACGGAAAAATGTGCGCAACTTTAAGCACTAAGGATCTTGCTTACTCACTTTGTGGACACAGAGGACACTAACAGCGCAGCAGGAGAGATGGCAAAAATGAAAATGAAAGCCACAATTTCAAACTTGTAGAGCTTTCTCTGAACTGAGAATAAAAATGAGAATCTGAATGAAAATATGTTGCACATAGTAGATCACACCACTGGAAGCATCTGGATGGGGAACCCGATGTAGATTCCATAAAGCAGTACTATTAGATCTATGTGCTGAACTGGACCCGGTGTTAGATCTACTGGAACCGGGAACCCCGTCCCCCGCTCTTCTTTTTTATGTCAGGAACGCTGCTGCATCAACGCTCCGTAACTGGCAGCTCTTCCGTTTGTTTGTGACCCCAAATCAATATTTTGCCAGGATGATACTTTTTAAAAGTAGACTTAAAACGCACCTTTTCTGTCAGGCTTTAAATATCTAGTTTTATTTGTTTTAATAAATTCCAGTCTTATTGTTGCTACAAGAAGTAATCATATAGGCCAAATTGAAACTTTACTGTTCTTATCTTTTTTATTGCTTGTGCTGCTTTTATTATTAAATTTCTTAATCTTTTTACTCTCTTCTTGTCACACATTTTCTTTTTGCAACTGTATTTTTGTCTTTTAATGTGAAGCACTTGGCTGCATTCGGCTGAGTAATGCCTGATTGAGTGATTGCTTGAAATAAAACAGTTTTCCGTGCCTCTATGAGCCTGCAGCTGTCTCTGTGGAATTACTTTCTCCGCCTCTTGGTTGCCATGGTTACCAGTGAAACGCCCCATATTAGCTGGCTTAGGTCTATGCAGAATATTCGCTAGACACTTTGCATGGACCGTTTATGGGAGAAAGTGGGTGTGTAGGAGGCGGGATGTGATCCAAAAACACCTGCGCACATTTCTAGGGAGAGTGGGATTTATAAAGCAGAAAGTGCATGCAGCTGTACTCCAAGTTTGATAGATTGGAAACTTACTAGGCGTGAGTAAAAAAAAGTTGCTGAGCTTAAGTATGGTTTTTGTAATGATTCTACGCAAAGTTTTATAAATGAGACCCCAGGTCTTTCGCCATGCAATATCTGCAATCTGAGAACACCAAAAGAAGTTCCCTCTGGGTGAAATATCATTTTTTCTTTGAAAAATTTGACGGATGTGTTTATTATTAAATTTTTTGTCCTTCAGTCCTAGTCCATCTAACATTAATAGAGGATGAGCAGCTCTGTGTTCATTGAAACCCAGATAATTTTTCACAGATTGAGACAACACTTTTGGAATAGCTTGGATAACGGCATTAAATTCTCTAAAAGGAACAGGAAAATCATATACAGACATAAAACGTTCATATGTAAACATATTACAGTTTTCATCAAATAGGTGCAACACAAAAAGAATGTCTGTCTGGTACCATTTTAATAAGAACAAAGATTTGTTCCTTCTAAGTATATTACAGTTGTTCCAAAGAAAAGTTTTGTGTGGTGAAAAATTGTGGACAAAAGCTAACTTCCATGCTAAAAGGGCTTGATGATGGAACTTGGACAGAGTAATTGGTAATTTGTTGGGAAGAAAGTTACATGTCGGAAGAAAGTTACATGTCAAAAGAAAGGAAAAGCCACCTATTTTGTTAAAAAAGTAGTTTGGAATAAAGTACCAGATCGAGTCTTGATTCAGCAAACATCTCCTCAGCCAATGAATTCTAAATGTGTTAACGACATGATCAAAGTTTAACACTTCAAGACCTCCTTCTTCTCTGTTCTTAGACAGAACATCTTTTTGAATTTTGTGTGATCCATTTTTACAGATAAAGTTTAAGAAAGTTTTATTGATATGCGTAGCTGTCAAATTATTAACAAAAAGGGATAGGGAGGGATAAACAAGGCGTGACAGACCTTCTGCTTTAGATAGTAGAACTCTCCCATGGATTGAAAGGTCCCTTTACAACCAAAGATTAAACATTGTAGTTGGTTTTTTAATTCTACTGGAAAAGTTGAGGTGCTGTCTCGTTATATGTTTTTTTTGTAATATAAATGCCAAGATACTTGACCAAGTCTTTGACAGGAATATTATCAAATGCAAAGTATTCACAATCATGAATAAATAAAATTTCACATTTTGACATATTTAATCTGAGACACAGGAGGCACAGGAGAACTGGTTGATTAAGTTAATAGCTATAGATAGATGGTCTTTTATTTTTTAAGAAAATTGTAGTGTCGTCCGCCAATTGGGAAATTTTTAATTCTTTGTCAAAAATCAAAATTCCTTTACAGTTTTTATCATTTTTTTATATGGATTGATAAGAGCCCTGTGATCAAAATAAATAAAAATGACCAGATGGGGCAGCCTTGCCGAACACCTCGGTTGATCTGGAATCTTTTAGAAGTATTCATGTTAATAATCACTGAGCTGTTAATGTCATTATAAAACATTGAGACAATATCGATTAACCTATTACCAAAGCCGAAGGATTTAAGGGAATGCAAGAGAAACTTGTGTTCAATAGTGTCGAACGCTTTATAGAAGTCTAGAAATAGAATAAGAGCATCAGAATCTACAACATTGGAGTAATTTAAAAGGTCTAAAATAAGTCTAATATTGCAATTTATCTGTCTATTCTTCATAAACCCGGTTTGAGTTTCCCTAATAATACTGTCTAAACTTTTTTAGTCTGTTACCATACGATAAAGCAAGAACTTTGTAGTCGATAGTTAAAAGAATGGTGGGGCGCCAGTTTTCTATGACTGACAAATCTTTTCCTGGTTGGGTAAAAGGGTAATTATGCCTTGTTTGATAGATGGAGTCATTTCACCCATATTGATACATTCCTTATACATGCATAGTAAAGGAACTTTAATAAGATCCCAAAAGTGGGTGTAAAATTCAACAGATAATCTGTCAACTCCAGATGATTTACACATCTTCATTGAGAACCAGGCATCTTTAATTTCAATAGGTAGTAGTTCAGAATCTCATATAGAATTAAAGTCTTTAGTAATTGAAGGGGTATATGTTTGAATGTTTTCTAGAAAAGTTACGCAGTCTACAGAGTTAAAGTTAGATTTATGAAGGTTTTCATAAAAGTCAGAGACAAAGCTAGAGATTAGTTTTGGGTCTTTGGAGAGACTACCAATAATATTAATAGCAGTTAAGGATTTAAGTTTAATATTTCTTTTTTCAAGTGCAAAAAATAACTTTGTGTTTTTCTCGCCTTATTCAAGCCATTTGGCTCTTGATCAAATATAAGCACCCTTTGTCATAGTTCTTAGGTGTTTGTGTTTTGTTAGTTCTTTTCCTTATTTAGTTCTATTATCATGTTAGGTTATTTCTTGTCTTTATTAGTTATTTCTGACACTTCCTTGTTTCTGTATTTCTCCTGGCTCTTAGATGTTTTCACCTCTGTCTATGTCCACCTTCTCATTTGTGTTTCCTTAGTTTATCTCTTAATTTAATTCTTGTCACAAGTCATCCTGTCTGATCATGCTGTTGCCCTTCACTCTTACTGGCCACGCCCACTTCCCCATTGCTGGCTCTGATTGCTTACACCTGCCAGGTCTCTATTTAAGTGCCTCTCACCTTCAGAGCCAGTGCATGGTGTGGGAAGCTTGGTCCATCTGTTATACAGCCTCCATGGTTGCTTCCAGTACCAGAAGTAGATACAAATTTACATGAAAAAATGTAAAGGAGATTGTGGTCAGCTCGCTATGAGATATATAGACAATTATTATAGATATATTCAAATTTTTACAGATGGTTCGAAACAACCAGATACAGGCAGGGTTGCAGTAGCCTATGTGATTCCAGAGTTGGAAAAACATTTTTTGCAAGAATAACAGATCAACTATCTGTTCTTTCTGCAGAATTAATAGCAATTGTGATGGCACTACAATGGGTGGAACAAGTTAAACCATTAAGAGTAATAGTATGTACAGATTCATTATCTGCAGTAGAAAATCTTAAATCAGGAAATAATAGTGAAAGATATGATTTGATATGTGAAATATTGATTTTATTACAAAGTATTCAGAATCAGGGAACCCATGTTAAAATTGTCTGGGTACCAGCTCATGTGGGTTTGGCTGGAAATGAGATGGCAGATAAAATTGCTAAGAAGGCTTTAGGAGCAAGTAGGGCATCAATTCAGTGTAACATTGCTAAAACAGAGACAACATTTTTAATTAAAAATAGTATTAGAAGACTATGGCAAAGTAAATGGGATGAGGAGGATAAGGGAAGATTTTTATATAGAATGAATCCTAAAGTTGGGAAAGGAAGACGAGGAGGAAAAAGTAGAAAGGAAGAGATAATGTGGACTAGACTTCGCATAGGACATACAGGATTAAATAGCACATTATATTTAATAAAAAAAACATGAAACTGGCAGGTGTAATGTTTGCAATGTACAAGAAACTGTAGAACATGTAATTATGAGTTGTACAAAAGATAAGAGAGAGACATCTTTTAAAAGAGAAAATAGAGAATATTAAGGAATCCTTTAGTGTTGAGAATATTTTAAGAAAGACATTAGATCCTAAATATACAAAATATTTATTAGAGTTCTTAAAAGATACAGGTCTTAAAAATAGAATAGAATTTATATATATATATATATATATATATATATATATATATATATATGTATAATTTTTTTAATTTTTTTATATTTTTTTTTGCAGCTTGCAAGCTGCATATCATTGAAGAGTGTAAGCCATAGTAGTGACTGTTCACATTTAATCAGGAGGGTGGCGGTAATGCGCTAAATAGTTTGCAACCGCCGTTAAACACTACAAGAAGAAGAAGAAGAAGAAGCCACTGTTCATGTTGTTTGGTCAAGTGTATTGACCAAGCCTGTCCTCCTCCACTGCTTCAGCACTTACCCTGCTGGTACTGTGAGTAGCCTTTGCCTTCTACTGAGTTTTTTGACCTTCTGCCTGGATCCTGAACCTGCCTTTGCTTAACGGATTTTTGGATTTTGTCTGCTTCCCCTGGATGGATTTCATTTGCATGACCCTGGACTGTTTTTTTTTTTTTACCACACTGTTTTGGACTGAGGGTTTGTGACCCTTTCCTCTAGCCCTCCCCCGTCCCGAGGTTAAAGTGTTCCAGGTGGTTGACCCAGATCTACTGAGAGGACGAGTTGCTGCTTCCTGAGAGCTGGAACCAGAGAGACTTTTCATTCAAAGACTCATTTGTTTTTCCTTAAAAGTGTAAACCTTCCTCTGCCTCGTTGGTTGTGTACTGGGTTCAGGTAGTATAGTAACCTGACAATTCTTCCACCTGTTCTCCAGTGTTTCCCTTAGACTTCTCCTTAGTCTTATCTTCAGATAGTTTCTTAAGAGTTTTCTGTCTTCCTTGCCTTTCTGGTCTCCCTGCCACTCTGCTCCTCAGTTTCTCTCATTGCCCTCACCTGCATCTGCTTTCACTAATTAGTCTTTGGTCTTCTCTGTCACTTCATTCCCTCCAATATATATTCAGGCCTCATTCAGTCACTACTCGCTGGTTCGTTGTCTATCATCCCTCGTTTCCCTCCATGTCTCTCACCGTTTCCTGGTTTCCCCAAGATTTGTAAGTGGTTTTTGTTTCCTTGCTCTTATTAAATCATTTTGTTAAACTACGCTGGATTTGGGTCTGTTAAATAAAAGCCATGACACCCTTAGCTAAGTTCAGATATAATTGGTCTAACTGTGTCCGAATGGTTTTTAAATTAAAGTTCATATTCAGCTGTGAAGTTATCTTTAGAGAACAAGAGCTCAAGTTTTTCAGTCAGCTCTTTTTCATACTCGCGTCTTTAAAGTTCCTTACCTGTTTTAATCACGGAACATCTTACTTTGTATTTAAAAAAATAAAAAATTTACGATAAGTATCAGTTATGCCATTATTTAGGATTTCACTAACCAAATATTTAATTATATCATTGAATTGATTATCTGTTAGACTATTAAGTTTCCACTAACCTCTTGTGCCAGCAGTCTCTCGAGAAGCCGAAAGTTTCAAAGTTATTAGTTTGTGATCAGAAAGAGGCGTGTGAAGGTGATTAATATCTTTAACAAAATGTAGAACTGAAGAAGAGATTAAGAATAAATCAATCCTTGATCTTGAGGACAGCCTGTTATACCGTGTAAGGTCTACTGAGTTAGGTAGAAGAACCTCCAAGCATCGGTTAAGGAGAGGCTGGAGCAAAACAGAAATAAGATTAGTGCTCTGGGAAGTTGGACAAAGTTTGGCAGAATATCTGTCTAATGTTTCATATGGACATTCATTAAAATCCCCACAAAGAATATGAGTCTAAATACTTGGTTTGCAATCCTTTTAGTTGGGAGATTACAACATTAAATAAAGTGGTGTTGTAGGTTTAAGAATTAAAACCATATATGTTGCAAATAATGAATGTGGCATTTCCTTGCTTTGCTACCAATGCAATCCATCTACCAGAATCTGAAGATTTAAACTCCAGGACATCCCCTTTTAAATTTATGTTGAAAAATCAGTACACCAGTGGAATAGTTTGTGCCATGGCTGAAGTGACCAGCATTACCCCATTGTGAAGTCTAAAATTTCGTATCTGATAAGCGTGCGTTTCTTGTAAGAAAATTAAATCTGCATCAGACCTCTTGCTTAACAAAAAAATTGCCTTTCTCTTTGTACTATCCCTGATACCTCTGACATTTAAGGACATAATGTTGAAAGAGTTGAACATAAAATCCAAGTGACAATGGAAAAATAAATGAATAAAAATAGACTAGATGTACCTGAGAACAATTTACGAATTGGAAAGTACTGAAGAGCCCTGCAATGGACTGGTGACCTGTCCAGGGTGTACCCTGCCTCCTGCCCCTTGACCGCTGGAGATAGGCACCAGCCCCCCCGCAGCCCTGCATTAGGATGGACGGGTATAGAAAATGGATGGATGGAAAATACTGAAGTAAAGTCCACCAAAGATGAGGTGGCGGATTACAACCTGTGTGAATAGTAGAAAACCTAGAATATAACTACAGTATTCTATGGAAAACTTTAGAACAAAGAATAACAGTATTGTTAGCAAAAATATCCTCAACTGTACCTTTTATGTACAATTTATTTTGTTCACTAACTTCTGTTGTGAAGAAATATTTAAACAATTAAACTTTCTTAAATCTACACAATTTTCATGAACAGTAGAAATAACCAGAGTAGCCTAAGAATTGTTAGTAAAAGAATAAAACCATTGCTCTTCTACATTGGCAGATAAGTACAGAACCATGACTCCCTAAGTAAAAAAATAGGAGTAAATCAAGAGAAAGCCAGAGGGTAAATATATAACAAAAATAAACATGTTCTAATTCTTTTCTTAGAGCATCTTTAGGGTCAATGTTCTGTACTGACTTAAAAGTCTCTATAACAATGTTTTACGAAAGGGAGAGATTTTCAAGTCACATGTTTAAATTACCTCTGAGGGGTCAACTTCTTTTCCGTTAATGAAGAAGGGCCCACGGAAAGATGCTTTCTTCCCTTCTTTACGAGCCTTTTGGACAATGGGCCACAGCTTCTCATGTGCAGCTTTATCCCCCGGTGACAGCGCCTCTGTGATTCTCAACCGGTTTTCAAGCAAAACCTTGGATCCCTTTACCTCCCTCCAAACAGCATCACAAAGCCGTCTCATGGCAAATTCAATTCAGTTTATTTATATAGCGCCAATTCACAACAGATGTCCTCTCAAGGCACTTAACAAGAAGTAATTTCAATACATTTATACAAACATTCCAATCAGTTAAAAAGTTTCCTATTTAAGGAATCCCAGCAGATTGCGTCAGTCATTGGCGTGAGGTTGGGCAGACTTTTTCCAACCACAGCAATCCTTCAGCAATCCCTCATACTGAGCAAGCATGTAGCGACGGTGGAGAGGAAAAACTCCCCTTTAACAGGAAGAAACCTCCAACAGAACCAGGCTCAGTAGGAGCGGCCATCTGCCACGACCGTCTGGGGGTTTGAGAAGACAGAGCAGAAACACAGAAGGAACAGAAGATCTGATATATACGAGTACTTTCTATGTTACAGAAAGTAAAAAGTTGATAACAGGACACAGTGGATGTTCAGTTACTGGGAGCATCATCCCAGTCGATGCCCCCCGTCCAACAGGGCATTCCAGCCAAGCAGGATACCAGACCAGGTATATCTTCTATGGAGAGAAAAACACTGAGAGAACACAAAGTTAACAGTCGAAATAACAGAATGTACTGTAATACAACTGGAGAGTAGTAGTAGAAAAGGAAGTAGCAGAGTGAAGAAAATTGGTAAGTCTGTCCTCCAGCAGTCTAAGCCTAAAGCAGCATAACTACAGAGATAGCTCAGGATGACCTTAGCCACTCTAACTATAAGCTTTATCAAAAAGGAAAGTTTTATGCCTGGCCTTAAAAGTAAACAGTGTCTGCCTCACGGACTAAAGCTGGGAGCTGGTTCCACAGGAGAGGAGCCTGATAACTTAAAGATCTGCCTCCCATTCTACTTTTAGAAATCCTAGGAACTACAGGTAAACCTGCAGTCTGAGAGCGAAGTGCTCTGTTGGGAACATATGGAACAATTAGATCTCTGATGTATGATGGAGCTTGATTATTAAGGGCTTTGTATGTAAGAAGAAGGATCTTAAATTCTATTCTGGATTTAACAGGGAGCCAATGAAGGGAAGCTGAAACAGGAGAAATGTGATCTCTCTGTTTAATAATTATCAGAACTTTTGCTGCTGCATTTTGGATCAACTAAAGGGTTTTAATGGCGTTTTGTGGACTTCCTAATAGTAAAGAATTACAGTAGTCCAGCCTTTAGGTAACATGCATGGACTAGTTTCTCAGCATCACTCCTGGACAGGATGTTTCTAATTTTAGCAATATTCCGGAGGTGAAAGAAAGGAATCCTAGAAACCCGTTTAATATGGGATTTAAATGTCAAGTCTCGGTCAAAAATAACGCTGAGGTTCTTTACGTTATTACTGGGGGGCCAATTTAATGCCATCCAGATGAAGTGATTGACTAATCAGTTTATTTTTTAGAACTTCTGGTCCAAAGACAGCAACTTGTCAGAATTTAAGAGCAAAAAGTTTAGAGTCATCCATGTTTTTATGTCTTCCAGACATGCCTATAATCTACCTAACTGACTGGGTTCATCAGGATTTATGGATAAATATAGTTGTCTATCATCGTCATAGCTGTGAAAATGTATCCCATGCTGTCTAATGATTCTAAGATGATTTTAGACCTATTTGACCTATTTGAGTCATCCTGCCTCCTCGGACCGATGCGATGGACAATGTCGCTACCATTCTCCAGATTCTGACGAATCGTTGGGGCAGTTTGGCCAAGGATATCAACAATCTTGCGTCTGATGTTTTCTCCCTCGTCCTCCTTTACTCCATGTATTTTCAGAGACCATCTTCTGCTGTAGTGTTGGGATTCAGCCACCTCTGCTTTAAAGCTAACCCTTCAAAGCTTTATTTTCTTCTTGTAAACGTTGGATAACTTTTTCCACATTCAAGAGCCATTGTTTTTGCTGGTTGACATCTAGCGTAAGGTGTTGAACTGTTGAAGTAAGCTTTTCCAGTTGTTTTGAGGTAGCTTCAGTGACAGCACTTGGCTTGCCTCAAGAATTTCCCGGCTCTCTCCGCCACCGGCATCCTGGCGCCTCACCTTTTTAGTCGGTGGCTTCAGAGGAGTGTCTGGAAGAGGCTCCGCTAAAATCTCACATTCTTCAAGTTGAAAATTTGGGTTCAAACCATACCTCTTTGGTTGAGTTATTTGGTTTTGATCCGTTATCCTCAGCGGTAGTCATGTCAACAGCGCTTCCCCAGGAAGAGTTTGAAGTCGCTTCTTCTGCTACATCCATCGTGGGCCTTGCAGGGGATGAGTTTTTCTTATCTTTCCTTTTTCCCATTCGGTTCAAATAATTCACAATTGGTTAGATTAACATATCAGTGTAGTTTTCATGCAGATTTCAAAGTTAGTTTCGGTTGTATAACCGCAAAACTTCCGAAGCGTCCAGCTGAGCGAAAGACACGCTCTCACCTACATCGTCACCATCTTGGCTCTGTGGATCAAGCTTGATCAAATCTACTTCACAGGAGATGTAAAAATAAATAAATTCCTCCCTTTTACATTAAGTTCTATAATACAAAGTTTATTAAATTCTTGAAAATAAACCAGTACATCTAATAAACTTCAAAATAAGTGGGTGACAGATATTTCCCCCGAACACTTCTGACAAGTTGTATCTTAATTAAATTTTTTTTTAAAGATTTTGTATGAAACATATATTTGCTCTCTGTATTTCTTACATTGAAGCAATGAATACAGTTACCGGTTGCATGTTTTCCAACTTTGAATAATAGACTGTTTAAACCAGTATGACCAAAACTTAATCTTGATATTATTGTATCTTCCCTCCTGTTTAATCCACCATCTCTCATATCAACTTTCCTTTGTATTTTATAATACCATCTTTCTTTCCTATCTTCTTCCCATTCCTTCTGCCATCTTTCCCTCAATTTCTGTTTAATAATACTTTTAATTTCTAGTTTACTGAAATTGACTCATGTCAATATTTTCATGTTTAGTAGCTTCCTTTGCTGTTTAATCTGCCATTTCATTTCCAATGATCCCAGTGTGTGCTGTAATCCACAAGAACACAATCTCCAGCCCCATTCTTTGTAACCTGTATAATGTTTAGGGGTTAAAATATCTGGCCGTCCCTCTGAATAACTATTATATAAACTGTGCAAAGATGAACTGGAATCTGAACATGTTTTAAGTGGCCAAATTTCATCTGTCCATTGTAGAGCTAAAAGAATTGCTGTCTTTTCTCCTGTGAATACTGATAAACCATCACGTTCTTTTACCCACACAAACATGAAATTCTGGAATAAACAATGCCACTCCTATTTTGTTTTCTGGATCTTTTGATGCATGTGTATAGATTTGAATGTAATTATAGTATTCATCAATGTATCTCTGTATACTATGCAACTCTAAAAGAAATTCTTTGTTTTGCATCTTCTTTTCAAGTATAGAAAAATTCATTTTCGTTTCAGGGAGGATCCATGGTTGTATGACTGGTAATGGAACAGTTGGACTAATACTAAGTTTTGCCACTCCTAGTTCTTCAGTTTTCTTTTCTACCACCTATCCAAAACTTTTTTTTCCCCTCCTCTCTTTTTCCCAACAAGATTTTAAAGTGTCTTGAGTTGGATGATTCCAATCATGGCCTTGCAAACATGCCCGGTCTACTACTAATAACTGAATTCTTCTTAATTTTAATGGCATTTCTCCCATTTCTACCTGTAAAGCTGCAACAGAAGTGGTTTTGAATGCTTCTGAACAAAGACGTAATGTTTGATACTGAATACAATCAAGTTTTTTAAGAATTGTATCTGCTGCTGATCCAAACGCCACACACCCATAATCCATTACTGACCTTATTTATCCAATATAGATAGCCTTTAATGCTATTCTATCTGCACCCCATCCATTCCCAGTTAAGCATTTCATTATATTTATGCCTTTTTTGGATCTGTCTAAAATTTTCTGAATATGTATCTTCCATGTTAATTTTTCATCCAACCTCATTCCCAGAAATTTGAAACATTTTACTCTTTCCAAGTCCTGATGATAAAATTTAAGGTTTAAATTAATTGTACTCTTTTTCCTTGTAAAAAGCATTACCTTTGTTTTGTCAACAGAAAACGTAACACCTCATTTATATGACCAGTCTTCAACTTTTGAAATATCTTCTTGTAAGTTTTTACCATAAACTTCAAGTTTTTTTCCTCTTTTCCAAATAGCCCCATCTTCTGTGAAAAGTGAAAATCCCATTTCACTCCCAATTTCACTGAATACACCATTAATCGTTATTGAAAACAATAATGGACTTATTGTATTTCCTTGAGGAGTACCATTCTTAACAAAATATTTTCCTGAAAAATGATTTCCAACTCTGATTTGAATGGATCTATTTAACAAAAAAATCCCTGATCCAGCTGAACATTCTACCTGAAATTCCTAATTTACAAAGTTTGATTAACAGTCCCTCCTTCCACATCATATCATATGCTTTTTCAATGTGCAAAAAGACAGCTATGATACTTTATTCATTTGTGCTTTCCGTATTTCATGTTCTAAAGATAAAGCCGAATCCATAGTGTTTCTTCCCCTCCTAAAGCCCCTTTGGTATTTAGGTATGTATCCTTTAGTTTCCATGTAATAACTAAACCTGCTATTAATCATGTTCTCCATAATTTTACAAATGTTAGAAGTTAATGCAGTCAGCCTATAACTATCTGGTTAAGAGTGATCTTTTCCCGGTTTGCATATAGGGACTATTATTGCTTCTTTCCAGCTTTGAGGCATTTCTCCTTTCTCCCATACCTTTATTATAGCGCTCAAGCAATACATCTTTAGATAAATCACCAAGATGATGTAACATTGAATAGCAGACTTGATCCTTGCCTGGTGCAGTTTCTTTTGATTTATTTAATGCCCGATTCAATTCTGATTTTGTAAATGTTATGTTTCGCAAATTTGAAGTCCCATCGCATTTTTTTACCACCACTAAGTTTTAGCGACTTATTTCTTTTTATCGGGGCATTTTTAATCAGAGCACGGACTCTATCATTGCTCCACTCACCTGTAGCTCTGGGTGTGAAGGCTGTGTCAACCTCACCAAGAAAATCATGGAATTGGAGCAGAGGATCTCTACTCTCCACCAAATCCAGGACCACGAGCAGACGTGGACATCCTGTTCGGACGGACTCACGCCGCCGCCACCAGTGCCTATGACCGTCCCTCCGACCGCACCGAAGCCCAGCAGTTCCGCAGGATCGCCGCCCAGCCCCTCCCAGCAGCAGGAGCAACAGTCGGATTCCAGTAGCCACCCACATCGCGCCAAACCCAGGACTACGGCCGGGATCCGCCCCCAATCCACGGAACGAGCCCTCGGCGCCCACTCAATATTGCTGCAGTCCTGGGGAAGCCAAGCCGTCCAACATCCAGCAGGTCCTGGACAGCGAGGGATCCTGTGCTCACCATCAGCCTTCAGACCAGCCACCCACCACACTCATTATTGGAGACTCAATAATCTGGCACATTAGGATGAGAGGAGCCGTTACTCCTTGTTTTCCGGGGGCTACGGTAAATGACATTTCGGAACAGATCCTGGACTCCATCCGAAGCCACCCAACCGTGAGTAAAGTTATCATTCATGCTGGCACCACCGACATCCGTAAACAGCAGTCTGAGCTCCTAAAGCGGGATTTTATTAATTTCTTTAATCTTTTAAAAGACAAACACCTATCTGTTTTTATCTCTGGCCCCACTCCCACCATCAGCAGAGGAATAGGCCGTTTCAGCAGGCTGCTTTCTCTGAACACCTGGCTTTCCTTTGCCACCGTGATGCATAACATTGGTTTTATAGACAATTTTAACATTTTCTGGGGCAGGAGTCAACTGTTTGGGGCTGACTGACTACATCTAAACAGACAAGGCACACGTATACTGGCATTAAGCCTGGCATACCCTCGTCCACCCCTGTCCACCACACTGGCTCCAGCTGCTCCTGCCCTCTCTGCCCCCTCAACCACATCCTGATATCCAGTTTGTCCCTGCTCCTATAAACTCAGTCCTGATTTTAACAGTAACTCGCATATCGGACTTGGACCTTGCCCCACTTCTTTCATTCCTGTAATTATCAGCAGAGAGCGAACAAATAATCATAAAGTGAACAAATGCAACCCAAATAATCTTAAACAGTTGCTAAAAATCCCACCTCCAGTAAATCATACAGTCACTCCCTCTCCAACCACTATTAATATGGCACTTTTAAATGTTCGCTCTCTGCTGAATAAAACTTTTATAATAAATAATTTGATTTTAGACCATAAACTTCAAGGTTTATTTTTAACGGAAACATGGCTGAGTGCAGATGCTCCTGCTGTTCTTACAGAGACCTCCCCACCTAATTTTAACTTTTCTTGTTCAACCAGGAGTAGCCAGAGGGGAGGTGAAACTGCTTTTATGAGTTCATTAACCCTTTCCGCCAAACCTGTTTTACTTGATAATTTTACCACTTTTGAATATACTGCCTCTGTTTTTAGCACTCCTCAGATTTTATGTGTGGCAGTTTATAGGCCTCCTAAAAAGAGTGCACTTTTTATTCAAGAATTTTCAGAGTTTTTATCAATTTTGCACAACTCTTATGAACGAATAATTTTAGCTGGTGATTTTAATCTACATATAGATAACCTTTTAGATCCTTTATCAACAGAATTTTTAAATATTTTGAATTATATGGATTTTAGTCAGCATGTCATGCAGCCAACTCACAACAGAGGACACACCCTGGACTTGGTCATCATGTATGGCCTGTCCACTAGTGTGTCCTCTGTTGTTGACCTGGCTGTCTCTGACCATTACTGTGTTTTTTAACATCACCGTTTTATCCAGCAGGAGACCTCTGTGAGAACTGTCAGGAAGCGTCATCTAATCCCTGAAGTGGCTGCAGGTTTTCTTGAAGTTTTTAATGAGTTTCCTCCCGTAACTTTATCTGCCCCCTGTGATTTTATCGTGAATGATTTTAACAGTAGGCTTCAATCCGCTCTCGACCTGCTGAATCCACAAAAAGTTGTAAAAACTCATTCAAAACATACTATACCATGGAGAAATGAAAACCTTAAAAAAATTAAAGAGGAGCTGCAGGGTGGCAGAAAGGAAATAGAGGGGGGAAAAAATATCAATAAATCATCAGATATACATAGAACATCTCAAATCATACAATAACGCTGTAAGAAATTCCAGAAATGTATATTCTCCAGAATCATCTCAGAACATAAAAATAATCCCAAAATTTCTGTTTTCCACCATTCACAACATTCTCAATCATACCTCTACTGCACTTTTTAAAAAAAAACTCAAACACTCTGTGTGAGGAGTTTGCAAACCACTTAGGAGGAAAGGTAGACACCATCAGATGTAATATTTTATCTTCTCAGAGTAACATGGTTTTAGACAAATCTGAGTGTGTGTCTCTACCAGAGGAAACGCTGGACAGTTTTGTCCTGGTGGAAGCTGGGACCCTTGATAAAGTTTTCTCCTCAGTGAGGCCCACTACAAGTGCCCTGGACCCGATTCCTACCCGTTTTTTTAAGCAAGTATATGAATCTTTTAAAGACGAGATCTTAACCATGATGAATTGTTCCCTTCAGACGGGGGTCTTTCCTGCCGCCTTTAAAGGGGCGGTAGTGAGACCCCTGCTGAAGAAGAGCAATTTAGATTTTCATGATTTAAAAAACTTCCGATCGGTATCTAACTTACCATTTTTAAGCTTTTTTAGTTTTTTAAGTTTTAGAAAAAATTGTTTTAAATCAACTTAATGATTTTATTAACCCTCAATGTCCTAGAGAAATTTCAGTCTGGTTTTAGGGTGAAGCACAGCACAGAGACAGCTCTTTTAATTTTTTTTATGATTTTAGATTAAATTATGAGGCTCAGAAGGTGACAGTGTTGGTTCTACTGGATCCACACTATTCTTTTAACTCGTTTAAAACAGATTGGCCTCTCTGGTGCTGTTCATAAATGGTTCACATCCTATCTCACAGACAGGACTTTTATGGTAAGTTTAGATACCTGCTCCTCTAAGATCCACAAGATCACATGTGGTGTGCCCCAGGGTTCGATTTTAGGCCCAGTGCTTTTTAACCTTTTTATATGTTCCCTCTTGGCAGTGTCATCAGAAGACATGGAGTTAACTTTCACAGTTATGCTGATGATACACAGTTATACATCTCCACGTCTCCTGATGACACACGGCTAATGGACACACTTAACTGCATTTTAGACATTAAATCCTGGATGGCAGAAAACTTTCTCCAGCTCAACCATGACAAAACGGAAGTTTTAGTCCTCGGTCCTGAGGCTCAGAGAGAGAAGCTTTTACCAAAACTACAATCCCTGTCTTTCGATCCTTCTCTACAAGTGAAGAACTTGGGTGTGATTTTTGACTCTGAACTGACTTTTATTCCTCACATAAAAAATATTACTAAAATAGTTTTTTATCACTTAAAGAAAATTGCTAGAGTCCGCCCCATTCTCTTGCTGGCCAATACGGAGACGCTGATGCATGCTTTTATCACCAGTAGGATTGATTACTGTAATGCCCTGCTTTCTGGTCTTCCCAAAAAGTATATCTCAGGTTTACAGCTTTTACAAAATTCAGCAGCACCTGTCCTGACTAAGACCAGGAGGCGGGAGCACATTACACCAGTCTTAGAATCACTGCATTGGCTCCCTGTATGTTTTAGGATCGATTTTAAGATTCTTTTAATAATTTTTAAGTGTCTTAATTGTCTTGGGCCTTGTTGTCTTTCGGAATTGCTTCTACCATATGAAGCTTCGTGGTCTCTGCTCTCCTCTGGCAGCCGTCTCCTTGTCACCCCCAAAGTCAGGACACACACTCATGGTGAGGCGTCTTTCTGTTATTATGGCCCTCACCTCTGGAACAGGCTGCCAGAGGACCTTAGGGCTGCAGAGAACGTTCATGTTTTTAAGAGCAGGCTGCCTTGGCTGCTGCTGTTGACCTGCTGCTGCCGATGTAGATGGCTCCCATGATGATGTTTCCTGGCTTATCTGTACTCAGCCCGTTTTGGTTTTGTCTATTGTTGTTTTTATGTGTGTGCTTGCATGGGAGATGGGGGGGGGGGGGGAGGTATAGTTGTAGTGATGTTTTTTACTTTTGGGTTTTGGGAAAGGGGGAATGGATTGAGGGTCACTTTAATCTGTCAGGCAATTTGAGGATCTTTGTTGTGGTTTGAAAAGTGCTTTATAAATAAAGTTTGATTTGATTGAGTTATTTTCCATTAATGTAATTTGTCTCCTACTTTGTCTTTCTTTCCTAATGTTTTCTGAACTATGTATTTTACAACTATGTATTTTTCTTGCTAGCATTTCTGCTCTTTCCTTGTCTAACACAATCAAAAGCAAGTAGATTGATGGGGAGAAAGGGTAAATTCACTACGAAAGCAGCTAAGTGGTATTCCCGTGGGGTTTCTGGACAAGGCATCGATCATCTTTGCAAAGAGGACACGCTGTCTTCAACAGCTCCTCCACCATCATATCAAGGTATATATCCCGTAATAAGGCAAGAGCACAGTGATGGAGAAGCACTAGAGGTAGAGTGGGAATTTACACCCTCAAACACACTCTGGTAGGAACACCACACCCAGATATAGCATGTAGGGGGGATGGTGCTCTGTTTACCCAATATTCCCGTGATATTTATACATGAATGCATAGTCGATGGCCGGGAACACATGCTTCCAAAGTCCCCAAGTTTGTGTGGAAACCTGAGGTGTCTCCTACAGATTATATTTCTCAGTGTAAAGACAAGTGGGTAGCGTTGACAGGGGAGTACCCAGGGAGAGCGGATACAAACAGAGGTTGGTTCAGAGAAGCAGTTTTGGAAAGGGTTCCAGAATCAGTTCAAACAAAAATGAAGGAAAATCCAGATCTGCCTGGATCGGACCAGGGTAGATGGGAAGTGCACCTCACCCCTTTCCTGCAAAAAGAACAGGATGAGGACTACGACAAAAAGAAGGAGAAGGGTGATTTGGAAACTGCACTGTTAAAAATGCAGCTGAAGGAGGCCCAAGTTAAAATATGCATTTTAAAAGGCAATAAAAAGGGGAAGCAACTGGTAGTGGCTACACCTACACCTCCTCCCCCTCCTGAACCCATATTACAAACAGTGCAGTATTTGACACCACCAGCGTGCATGTATCCCCAGGTGGCCCCAATGGCCCCACCTCCAGTGTATAATCACCAACAGTACAGGGGAGGTTACAGGGCTCGTGGCGGGAGGGGCAGGGGACGATTACCTGGTAGAAGGTCAGACGCATGTTTCGTTTGTGGACAAATTGGCCACAGGGCGAGAGATTGTGGGCGGAACCAAGGCCCACCCACACAGGGACCCCCACCGTCTCAGCAGGGGCCACAGCATTACGCGCCACAACCTCATCTTGCCCCGCCCCGATGGCAGGGACAACCATCTTATTGAAAATGCTCACAGAAAAGCCTGAGTGAGAGTGGTACGGGAGACCCTCTACTCACAATGAATGTTGCTGGACTTTCATTACCATTTCTCATCGACACAGGTGCCACCTATAGCACTGTGGACAAGCCACCTCCACATGCTGAACTTTCTGAAGAAAAGGTTTCTGTTGTTGGATTTTCTGGGGCTCAGATGTCTCTCCCTGTGACTAAACCCTTACCTGTGGAACTGGGAAATCAGCGGGTGGTACATCCCTTTGTGGTATCATTGGTACATCCCTTTGTGGTATCATCAGTTACACCTGCAAACTTAATGGGCAGGGATCTAGTCATTAAACAGGAGCTACTATCCTGTGTGATCCTGACGGATTGATTGTTACCCTTCCCAGTGGACATTCTTTTTTCTGTTCTGGATCTGATGGACAGTTCCTTCTTCAGGATGACACCCCACAGGTGGCAGATATTTTTTGGGCCAAACTGACCTCCCTATGGACCACAGTCTGCTGCATCTTTTCTGCCTGACTGAAAACCATGGTTTCTGAACTTGAATCCGTATGTTCCCCTGCCAGATCCCCTACATGTCACCCTCCTGTATGAGAGGCGTGATCCTACAATCTATCAGGAACAGTTTGAGAAAAAATTAGAAGATAAAGATTGGACAGTAACTGCCGGTCTTTGCTATGTGGGACCAGAGGGAGTAGCCTTAGAAGCCCAATTGACTCCCCAACAAGCTCAATATTACATGATGGGTTCAGAAGCATTACCGCATGTTTCTCTTCTGTTACATCCAAAACATCAGGCTAGAGATTTAGGCCCCATGGTGAAAAGAGGGACGGAAACCACTGACTGTGTATCAACTCAAATACCCCGCGTATCGTTTTCCTCCTCGACTGACATATAGAAAATTCAGCCCACGACATGGGATAGTTCTATGTTAGAACATTTACACCTGACCCGTTTCCATGGCAGAGAAAAACAGATCACCCAGCAGCTGTTAAAGTGCTACAACAACTCCCTCCCACTCTGTGGTCCTCCGGACCCACTAATGTGGGCTTAGTACACACACAACTGTTTACATTTTCTATGAAAACAGGATCCCCCATTTGGAGATCCCAGTAGCCACACAAACCGGAGGCAGAGGAAGGGATTGCAGAGACCATTTTGGGTCTCAAGGTGGGAGGAGTGTTAGAACCCTCCAACTCAGCATGGAATACTCCTATTCTTCCCGTTGAGAAACAGGAAACCGGGACATATTGAATGGCACATGATTTGGCGCTATCAACCAGGAATTGTTAACAAAGCCAATTTCAACTCCTAATCCTTCTGCTGCTCTGAGTGCATTAACACCAGATTTACAGTGGCTCACCTGCATTGATCTGGCTAATGCCTTTTTCAGCTTACCATTAGCACCAGGGGTTAGAGATATTTTTCATCAGAGCGACTCGTTGTACTGACGTGGTAACTCCTTCCATGGGGGAATCGGCAAATTTTTTATTCAAGATGGAGGACAAACTGATCGTCGCTGTATGTAATGTCCGTGAATTGTATGACCCGTCTTCGTCTTTTTACAAAGACAGGAAGAGATCGGATCTGATTTGGAGGAAGATATCGGAGGATATTGGAGTGCCAGGTAAGCAGTTAAACATAGAAAAAAATATTTTTTCTTTTAACTTTCTTGTTATGTTAGCTAACGCTACGCTAGCCAAAAGCGGTTAGGGCAACTACGGTACTAAATACGCATTACCAGTTTCCCATTGTGTATTTAGACGAGATCTGCAAAAAACGGTGGAAGACATTGAGGGACACATATGTCAGGCAGAGCAGAAAAGAGAAAGAGAGAAGGAAGAGCGGAGCAGAAGGAGGGAAAGTGCAGAAATGGAAGTACCTCTCTGTCCTGTCCTTCCTCGAACCCTTCATCGCCCCCCGCGAAACATCGAGCAACATGGGGGTCGAGGAGGAGCAGGCGGAGGGGTATGACCACCCAGAGGAGCCAGAAAAAGAAGCAGCAGGGCGGTTAGAGGCAGAAGGTTGGTGATTTTGAGAAGAAAACCCAGACATAGTGGCACACAAACACACACAAAAACGTGCTCAGAAACATGAAAATAATTATTGTAAAGCTGAAACCTACATCATTTTGCTACTACAAAGTTTTGCTATTTATTATTAGTGCTAGCAGTAGAAGTATTTGTGATCTTGGTATAAAGCATAATAAACAGGAGGGTCAATAATATTCCTTTCTGTCTTGACAGATCCAGCTAACATGGAGGCAGGTGACATGGCTGAACCAGAGTCCCCTGGCCCTTCCTTTTCTGCTTCTGACCAGCCTGGCCCTTCCTCTGCTGCTGCTTCTTCTTCTGACCAGCCTGGCCCTTCCTCTGCTCCAGCACCTGCAGGTGTGTAGTGCTGTTTGGAAAGGTTGGGAATGTAGGTTTTATTCAAAGATGTCAATCTGTTTCTTTGGGTTCCCAGACACTTGGCGAATTACTTTTTGTACTTTCTGAAATGTCTGTGTATACCCTGGAATTCACACTCAGCCTTTCATACAGACTTAAAATGTTGCTTATAATTTTATCTAATTTGTATATTTGTTCAACATAATTGTAAGCATTTTTAACACATTTTTCTACTGTGTTTTTTCACAGGCCCTCCAAGAAAACGAAGGCGGAGGCAGCAGGACTTGTCAGTGCCAACAGCGTTCCAGCAAAAGCTGCTTGATGCGCTCAAGGCCCGGCCTGAACCAGCTCCTGCTCCTCCTGCAGATGATGAAATGCACTTCCTTCTCTCTCTTCATCCTCTCCTGAAAAGGGTGTCACCTCTAGAAAGAGACATCCTAAAATTTGACATTCATAGACTGATTTTTGAAAGAATGAACAATTTGACCCATTTGGACAATACTCAGTAGTTTTACTGATCGGGCTGACACCTTTTTCAGGGGAGGAAGGAGACTCCTTTCTGTGTCCCTCCTGTCTTCCACTGCACTTCCTCCAAATAAGGTCCTTTCTCTTCCTGTTCTTTATTTTATTGTTTTATTATATGTATATATGTTGTATGTATTTTTTTATATTAAATATTTTTATATGTAACATTTTGGTCAGCTACTTTCCTTAATTTAATTCTACTGTCCTATGTAATGCCATTTGGGTGAAAATATTGTTTTTAATAACAGCTAATAATTACCTTAATGAAATATACCTTTTTATTGACTATATAAAATACCACAGAAGTACAAAAGCAAGAACTATTTGAGTTTATTTGATTGATTTCACCATATCCATAGACGAGTTTGTGGGAGAAAGCAGAGCAGTCTGTCAGTGATTACCTGGAAACGAGAGGTACAGGTGAACAGGTCAAAAGTATATAGGTACAGAACAAACAATAATCCATAAATGAAAGGGATTTGTGAATGTATATATGAATGTATAGAGAAAAACAAATTACTAAAATATAATATAGTAAATATAGATGTGGAAATTTTCTGAAAGTTTTGCTCTTAATTTTTTTATTGGGTGGCTCTTAAAAGAGCCGTTTTGGGTCAGTCCTGTATGGACATGACTATTCTGCCGGCTGCCATGGCACTGCCCCCTCCTCACTGAGGTGGGCCATGAAAACTTCTCTGGTCTCCACTGCCTCTCTGGTTGCGTTGTTGGCTCCGATTCGCCCCACAGCTGGAAGTGGTCTTTCTCCATGAGCAGCGGCAGCTCCCCTCACTGCAGGTACCTGGCCATCTCCAGAAACCCTCATGAAGTTGTGGAGAACACACGTCGCCTTCACACACTTCTCCACAACTTCGGGGTTGACTTCCAGTCTGCGGTGAAACATTCTCCGCTGTGCAGACCAGATCCCGAATGCATCTTCCACCACCAGCCGGGCCCGGGAGAGCCGGTAGTTGAAGACGCGCTGCTGATCCGACAAGATCCGCCATGTTGTAAACAACTAGCAACAGACAAATCCACGCCCGCACGCTGACGTAATTATGTGACGGCTGATGCCCCGACGCGCCGACGCAGACCACAAGTGTGCAAGCAGCTGGGTTTAAATTTTAAAGCGTCGACTTTCGTCCGTTTGAGCGATTTGGCGCCTGGACGCGCTGACCGGTGTGAACGCGGCTTTAAACTTAACAGTGATAAAACCGAGGTTCACCTCATTGGCACTAAATTATCCAAATCTAACAGTTTTTCAATCACAATTGATAATTCCTCTGTTATACCTTCCCCCCAGGTTAAGAGTCTGGGTGTCATCCTTGATAGCACACTATCATTCCAATCACACATCAATAACATCACCCGGTCAGCCTATTTTCACTTACGTAACATCATTCCGCTGCCCGTATCATCACCCGAACTCCCTCCATCCATCATATCACTCTTGTCCTCCAGCAGCTCCACTGGCTCCCTATTCAGTTCCATATCCAGTTCAAAGTGCTGACATTCAAAACCATCCATAACCTCTCCCCCCCCCCCCCTTATCTATCTGACCTCCTCCATGTTCCCACTCCATCCTGCTCTCTCAGAACTCATTCCACTTTACACCTGTCGGTCCCACCTGCCCGTCTCCCCACAATGGGGAGCAGAGCATTCAGCCGCTCTGCTCCCCGCCTCTGGAACTCCCTTCCACCACATCTCAGAAACATGGACTCATTCCCTCATTTCAAAACTGGACTCAAAACCTATCTGTTCCAACAAGCTTATTCACTGTAACATCCACTTATTCGTGATTTTAATCTATTTTAATTGTTTCTTGCATTATTTATTTTCATTGTTTTATGTGTTTAACTTTATGTATGTTTGTACAGTGACCTTGAGTGTCAGAAAGGCACCTTTTAAATAAAATGTATTATTATTATAATTATTATAAAACAGGAACTGGCACCAGCAGCAGACTTGGCTCTGGCTGATTACAGACTAAAATTTTTTCTAGACTCCTCAGAGACTGATGGAATAATTAATGGTGTCCTGTTTCAAAAGGTAGATGGACATAGACACATTTTGATGTGTCTCAGTGTAAAGCTAGATACAACAGAACACAGACACCCACCAGGCACCCGGCATGCAGCTGGACTAGCCCATCTCATCTCTAAAACAGCACACATTGTTCGCGGGCATCCACTCTGGGTGTTAACTACACACGAGGTAATGGCATTCGTTAATTCTGAGGCATTTACCATGTCCACACTTAGACAACAGCGCATGAGCAAACTCTTGGAAGCACCTTATTTAACATTTGTTCATGAGGGTATCAACATGGCAGATCAGATGAGGGGAGGTGCATCACATAATTGCATTGAGAAAATGGTTAAAGATAGCAAAATCAGGATAGACTTACAATATCAAACTCTTCCAGATAGTCTATCCTTGTTTACTGATGGCTGCTGTTTCAGGTCTCCCAGTGGAGAGCTACAGGCAGGGTATGCAGTAGTGCAGAGAACTACTGATGGGTTCCAGGTAAGAAAACAGGGGAAGCTGGAAGGGAAACAGTCAGCACAGAAAGCAGAAATCAGGGCTCTGATTGAAGCATGTAAGTGGGAAGAAGGAAAAAGAATAACAATACATACTGATTCCATGTATGGCTGGTCGGCTATACATATTGAACTCCCCCAATGGAAAAGGGAGTGGGTTTCTCACCAACCAGGGACAACCAATACAACATCAGCAAGAAATTATTGAGCTTCTTCATGCACCTCTGCACTAGCTGTTAAAAATGCAAGGGGCACAGTAAAGAAAATACAGTTGAAACTGCCGGAAATGAGGCCGCTGCCAAAGCAGCTGCTGGGTATCAACAGGCTCATGATTGGATGATAAACAATGGTAGCGAAGATACTGAAAACATGGAGGATTTTATTAAAACTGAACAAAACAATGCTGCGCCTCAAGAAAAATGTGTTTGTACTGTTCCCCTTTGTAGCCAATCTCAGGGACTCTGGCGTAGCCCAGATGGGCTGCCCAGTGTTACCTGCGAACATGAAACCTGGGATTTTCCAAGAAGCACATGGTTTGGCCCATGTAGGTGCCGCTCAGATGAAAAGAAATTTATGTTATTGGTGGCACCCTTACATGACAGATTGGATAAAAAATTTTTTACATGAATGTAAAGTGTGTGGTGAATTTAATCCTAAACCCACCATTAAACCTGAAATGGGGTCCTTTATCACGTCCTGGTGAAGAAGTTGTCATTGATTACACTGATATGGGAATACCGGTGAAGGGCTACAAGTACCTTCTGGTTCTGACTGATTCATTGACATGCTGGCCAGAAGCCTAGCCAGCCAAGCGTGAGGATAGTGAAACTGTTGTTAAATGCTTGATTAATTATTACATTCCCTGGCACGGTTTTCCTCGAACTGTGGGAAGTGATTCAGGAACACATTTTAAAAATCAGCATCTTCAGTTTGTGGAAAAACCGCTGGGATTAACCCACAAATTTGGGACTGTGTATCATCCATAGTCTCAGGGGTCAGTGGAAAGAATGAACCAGAATCTTAAAACCAAAATAGCTAAAATAATGGCACAAACAGGACTGACGTGGGTGGATGCCTTTCCTATAGCACTGATGGCTGTCAGGTCCTCAGTTTATAGGACTAAAGGACTTACACCTTGCGAGTTACTGACCGGCAGGGTTTATCCCGGAACGTTTGCACATCTTCGGACTGTGACTGACCCGACTCCTTAGAACCCATCCTCTGACTATCACATCTTAAAAGCTTTGGTAAAATCTTTCACAACAGCTCCTCCTGCAGTACAGGGTCCAGCTCCCCTCCCCAGTGAAGCTGCCTGGGTGTGGTTGAAAGTTATTAAAAGGAAGTGGCATGAACCCAGGTGGACGGGTCCCTACCAAGTTATTGCCAGAACCACTCATGCTGTTCAACTGAAGGGGAAGGGCTCCACCTGGTATCATTGGAGCCAATGTTCGCCGGCATCTGAACCACAACAGTCCCTTGCAGAAGCAAGAGAGGCCCTGAAGGGGACAAAAGAGGGAGAGTAAAGTTCTTAGGTGCTATCGAGCGCGGCTTTTTCTCAATGAAGAAAATCTGTCGGGGAGGAGTGATCAGGGGTTAGATCACTCCTAAAGAGGGTAAGGGGTACTTAATTCTTAAGCCTGAAAAATATATATATTTTTAAACATATACATTTTGTAAAGGCTGGTTAAGTATTCCCTGAAGATCAAAGAAAAAAAGAGAAGAAAAGAGTTTCTGCAGCAGCCTCGAGCCAGTGGAGGACAGCAAACAGAAACTGAAGAGCATCTTTACATTTTACATTTTATCTTATTTTACATCTTATCATTTATATATTTTAGCTTAGCTTGATTTTATCTAGATACCTTTAAAGATTTTGTCATTTGCATTTTTTAGATAATTGCTGCTGCATCATGTTATCAGACCCTCATTTAGGCGTTAAAGACGAAGACCCTCTCCATGGATACCATCTTAATCAGTGGTATAACTATGCGGAGATTCTTGCAAGATCGAAGAATTATTCTAACTGCTATGCATCTTGCCAAAGAGCTTCTCTCAACCCGTATTGGATCCATTCCCATTGTCACTTAGGAGTTCTTTTTGTGTATTCCAGACTGATGTGGAGTGCTATGGCCGTCATCGGGTTAACTGGAACAACTCTACTTTAGTGTCCTATTTGTGTCCTCAAAATTTTACAGTGTATAAACTCTTTACTGCACTTGAACCACTTGCAACGTTCCCACAATCTTTTCTAGGGGTTGCACATTTAAAATCCTTTATTACTTTTCCAGCTTGTTTTCATAGCAACAGGACAAGGAATCTAGGCCAAATGTCTCCGTTTAGATGCCAAAAATTGTACACCTCCAAGAAGTGTGTCCATAGGAGTTACACCAGAAGTCAAACCTTAGATCAAAATGAGACCTGTCCGCGTAATATTAGTTCTTTGTACTCTACCAGTACTCTCCCCGTAGGAAATTATTCGTTTGTAAACTGAGATAATGCAGCGTTACCTGGGAAAAAGGGCACGAAACCAGTAGATGACATAAATTGGCTATGCGAACTTCGATAACAGGACACAAGGTGTATGTGTACCTGCCTGAAAATTGGGGTGGAGTATGCGCGCCAGTAGGATTAACTGACCACACGTTCATAATTACCACAAAACAGAAAACTGTTTCGGATAAAAATGAAAGTAGGAACAAATGGTCTCTAAGCAAAATATAAGTTCAAGAGCATGACATTGTTTGGGGAAGTGATATACCAGACGACCATAAATTACGGACCACAGCTAAGAAAATAATTGGATCACTAATTCCCTCAATAGGGGTTGGAAAAGTCATGTTAAGAGTGGAAACCCAAGCTTATCGTTTCTTGTTATTCATGAATGCCTCAATTAGTGCATGGCAATCCAACAATAAAGAGATGAAAGCCATAAGGCTGATGTTACTTCAAAATAGGATGGTGTTAGATTTCTGGACTGGAGCCCAAGGTGGAGTTTGTGTACTCCTTAATGAGACATGCTGCACCCATATCCCAGATAATTCTGAAGATGGAAACGACATAGATAATGCTTTCTCTAAAATGTGCACAGTAGCCAAAGCCCAAAATGCAGACTTTGTAAATGCAGATACTCCACAATGGATGAACTGGCTGTTTTTTGGAGGATGGATGTCCTTACTCTGAAAGGTAGTGGCTTTCCTAGGAATTTTGATGTTAATATTTTTCCTGCTGACATGTTGCATAATACCGTGTTTTAAAATTATGGTAAAGAAAATGATCTCACAAACACCACTCAGAGGACAATACATGTTAGTTCCTATAAAAGAAATAGAACAGGCGGAATTACAGGAGTTAGAGTAATAGTGGATTCACCTCTAAAATATTACGAGGTGAAAAGAGGGATTAATGTAAATAAAAACTTTTAAACAAGCATTGAATGAATAAACAGGCCAAAAGGTGAAGGAGTTGTGTGCTAAAATAATTAACTAAATGCAGAAAAGTGTTAACACAGGATGTGACCCATGGGTCAGAAGGGAACGGGTCACGATTAACTGCACAGAAGTGTTTACACAGGATATGAGCCGGGGGTCAGAAGAGAATGGGTCACGATTCTCTGAAAAAACAAGAAACATCTGGTGGTTTGATCGTGCAAATGGTCTGGGGGGAGCGTAAGACCAAAGAAGACAGACTTTCTGCTTAGCAACCAAAAAGGAACATATTAAAAGGGAAGGACTACAGTCACACTTTGCATGTATAGGAATATGTATTATTGAGGTGATTGGATCCTGTAAGAGAGGCTGTCTTTCAGAATGTTTTGTAATAACTTTGTGAAAGCAACAAAAAGGCATGTATGAGGAAGAGTTCTTTGGAGATGATGTGGTAGGATTCTCTCCCCATGCATGCCAAAAACAGTGTGAATGTGTAATTCTGTTTATTACTTCCACAGGATAAACGAACTGGGAGAGAGGAGTCAGCAGGCTGGTCAGGGACCGGTAGCATAGCAGTGCGAGGCGCAGACTTTCACTTAAAAAATCTCTCGACAGCACCCAAAAGCATCCAGGCTTCTCAGGGTTCAGAAGGCCCCTTTAGATGTAAGAGGCACCGACGGTGAGAGGACGCGAACATGCATTGTCACATCAAGAGTCCATCGGTTCACACAGTCTTAATCAGCAAACATCTCCCCATACAACAGGGGAAGCAGTAAAAGACTGAACCACAGCCTTATGTCCCACTGAAACAGGAGATGGTCTTTGTTTAACCCTTGAGAATCCAACAACATTCATAGTTCAGTTCCTGGTTGGGTTCACCGCATGACAGCATAGGTTCTGTCCCTCCCCCACTGCCAGGATCTCTCATGGGGGTGTGTTGACTTGGATCAAAGCCAATATCTTATTCAGCCAGTTGACACTGGCCTCCAGGTCGTGGTGCTATGCATCTTTCCCCTCTGGGTGGTCCCCCTCTTTGACCACATCTCTACCTCTGTTCAGGTGGCACTCCTGGGCCCAATTGACCATTCAGACCACAGAGGTGATAGGCTCCTTCCCTTTGCATTTCACCCCATCACCACAGCCAACCATACAAGCTTCTCTGGTTCAACCCTCCCCTTTACCTTCCCTTATTGATTGTTACCCCCATCCCTGAGCTGGAGGGTAATTTGTATGGTATGGGACCACCTATGGGGGTGGTGAATTTAGATCAGGTGGGTATGGTGATTGTCCTGCTGTTGGTGGGGCTGTCTGTGCCACCATCCACCCGCTTGTAGCACCGTCTGCAGGCTCTCTTTTCCTCATTCTTCCATCTACTGTCAGGTTACTGTACTACCTGAACCCAGTGCACAACCAACGAGGCAGTGGAAGGTTTACACTTTTATTAATTAAAGGAAAAACAAATGAGTCTTTGAACGAAAAAAGTCTCTCTGGTTCCAGCTCTCAGGAAGCACCAACCCGTCCTCTCAGTAGATCTTGGTCAACCAACAGGAACACTTTAACCTCGGGATGGGGGAGGGCCAGAGGAAGGGGTCACAAACCCTCAGTCCAAAACAGCGTGGTCAAAAAAACAGTCCAGGGTCATACACATGAAATCCATCCAGGGGAAGCAGACAAAATCCAAAAATCCGTTAAGCAAAGGCAGGTTCAGGATCCAGGCAGAAGGTCAAAAACTTAGTAGAAGGCAAAGGCTACTCACAGTACAGCAGGGTAAGTGCTGAAGCAGTGGAGGAGGACAGGCTTGGTCAATACACTGGACCAAACAACATGAACAGTGGCTTGAAAGCTGTGGGAGGTAACAGACGATCATGCACTGGCTCTGAGGGTGAGAGGCACTTAAATAGAGACCTGGCAGGTGTAAGCAATCAGAGCCAGCAATGGGGAAGTGGGCGTGGCCAGAGAGAGTGAAGGGCAACAGCATGATCAGACAGGATGACTTGTGACATCTACACTGTAAAAGCTAACAGTATATCTTAATTAGCAAAGTAAGTTAAAACAACTTTGATTTTTTTTAAATTGAAGTGATTTAATTTTATGAAGTTTATCTTACTCAAAAATGAATAATTGAATTACTAACTCTGCAGGTTCAAGCACATGTATTTTATTTCGGTCTTCAAGTATCATTTAAACATCCGAATTTCTTTAGACTTACTTATTTTCATTTTTGTAGATGTTATAAAATCATTGTCAGTAAGTTAAAAGAGTGGTCCCTGCGGAATTCTACAAAATGCAACAAAAACACTGGCATTTTCGATTGAAAAATATTCTTATTCTGTTGTTTTTTTTAATCATGTGTTCAAATTGGCTGTTTTAAAAGGCCCTTGTGGGGCATTCCAAAACTGTAAGCATACTTTATGCATGCCTCATGTGATTGTAAATTTAAAATTGACTGTTGACAAGCTATATATTCAATTCTTTTTTTGTTAACCAGGTTTTCATTGTACTGTATTTCTATTGGGACTTGTTTTAGTTCCACTGCTGAATTACAACAAACCGCCCAGATTCTGTCGAGGTTCTCAAGCAACGATCGCAAGACCTCTCTTCCGTCTTCGTCTTCTTTTTCTTCTTGTGTTTTTTATGACGGTTGGCAAAAAACTTGAGGTACATTACCTCCACCTTCTGGACTGCAGCAACAATGGCAGGCGAAGCAAGAGTGTACAGTTTTAAATGTAGGTAGATATATTAAAATTTAGCGATACAAAAATTAAAAACTTTGTGATTGTGTTGTTTGGATTTTGTTTTTAGCATAGACATGTATTTTAATTTTATTTTGTTAACCATCACTCGTATGGTAGTGTAATGGTTCTTCTCGCTATATTGCCCCACTTATACACAGTTAGTTTCGTTTTTGCAAATAAGCCAAAAACACAACTCCTTTTATGAGAAATTATTACCTCTTTACCAAGGCAAAATTAGTCCACGGTGACATGGAGGTAGAAGAATAAATCCAGTTACACACCTTATGCTTAGAGGAGTCTTATTAAGCCTCAAACACGACAGAACCTGTGATCTCGGTATTGACAATTCCAAACATCCGGGCATTTCCAGCATTACCCAGAATGCAACACGCCTTGTTGGTGAAAACAACCGGTATTTTTCACACCAATTTGCATACAAACCTTCGCAAATCATGGTGTTGTGCGGTTGGTTGTTTCAACCATAATTTGCTGGAGCGGAAATTATCTTTCTTTACTTTCCCCACCGACACTGTACGATGGAAAAAGTGGGTTAACGCGGTCAAGAGAGTGAAACCGGACAGTTTGAAATGGAGGCCAAGCAGGACTGCAGTCCTACGTAGTGAACACTTAAGTGGTAAGAATCGTTTTGACTCTTGATCAACTCAGCATTATTTTGCATTTCAGAATACTTAATACGTTTAGCTTCAACCATTGTCAATGGCATTAATTGATGATATGACCAAAAACCAAGGGCGTAGGTTTGTTAATTAATAATATGTTCGCCCCAGAAGAAGAACGCGCAACAAACAAAACAAACGCATTTCCCTTGCAACCCATGTCGTTTTGTGCACTGTGGTCAGAAACATATGGGGTCAAATCAGGATCAGCTTAAAGTGAATGAAAAAACTGATTGTAAACTTGAAAAATAGACATTGTAAATTTAAAAAAAAAAATGTAAATTTGAAAACAGTTTTGAACTTGAATGTACACATTGTAAATAAATAAAAAAATGTACATTTGAAAAAAAAATGTACATTTGAAAAAAAAATTGTAAATTTGAAAAAAAAATTGTAAGCTTGAAAAAATAAATTTACATTTGAAAAAAAAAATTGCAAATTTGAATAAATATTGAAAACTTGAATAAAAAAATCTATAAACCTAAAACTGTAACCAAAAAAAAAATAAAGTTATTTGTAACAACTGCTGTTTTGTATTTCCATCTTTTTTTGGCCAGTTTTTACATTTCTCTTCCCCTTTGCTTTCTGTCCTCAGTTTAGAGTTTCAATTCAGACTTTTTGTTTTCAGGCTTGAGCCTAATTTTACGTGGGGGCGGGTCTTAGAGCCCATTGGCTACTGGTGACATCGGGTGACAGAGTTTATGTTGACGTAATTTCCACCCCAGAACAGCGTATGTTGTTGGCGCCGCCTGTGTCATCCCTCCTGTACCAGACACTGGTATGGCGGCGGACGGTCATCTGCTGTAGGTTTAGTTTTGTGTTCATAGAACACATATGGAGTACTCCATAGAACACAAAACTAAACCTGCCATAGAGAGAGAGAGTTACAACAGACTTTGAACTAGCCAACACGCGTCACGTCGGTCATGGAGTCCTCAATAGTTCCAGACATCCCAGCGCTTTCAGTCAGTCTGAGTGGCTTCTGGCAGGACAGAACGCAAAATCGAATATTTTCTAATTTCTCCTGGCTATTTTTGATCATTATTGACTAATGTCTACTGATAACTTTTTACTGAAAAGGCTATGCATTTTTATTTTATCAAAGCATTTCTAGAGGAAGAGACATTCGTCACTGTTCTACATTTTAAGAGGGAAACCAGAGTGCTAACACATTGTACAATGCATGTAGATCACCGATCATATTTATTGATAAATTAATGCGCTACACTGCTCAATATAGGCATGTCTAATAACCTTATGTGCCACAAGAAACCCTAAACTGGAGTATTAATACCCAATTTATAGCCTGTTTTCTAAATGCTAGCATGGTAATGCCATACCTTGTCCTCCTATACACTTAAAACATGCAAGTGGTTAAGACCTATGCTCCAGCTTACCTTCAGATCTTAATCTTTCAACAAAGCATGTGATATTACTGTTCCCAGGATTTACTCCTAAAACACCCTATATGTCTAGCAGATGACATTCAGTCTGTGTTCTCTCTGCCTGCTGTCAGATGGAAAATTACCTGAATGACAGGCTGATCTAAGTTACATGTTTTTAACCAGTTTTAAATAACTTGGAGGAAAAAATGCAGCTGTCTATGCTTTGACTGGTGACCTGGGATGAATTCTTTTCGGTAGAAGACATCATTCTATAATTATTTATTTTCTTATGAACTCATGGATTTATAACCCAGATGATTGTGCTTTTAGCCTGACTACAGTAAAATAGTAATTCATTGATAATGTTAAAACCAGTATATGTAAAAAAAAAAAAAAAAAAAAAAAAAAAGTGTGTGTTGGTTGTTGAAAAACAATAAGCAAACTTATACAGTATTATGCTAAATGTAAAACAAGCTTTAATGAAGTATTTTTACTATCATTCTCACAGTCATTAAATCTGTACAAATACTGCATGGATCAAATTTGGGCAATGTGGAAATGTGAAGTCCTAAGGAAGGTTCATCCTTGGTATCATTAACAGCAGCTCCCTTTGATATCAACCACTGGTGACTTTCCTGAAAACAACAATAGAGAAACAGTTCATTAGTAAAAAGTTTTGCTTTGAAGGACTTAGTGGGTGAAAAATTTAAATTACAAATCAAGATGTTTAGGGTGGAACAAGGGAAAAGTGTAATTATACATATTACTATACATTTGGTTTTGTACAACATTTCATATGTATAAAATGTATATTTAAATAATACCTTTATAGGTTTATTGCTTTATCATGACTGGCTATGCTGCATTTGGATGCAGCAATCGGTCCAAGAAAGGGATCAGAAAGTACGGCTTCCCTAAAAGACGGGAGGAAATGGTTGTCTCAAGTCAGCAGGAGGAACCTCACCCTCCCCAGAGGTCATAACAGAAAGCTGTGTGCAATAAGTTTAATCTGTACTGTCAAATATTTTCAATCAGGGCTCTACACGCCACCCTGTGATGGCACTTAGGCATAAGATGGAAGCGTACAACAAAGCCATCACATTCCTCCAAGACATGATAACACTCTTCTGTGGACTTAAGATTGGTCAAACAGGAAACCAGTGCAAACAGGAGTTGTGAGGGCAACATCTACAATTTTATCAATCCAAAAAGACACGCTTGACCATGGACATCTGTTTGTGTTGACAAGCAGGTTTACCCAAGACCGTCTTGAAAACTTGTTCAGCTGCGTATGGTAAATAAATCCTGTTCCAACACCAGTAGTTTCCCCAGGCACTGCCATCAGTCTGTGTTGGGTAGTTTCTTATGACATTCAAAGGAAGTTATCAGGAGGATGACGGCAGTCTACTGGCAGAGTTCCTGGACATTAAGGAAACATGTCCCAGTCCTGGCCTGAGTGTGGACCAGCTGATTGGAAACACAGGTACTGATGATCTCACCAACAGTGAAACTTGTATTCTGTACCATCTTACAGGATATATTGTAAACAAATGAAACATTCCAACATCTGTGATGGATGCTCTAGTTCAATAAAGCAATTTTATTTGTATAGCACACTTTCAACAGCAGGGTAATTCAAGGTGCTTTACATGATTTGGTGATTTAAAAGAAACACATAAAAGAAACACACATTACACATGATACACAATAAAGCAAGAGAAAAATAAAAAAAGCAAGAGAGCATGAACACATTTCATACATATGACATCAAGCATTTACTCAAAGGCAATTCTAAACAGATGGGTTTTTAGTCTCGATTTAAAGCAGTTCAGAGTTTCAGCAGCTCTACACTCGTCAGGAAGTCTGTTCCAGATAAGGGGAGCATAAAAAGTGAAAGCTGCTTCTCCATGTTTAGTTCTGAGTCTAGGGATGTTTAGTAGGCTAGAGTTGGAGGACCTGAGTGGTCTTGGTGGTTGGTACCATGACAACAGGTCTTCAACATATTTTGGTGCTAAGCCATGTAATGATTTATAAACTAGTAAAAGTATTTTAAAGTCTATTCTCTGAGCTACAGGGAGCCAGTGTAAGGACTTTAGAACTGGGGTGATGTGCTCTACTTTCCTGGTTCTAGTGAGGACGCGAGCGGCAGCGTTCTGGATCAGGGATTCAAACCAGAAGAGCTGTGTCAACCATCACATGAAGCCTTCGGTCTGGTCCAGAAAGTTGAGACGAACAAGGTCTGGTGCATCTCTAATGGGGCTCCCAAATGCCATGGACACTCTAGAGAGAGAAGCAAGTCTGTCAGAAAGCATACTCCCTTCTTGTCATGATGTGCAAAAAACCAGCAGGTTCAATCGTGCTGAGACTACGAATTGCAGAAAAACAGATCTTCCACAAGAGAAGAAAAGTGCTGTCCAATACTGTGTATCTTGGAAGTAAAAGCCAAACAAAAAACAGCATCTGATAACACACCAAGCAACCGCCACCAAACACCTTGATCGTTGCCATGGAGGAACTTGGTCTCTCTTTTGCAAACATCCCCCCACCGACAGCAGCTTCAACACCAATATCTATATATGGTATGTTTGCAGGGATGTTTTTGTCCCTTTTATTTTAATATCACTGATTCTACATACGTTATTTTAATCATATATATATATATATATATATATATATATATATATATATATATATATATAAACGGTACACGTCTCTTGTCATGTCACAATAAAATTCTGCAAATACCCTTCAAATTGCTGTCCCTGTAATTAAGAGAAGCATGTGGTAAAGGATAAGCAGTTTTTACAATGAACTTATTTACTCGTCAAAGTAGATTTTTTAACTGTTCAGCTATAAAGACTGTGTGAAAGCAAAATTATCCAGGTGTGAAAGCAAAATTATTCAGGTCTAAAAATGCTTACAAAATGCAGGTTGACAATTTGCCATGTAAACAATAGGTTAAGGATTCACTCAAATTGCTAAGCTAGAAAATGTTTTCCAACGTGTTGGCAGTGGGTTAAATTCAGCCAGTGCTTCCATAGCTTGATTCCAAAGAAATGCTATGAATTGGCATTTGAATTTGCAGACCGAGACAATATTCTTGTCTCCAACAGGAACAGCAATTAGCTGCAAAATATTTGATCCAGTTTAAACGGAGCAACTATTAATTTGTCTTCATCTAAGGAGCTGTTTTCTATTACCAATATGGCGGATAAAAAGACAAGTTGCCACACGAAGAACAACTTCCGCTTGAAGAACAATGTTTGCTCTCACTTCTCAAGGTACAACTTCAAGCTCTGAGGAAATCTTGAAAATGTGAAGATGTTAAAGTATAATATCAGGTAACCAGACTAATTGGGAATAAAATCTGAATCCTCAATCCATTCTGGCAAAAACAACCCGACTTCTAGCGGTCAGTGCAAGAATAGCTGCCATCTTTCTTTAAATGAAACCGTCAGCGGTTGAGAAAGAGCACGGCGAATCTGCGTCTCCGGGTCTGCAGCTGTATAGTCGTGCAGCGGTTACCGGTGCACCTGTGAAAAAAGTAAGTTTACCCGCATTTTACAAACTGTAAACAACCACACGAAAACATAGAATTACTGCTACAGAGCGGTGTTTAAATGTGTTTTACGAGAATGTATGAGCTGCATTTTTTTCGGGTGAATTAGTGAAACCCCATTTGGTTAACATCAACGTCAGCTAGCTTAGCAGACAGAAGGGAGCACGGTCATAGTGTCCCGAGCTAAACTCTAACACTTAATTCCTGTGTGTTCTTTTTCTTAGTTTGCGGTTGCCTGCAGTTGGTGGTGTTGAAATGTTGAAAATATCTATTTTGAAGGTAAGATACATTCCGTCATGACACAAAAGTTGGCGTCCGATTCACAGCTGCCGTTTTGGCGCTTGATTAAAAGGTTATGCTGCATTTAACGAGTCTGGATTGCAAATCGCAGTTTTTTGGAAGCTTTATTCAAATTGAGAAGCATAAATGATTGCAATTTTAGAAGTTTTTTAGGATGAGACCTATGGCGTCATAACAGGATCAACTCAATGTTAATTAAAAAACTGATTGTAAACGTGAAAAGTAGACGTAAATACAATTAAAAAGTAATATTTGTTTTTGTAAACTTAAACAAAAAAAAGAACCTAAAACCGTAACCAAAGGAAAAAAAAAAAGAAAATTATTCATGTAGTAATTTTTCTTTGATTTGTTAAAACTGCTTTTGTATTTTCAGATTGACAGTTTTTACATTTCTCTCCCCCTTTGGTTTCAGTCCTCAGCATTTTCGTAGTTATATCTGATTTTAAGTGGGGACGGGCTTAGAGCCAATTGGATATCTAGGACATGATTGGCAGAAGTTTGGTCGACATGATTTCCGCCAGAGAAGCTTTTCTGTTGTTGGCGCCAGAGAGTAATATGATCCTGCTTATGTGGCTAAACAAATGGTGGAATGAAGGACGATTGTTCATCTGCGGCAGATTCAGTTTTGTGATCATGTATCGTTTTTGCAGTTGTGTATGAAATTAAGCGGATCGTAGAAGTGCTTCTGAAACAGTTTTTTTTTTTTTTCAAAGGCTGAAAAAAAGATTAGTGTGAGCTAAGGACTGAAAGTAAAGAGGAAGAGAAACGTAAAAACTTCCAAACAATCTGAAAATACACAACAGCAGTTTTAGGAAATAAAGGAAAAATGATTACATGAATGCAGTTTAGGTTGCAATTTTAATGTACATCTTCAATTCTGATTTTCATTTTTGGAGAAAAAAATATTCTAAGGTTATGGTTATATAAAACCCACTGTGATTTGTGGAAACTCAGATTTTAGGGTTTATTTGGGGTAAGACCAACTCCAACAGGGAAGCACCTGTAAATCACATTGACAGCTTAAACTTTGGAATTGTCTAAAATTTGAATCGCCTGTTCAGACCTGAAAGAAAAATGAGAATTGGATATCAACCTGTAAAAGTCTGATTTCTTCCCTAATTGTAATGTCTAAGATGGCAACATAAAAATGCAGTTACAATGCTGACAGTACAAGAAAAAGACTTGATGCTGTCTTGTTTTCATTTAATGTTATTCGGTATGGCTTAAACTTCTTTTATTCTGAATTTGTTTGTCCCGTACGGATGACCCTAATCATGCCAATGCTGTTTTTTTGTCATTCACCTCTACTAATCATGACATATCTGTCTTGGGATTTCTTCATCACAGTCTGAATTACTAGTACAACAAAATAGTCACATAAAACTTATGTTTTGTTAAAGGAACAAGGCAATGAATGGTTAACCTTTGGTGATCGTGATTCACTGCAGCTGGTAGCTTCTCTTGACACCCTAAAAGGATTTCTTCGACATTAAAAGTAGGGATTTTCCGTCTTGGGTGCCTCATGATTTCGATTATAAAACAACTATTTTTGTAGCATATTTTTTTCCCCATTTAGGATTTTTTTCTTAATTTCTTCCATGGCTAGTTTATACTCTTAAATCTATTCAGTTTCCATTAATTGAAGTATCCAAACCCATTGATGTCCTGTCTTTTGTTCATGTCAAACCACCAATATACCAATACATGTCCAAAATATGTTTCATATCCAGTCATATCAATGTCATATTTTCAATGAAAGTTAAAGAACACTTTTGATTTCATCATATTTAAAATTCCTGCTCTGTGGTTAAAAATTAAATAAACTTCATATCAGCTTTTCCAAGTCGACCATTACAGAAATGACTTTAAAATCTAAATAGAAATAATTAATCTTCTATATTAGAAAAGAAACCTATAATAACGATAAACCTATAACAATAATAGCTTCCTCTGTTTTCTGTTCAGAATTTTTGAAGATGCCTACATTATCACTTTTATATGTACAGTTTTAATGAATAAGACTGAGAATTTGCTTTAATTAGAATTATTTATGGATTTTATGTATTTATGTTTACGTCAATCTTTGACTTCCATGTTGTCTCTGTCACTCAGTCTAGGCCCCGCCCCTTTGTTTTACAGCCCTGCTTTTATTTTGGTGTGACACCCCAGGATCTTTAGTGGCCCCCATTTAACCCTCTTTAAAAACTTCATAGATGTATCCCTGCTCAGCAGTCTTAATTAAGTATTTTAGGCTTATAGAAACTATAATATTCAAGCATTAATACCTATAATCATTTTGAATATGATGCAGTGAATTAAACTCACTTTAGGGTTAAACACACATTAATAAATACAGTTATTGATTCAAAGTCTCAAAGGAGTTTGTGTCTTTCTGACTTTTTCACGTTTTTGTTTGTAGTACTGCTGAAAGATCTCCCCATAGGTGCGGCCTCTGCTGTTCTGTCTCTGAGCAGATTGTGACGCAGATGTGTGAGCAAAGCTATAACTGCATGGCAGAACAAGTGACTACTGCCGTGCACGTAATAAAATGCAAGCAAGCATGTTTCAGAGCTTTGCGCAGTAAGTTCTGGTGCTGCTAAAAGCAAGCCGCAAGTTACGGGCCGGGAAAACTTACAATGAGACCTATGGGCCGATGAGGAGCTGTGGTGATAGATCAGTGGGGAGATGCAGAGACGGATGCAACACCTGTTTCTTAAGATTTTTAAAACACGACTGTCGGATTTGCCTAATGTTCATATAATCTCGAAGACATACCGGATTTAAATTGCTTGTTTGTTTTCCTGTTTCATTTGTTGGCCCAGAGTTTTTCCGCCCACTGCCAGCCACTACGACTGAAGAATTGTCTCTTTTATTTCTGTCAATAAATCGTCTGTCAATTTTCTGTCTGGGCCGCTCGAAATAATACTAGAGGTTAGATTAAACCCTGGCCTCTCAGCCAATAAAACATGGATGTTTCAGTAGCTATACAATTCCTCTGATCGGTCATTACTTTGTGCTACTGTAGCATTCACTGAAGCCAGGAAAATGACAAAACTGCTGTCTTCATTAAAGTCATTGGGCGGCTGTTAATCTATAGAACCTATAACAATAATGGCTTCCTTTTTCAGTCATACAGGACAGCGTTTTCATGGTATTTGCGTCAGTTTGACCAATGGGATGTTTGCCACCTGTCATAGACAGAAACAAATCTGCCAGCTATGAGTATGCTGCTCTCCGCCACACATTGGTCGCGACCGGGATGGATGATGGAAAGTTCCTTCGCGGTTCATACTTAAAGCTACACTGGGGCCGACGTATGGTACCTCACTGAAAAAGTGGACATGTCGAAAGAAAAGATGTTGATGTTAACATGATACACAACAACAAAGACGCTTCTTTCACCACTAAAGTGCAAAATATTTGCTGTATTATGTAAATTTCGCGCTGCATCCCTGAAACACTAGCAGCAGCCATGATCTTTCCCACTGGTTTGTCCCCTAAAAATGTCCTTGCGGCACACCATACTTTTATGTTTTTTTCATTAAATTATTAAAAAAAAAAATTAAAAAAAAAAAAAAAAAAAGCTTTTGAATCTCTTATAGATTTATCTAATTTCACATCGCAATTAATCACTTTATGGTGAATTGGCACACCCCTAAATATAAGACAGATCATTACAAACCCAAGGAACTTTGTGAATGTCTAAGAAAAGGAATTGTAGATTTACATGAGTTGGGAAAGATTTGGAGGCCATTTCTAAAAACCTACAGATCTGAAGATATGCTTGACCTGTTTGTACCACTCTTTATTTGGAAGGAATTGTTTGGGGTGGCAAAGAATCACCAAGAGTAAAGACGGTCACAAACTGGAAGCTGCTGAAACACCAGTCACCGCCAACAGTAAACAGATATAGAATAGAATACATTTTTCCATCAGGGAAAGTTTGGAAACAAATTATAATAATTTTAACCAACCTAAAACATGTGACATTTGGTCTAATTAACTGATGCGAGGGGGGGAAATGGTGTATGTAAACTTCTGGTTTCAACCATAAGTCTTATTCTCTCTGACCTATTGACTTTTTTTTCATGAAATGTCTTCACACAATATCTGTTGTAAATTTGGTGTCGTATAAAATAACTGAATTTAAATAGATATAGTTCTCTGCCTAATCGACTGCTGCAGCACCATAAAACCACTTGTCATCCAACATCTAGCCATCTGGTGGAGTTTGTGGCTACTAAAAAATATATAGGTAAAATGGGGTTAAAAGATTCTTGTTTGTTTCTACTTTGTCTCCTGGCGTTTGAAGGTTGGGAATCCATTTTGCCTCTGGGGTCGGGTTGTTTGCGGTCCTGGCGGAAATGCGGAGACCCTGGAACATTACACTAATCTCCAGGCTCAGATGAATCTTTTCTACCACGATGCCACTCAAGACCTACACCGACTGACACCCACGTCATTAGAGGAAGGAAAGGTATGGAAACTCGTGCCTGTTTCAAAAAATAATGGTGCCACATCAGGGAGCCTTTTGTGATTCATAAGTGATCATGTTTGGCTTTGCATTAGTATTACTATCAAGCTTGGGTGGCAAGAATGGCGCAATATTCTTGTCTCACCATGCCACCACGGCACATTCAAAGGACACACCGTGGCAACAGTATTACCCTGATATGCCGCCGTGGTGCGTCTTTTGAAACAGGCTTTGGTCTCAAAGTCTGGTTATGTGACAAATAATAACTCACCCTGGTTTCTTCTCCAGGAGTGCAGATATTAAGAATACAGTCACAGCAAACTCGAGCCATACAATCACACTTCCTCCTTCAGCTTTCGCTAATGTTTACGGTGACTGTCATGTTAGAATGGGAAACTCCACCCCAGTTTCAGTGGCGTAGCTAGGGGATTTTTACTGGGGTTACAAAGACAGAATTTATATGCAATACAAAAGCCAATACCTTTTGCTCCATAATGCCGAACAGGAATGAGCAGGTATAGAAAATGTCTGAATCATTAAAGTGCCCCTGGCATGAAATTCCCTGCGACGTTTGGGGCCCTTTTTAGTCACACTCTAAGTACCTTTAATACTGTATCAAAGGATCGTTAGCCGTAGCTCAGCCTTGTTGTAGAATTGCAGCCCCTACTAGGAGGCCCTTCTTTTAGCATTAACACAGAACGACCGAGTTTTGGTGGGCGGGGCCCAAGCCATGCGCCTCCATTGTCAATTGAGTCTCTGTCAATGTTTCATCAGATGCGGATGTTAGACATGCCTTTGCGCACCACAAATTGCCCAAATTCCAATATTACCCTATGTATGAAATGTAATTAGGGTTAGGCCTAATTATATTGTGTGTTGAACAATAATCTGTTTACAAATTACAGGCCTAATAAAATATTTGATCATCCATCGTCCTCATTACGTCTCTAGCTTCACCACGACAGTAATGGCTCAGTTATCGGATACTATAACTAAGTAATGGCGTTTCAATTTGATCCGGAATCTGACCTGGACGGCAAGGCACCTGAGGAGGAACCAGAAAGGTAGAGCATGTCTTCCACATGTGATCCAGACAGACGTGCTGTGCACGGAGGGAAGGGGCTGTATGTTTGTTCTTGTATTGCTATCCTATTTAGGACCTTTTCTGGCATGTGTGTGTGTGTGTGTGTGTGTGTGTGTGTGTGTGTGTGTGTGTGTGTGTGTGTGTGTGTGTATGTGTGTGCGAGAGATGCGTGAGTGACAGAGACGAAAAGAGAGCAGAGAATGAATATGCTGTGTGTTTCTAAATAGCGTAAAAAGGAAACGCAATTTTTTTAATTTTTTTTATTTTTTTATTTTTTTTCTTGGTCTGTGTTGAATCTGTGGCGCACCGCCGCAGATTCGTGATATTTGGGAAACACTGGTATATAACAGCTGAAGGACATTATTGCGGAAATATAGGCTACTTACTTGTATAGGGATATTTGCTGGTTCACGGAGGGTTGGTATTGATCCTGGTAAAAGTTTAAGACGATCTGCGAATCCACCGCTGTGTTGTCCCAAGTTAATAAAACATCCGTCAGAGAAATGTTTGCCACAAACGACCACGCACTTCGGGAGTCGGTCGGGTACACTCCCTGCATAAACAAAGTCCATCCACAAGGTTTTCAGTGGCTCGGAAGAGGGGAGGACAGTGTCGATGTGGTCTGGACTCCATGTTGTCGGTTAGTTGTTTGCCTTTTAGCGTAGATCTAGTTGTTTAGGTTGTAATACGCGCCGCGGGGGGAGGGACTTGAAGAGTGTAGTTCAGAGAAGGGGGTAATTGGCTGGAACTCAGCAACGACATATGCCGAAACGTGAGGTCATATGCCGAACTGCAAAACAGCCTGTGTTTGAGTGCTAATTTCACTATGTAGGCAGACATACCTGGGGACAAAGGAAACACTAATCAGTCGTTTTAACCCCTTAGGGGACATAGGCAGGCTGGGGAAACACATATGACCAAAAAAAAAGGCAAATTTCATGCCAGGGGCACGTTAATTTACGTATGTATATCTATATATATATGTCTGTATGTATGTATGTGTGTGTGTAGAGAGAGAGAGAGAGAGAGAGAGAGAGAGAGAGAGAGAGAGAGAGAGAGAGAGAGAGAGAGAGAGAGAGAGAGAGAGAGAGAGAGAGAGAGAGAGAGAGAGAGAGAGAGAGAGAGAGAGAGAGAGAGAGAGAGAGAGAGAGAGAGAGAGAGAGAGAGAGAGAGAGAGAGAGAGAGAGAGAGAGAGAGAGAGAGAGAGAGAGAGAGAGAGAGAGAGAGAGAGAGAGAGAGAGAGAGAGAGAGAGAGAGAGAGAGAGAGAGAGAGAGAGAGAGAGAGAGAGATGTGTGTGTATGTATATATGTGTGTGTATATATATGTCATACTAATACAAAACTTGAGCAGTGTTTGACGGGGCGTACTTTCTGTGAATGATGGCGTTCCTGTACGTAATCCATAGCGTGAGTATGAAAACCAGTTCCTCTTGATGTTTCATGGATGTTAAATGCATGTAGCACTTTTACATACATGTTTGCTCGATATTCTAGAAGTTTCAGAAGTATTTTCCCCACCATCGCTGCTACTCTGCAATTCTGCGTACGTCATCACGTCGGTTAAAACTTGGCCACTTCACTGGTCTAAAACGGTTACGTCTAAAACTAGTCCAGCATTAAAACGTCGATCATAAAAAAACTGTGCTATTACGAAAGAAATATGGCAGTGCATAACTTAACTTTTTGTTGACAGTTTTGCAATTTACAAATCTTCAAAGAATCACTACCATAAAAGAATTTGAATCCACTGAACAAAACCAGAAAAAAGGATGGACAAAAAAAAGCTTCGAATAAAAATTAAAACATAAACAATGTTATGACATTTGGGGATACATTCTCTCATTAACATGTTAAGTGCATCTCTTATACTCTTAATGGTAAGTGGTGTCATATTATAAAATTTTCCATTTTAATTAGGAAATCCAAATCATCCAAGTTTCTTTTATTTTGTTATCAGTCCATTTTCTTTATAAAAGATCAAATTTCTTTGCTTGCATTCTCAGTATGTACAGTCGTAGCCAAACGTTTTGAGAATTACATAAATATTGTAAAAGTTGCTGCTTAAGTTTTTATAAAAGCAATTTGCATATACTCCAGAATGTTATGAACAGTGATCAGATTAATTGCATAGTCCTTCTTTGCCATGAAAATTCCACTGCATTTCATTGCTGTCATTAAAGGACCTGCTGAGATCTTTTCAGTAATTGTCTTGTTAACTCAAGTGAGAATGTTGACGAGCACAAGGCTGGAGATCATTATGTCAGGCTGATTGGGTTAGAATGGCAGACTTGACATGTTAAAAGGAGGGTGACGTTTGAAATCATTGTTCTTCCAATGTTAACCATGGTGACCTGCAAAGAAACGCGTGCAGCCATCATTGTGTTGCATAAAAATGGCTTCACAGGCAAGGATATTGTGGCTACTAAAATTGCCATATAAAATATAAATCAACAATTTATAGGATTATCAAGAACTTCAAGGAAAGAGGTTCAATTTTGTTAAGAAGGCTTCAGGGCGTCACAGAAAGGGCAGCAAGCGCCAGGATCGTCTCCTAAAGAGGATTCAGCTGCGGGATCGGAGTGCCACCAGTGCAGAGCTTGCTCAGCAATGGCAGCAGGCAGATGTGAGCGCATCTGCACGCACAGTGAGGCGAAGACTTTTGAAAGATGGCCTAGTGTCAAGAAGGGCAGCAAAGAAGCCACTTCTCTCCCAAAAAAACATCAGGGACAGATTGATCATCTGCAGAAAGTATGGTGAATGAACTGGTGAGGACTGGGGCAAAGTCGTACTCTCCAATGAAGCCTCTTTCCGATTGTTTGGGGCATCTGGAAAAAGGCTTGTCCGGAGAAGAAAAGGTGAGCGCTACAGTCAGTCCTGTGTCATGCCAACAGTAAAGCATCCTGAGACCATTCATGTGTGGGGTTGTTTCTCATTTAAGGGAGTGGGCTCACTTACAAGTTTGCCCAAAAACACAGCCATGAATAAAGAATGGTACCAAAACACCCTCCAACAGCAACTTCTTCCAACAATCCAACAACAGTTTGGTGAAGAACAATGCCTTTTCCAGCACAATGGAGCACAGTGCCATAAGGCAAAAGTGGTAACTAAGTGGCTCAGGGACCAAAACGTTGAAATTTTGGGTCCATGGCCTGGAAACTCCCCAGATCTTAATCCCATTGAGAACTTGTGGTCAGTCCTCAAGAGGTGGGTGGATAAACAAAAACCCACTAATTCTGACCAACTCCAAGAAGTGATTATGAAAGAATGGGTTGCTATCAGTCAGGATTTGGCCCAGAAGTTGATTGAGAGCATGCCCAGTCGAATTGCAGAGGTCCTGATAAAGAAGGGCCAACACTGCAAATACTGACTCTTTGCATAAATGTCATGTAATTGTCAATAAAAGCCTCTGAAACGTATAAAGTGCTTGTAATTATATTTCAGTACATTACAGAAACAACTGAAACCAAGATCTAAATAGTTTTGCAAACTACTGGAAAACTAACATTTGTGTCATTCTCAAAGCTTTTGGCCACAACTGTATGTTAACCTTTCTATACCATAAATTTCCTGCACCACATCCACCCACTGTTCTTTTGTGGGTGGATCAGGTTTATGCCATGCTCTTGTTGCCTTCTTACTAGCTACCAGCTGTACCATGACCAGATAACAGTCTCCCCCTTGTATGGTTTCCTCTGTCGAATTCCCTAGATAAAGAACCAAGCCTGTCCTCCTTGGTACCTCATATCCCAAAATATTTTTCAACACTTGACATGCTTCTTTCCTTGTCATACATTTTTTTTGTACATGTCAAATTTCACTTTAATTTCACAATTTTTAATTGTGGCCACCCCTCTTCTATCGGTCTTGATATGAACTAAAATATGTTTTCATACCCAAACCTTTTCAATTTGTTGTGTTCCTCTGATGTCAGGTGCGTTTCTTGAGGGGGAAAAAAAACAAAGAAACAAACTGTATTCGCTCTTTCCTACATTTTGTTATCAACTTATTCCTTTTGACAGGATTTTTAATTCCATTTACATTTAAAGACACCATTTTTATGCCATTACTCATTGTATTGCATTTGGTTATGCCCTTCTTTTCCCCACTTGTCACAAAACACAAATTGAACAAGTTGCAACTGAAGTGTTGCTCTGACCCATTCACTCATTTTAGAGTAATCTTTGAGTCTCTGCTGGTAGTTCTCTGGGTTGCTGAAACGCCTGCTCCCACCTATCCCCGCCTTTTCCACCCATCTCCTCCTCCGACTTTAAGTACAGCCAAGAGCCTCGCCCCTGCAGAGCTCCCCTATTTTTAAGTTTCCACAGAATGACCAGGTTCAACGGAAGTGTTTTGACTTCGTGTTTGGTAACCACCCGAGGCCAAAAAATATGTGCTATGTACTTATGTAAACAACGTCAGAGTTCGACTCCGTGCATGCTGCAATGATGCTCAGTACTGTCCATCATCAAGTCTCTCCAACATTCAACGCCCTGAGAATAAAGGGTTAAATTCTCCACATAACATAATATAAACCCTGCAAACTTTTTTTGCTGGAATGTGCATTGTTTGGTGGTAGCTGTCGGGTGGCTCGGCGGGGGTCGGGTCCGGCATCTCCACTTGATCTCCTGTTCTGTATTTTTTGTGTTTGGTGGGTTCATTGGTGGATTTGGAAGACTTTGTTTGGATCTTTGGTCTTGGTCCCTTGCGGTGTGTGGGAAGAAGATTCGGTAGCTGGTTGAAGTTGGTGTCCGCGTGCTAGCTGGTCTTTACCTGGAGATGCCGTCCGTCTGCTGGGACTATTGGTGTCGTGCCTCAGTTTGAGGCGGAGGGGCCATTTGGATGTCTGCTGTGGGGATTGACCTGGGCTGGCGGCGGCGCATGTCTGCCATCGGCTGGCAGTGGCCCCCGCAGCCTGGCGGTGGGGGGCCCCCATGGGCCGGTCCCCCATGGGCCGGTCCCCGGAAGGGTCCCTGCTCAGGGGTGGGGCGTCTCAGGGCCCATGGCTGGATTCGCCCTTGCGTAGCTGGTTGCCGGTAGCGCCTGTGGGCTTGTCGCTGCGGCCCCCCTGGCCCCTGCATTGTAGCTGCAGGATGTTCCCCCGGGGCTCTCCTCTGCTCCTCTCTTGGGGGGTGCGGTTAGCCCTGCCTTGGTCTGCCTGGAGCTCCTGTGCTCTGAGGGTCCTTTGGATGTGTATAGCTCCAATCTCCCTGGTGTCTGCGTCGATTCCTGCAAGTCGGATTGATTGCTCCTCACACCAGCTATTGAACACTTGTATGGAGAAACCTTATATGCACCAGCATTAGGGCTGAACGATATGGACAAAATTTCATATCTCGATTTTCATGCCAGATATCTCTATCGATACGATATGACTACGGGTTCGGTGAAAACCAAGCATTTCTCAGAAAAATAAAAGCATAATACAAAAAATATTAAAAGTGCAGTTTCATTTTTAAGAACTCACTGCCAGTCATCAATATTTAAATAAATTACGGGGGAAAAAATTACAAATCAAACATTTTACTGCAGTTCTGCTTTGCAAAATAAACAACAAATGCAGCAGCTGGTGGAACATTGAAAGTGCATTGAAGTGCAACAACATTTATATTCTTGAAAAGATCACACAACTGTATGCAGAAAATGCATTTGCTACTAACAGAACAGGTAGTTACAGGCAGCACAACTTCTACAGATACTTTGCCAGGAACACTAGCTTGTTTACCATGTCTGGCTTCAGACAGGACCTCTGACAACTCACAATGTTGCCTGATGGACTAAAAATTATCTCTGAGCGAGAGCTGGTGGCCTGCATGCATAAGTATTTTCTTACCATGTTGCTGAGCCGGGGAAAGTTGACTTTGTGAGTTAATCTCCACCACAGAAGGGGGTCGTGGTCAATCGTGGGGGACTGCATGTAGGCACTCAGCTCAGCTTCTATGGCAGCAGTGGGATCGATTGGTACTGTTGTGGATCTTTTGAAGAAACTTCCCAACGACTTCTTAGCCTTTTTGGTGGGTGGGGGTGAAACTTCTTCCACTCTGGTCTCTCTGCACTCAACAGAATGCTAGAAAATAGTAAAAAAAAAAAAAAACAAGAAATAGAATTTAATTAGTTTTATATATGAATGATCATTACTGTATGAACACCACAATTCAGCTAAATTTAAACTTAAATATTTACTACAATGTAAGAATCCATTTAAATGGAATTAACTCTTATTTTCTCCATTTTAACCATTATTTTTACCTTGTGTTCCATCATCATCTCTGACACCAGTCTGGCTTTGATGATGGGGACGTCGTTGACACTGATGTATTGTCTTGTATCTTGGATCTAAGGGGCTGTTTACACGACAACGTTGCCGTTTTTCTTTGAATACACGGGTGAAAACGCACTGCGTTTACACGACAACGAATCCCTCAGCGTTTTCAAAACTCTCCACTCTGGAAGCCGTTTCCCAAAAGCTGCGTTTTCGCCCCCCCTTTTCCCATTGTCATCTAAACGAGAGGCCGAATCGGAGAGAAAAACCTCAGTTTTGCTGAAAAACGTTGTCGTGTAAACAGCCCCTAAGGATGCCACATCCAGGAGCTCTTGTGTAACTCTCTCTTCATACTTGCTATTCAAGTACTGCAAAATTTTCTTTAAGGACTTGGTCATGTCCGTATCACCCTCCTCTGGTGCCAAGATGGTTGTGTTAAACAGGCTGAGTACTGGTTTAATGTGTGAAACACTAACATAATCCTTCCCTGACAGAGCATCTGTGAATTCAAGCAGTGGTCCCAGTGCCTTGCTGACTGACTCCAGCACATCCAGATCTTGATATCCAAGAATTAGGAGCCGGGTGTTTCTGTCCTCAGAGAGGACCTCATGGAGTGCTTTCTGCTGCTCCAGAATCCTGTTAATCATGAGCACCCTAGACCCCCATCTAGTTTGACACTCAGTTATGAGTCCATGGACTGGAAGGTTGAGGCGCTTCTGGGCTTGCTCAAGTTCCACTCTCTTTTCCAGCTCTGTGAGAAGTGGTACACCAACTTTTTGCAGACACCTGTTGCACGGCTGATCCGGCTGTCACCTTTCACTGCCTTTTCTTGGAAAAATAGATGTACAAAAATAATTCATGATTATATTAATTTACAACTGCTAAATAACCACATAATAATGCAGATTGTTTCCCCTCTCTCTCTCTCTCTCTCACACACACACACACCTCTCTCCCTCTCTGTCTCAAAGTTATTAAAAATAAACATGGCAAAACGTACCTATTGCCAGGTGTAGCATGTGTCCGAAGCACTGAAGGCACGTCCAGCCATTCACCTCCAAAGCCTTTATCATGTTTAATGCGTTATCAGTCGTCACACAAACTTGTTGGTCCTCCTTTAAGTTCCAGTCTGCTAACGCACCTCTCATCTCCTCCGCTATATTATCTCTGGTATGCTCCCCGGGAAGAACGATGTCTGCAGACAGGGGCTCTTGAGTTCGAAGTTTGTTGTAATAAAATGGACCGTTACACTTATGTATGGTTCAGTTGTCCGGCTCGACCACAGGTCCGTGGTTGTGGCAAAATTATCGCTTTCACGGAGCTCGGATTCAACATTCATTTTACACTCATTTTAAAGTTTCGGAATGGACACTTGTTTAAATTTGTGTTCGGGATGGTATTTTAAAACGCTTGAGGTTTTTGTGTTATCATTCATATTCTCTGAAAAATGGCCAAAACATCACAAATTTCGATCAGGGTATGTACACTTTTGAGAACTGTATACTTGTGGGTTGTGGTTGTGTACTTCTAAGTTTGCATTGTTTGATCTGTTTTGTTTGGGAGTTTTTTTCTCACTTTCTCTGCTGTCCTGCGGGTGTGGAGAGGGACTGGGATGTTTTCTTGTGTTTTCTTTGTTCCCCTTCCTCTGTTTTATCTTCAGCTTACCCTCTCCCTCTTAATCTTTTTTTCCTACCTCTCTTAATCTTCTTTCTTTCCTCCCCTTTATTTTCCTTCTCCGTGTCCCTGGTGCACTGGGGGAAAAAAATAACAAAAAACCCCACAGCAATTTCTAATATTTCTTACACATATATATCAAGCGGAGTACTATAGCAAAAGACGGAATGCTCCACTTCTGAAGTAAATCTGTAAGGCTTCTACTTGGTACTCAGACACAAATTCTGAGCTCCACATTGCCAGACAAGACACTTGTAAAAAAACAAATTAATAAATAAATAAAAAACCCGCAAACCAAAACAATTCGTATTAACATATTTTTCGTATGTCAATGTTAAGCTATTATCAAAGTATGCCTACTCTTCTTAAGAAATAAGTTTTCAATTACCCCGTATCAGGTCGTATAAGTTCCATTAAGAAATGTCTTTATTCTGTTATGTTCTTTCCCTGTTGAATGGATCTAAGTTCTTTCATGCATCTTACTTCTCATGCTGCTCGATTATGGCAAAAATGATGATCACAAATATTTTTGATTGAAATTGAGATCTTGATTATTTAAGAAGATCTTTAACATTGACAACAAATTTATTGAACATTGATAGTGGCTTTTAAGCATTGTTTGTAGGATTTTAGACATAAAAAAAATTGGGACAAATTTCTACCATGGGAGTCAAATAAAGAAGAGCTTTGTCTTGGAAAACAATATCAAGTGCAAATACTGATAAATAAATTGAGATATACAGTGCAAAATGAGATGGCAAGCTATACCGTTTGTCCAAAGTGTTGATTAGCTTCTTAAATCCCGGGTTGTTCAATGTGTTTTGTGTGGTTTTTTTTTTTTACGTGTCCTGTTTGGCAGTGTTGAGCTAAGAATCGGTGTCTGAGTACCGAGTAGAAGCCCAACAGATTTCCTTTCACAAGCGGAGCAGTACAGCTTTTGCTATAGTACTCCACTTGATATATGTGTGAAAAATCTTTATTATGAATTGCTGGGGGTTTTATTTCCTGATGTTATGGACACTGAGATGGAAAATTAAGGGGAAGAAAAAAAGAAGTAGTAGAAGAGAGGTAGAAAACAAAGTCAAGAGAGAGGGTGAGTTGAAAATACAAGAGAGGAAAGGGAACAAAGAAAACACAGGAAAACATTGAAGTCTGCCTCCATACCCACAGGACGGCAGAGAGAGGGGAAAAAACAAAACAAAACAAGAAAAAGGAACATCGACAAAACAAACCAAACAACGTGAACTAAGAACTACACAACCACATCACACAAAAATGGATATAAAATACAACAATGTCACAGAAAAACTCATGGTACCGATTAATCAAGCTCTAGTAATGATAACCTCAGCCCAAGAATAGATCTGTAAACACCAGAGACCCCACATCTATGTGTGTGTGTGAGCATGCTGGTGCATATAAGGGCTTCTCCATAAGAGTGTTCGATAGCTGGTGTGAGCAGGCATCAATCCGTCTCCCAGGAATCGATGCAGACATGAAGGAGATCGAAGCCAAGACGTCCACAGGACTCCCAGAGCCCCAGGCGGACCCGGGCCCCAAGAGAGGGCCAGTCCATGGATCGGGAGAGCCGGGGCCCAGGGGCGCCAACCCCCCAGCAGGGACCCGACGAGGGGCCGCGGCCGGACGCCGGCCACCACGCGCCACCACCACCCTGGGCCAATCCCTACCGCCAACATCCCAGCGCCCCACCGATAGCCGCAGCGGATAAACAGCATCCCCAGGCCAAACTCAGCCACACCCAGGTTGAGTTCGCACACACACCCCCCCCGTCCAAGCACCCCGCAGCCCAAACCCCGGCGACGTACCTGCCCAGACCAGGAGCAAACCAAAAATGAACCGGGCGGCCGACCCACCAGGCCGACATCCATTGTGTATGTTATTCAAAAAAAAAATTTTCATTCGTATTAGTACTATTATTATTATTATTACGTACTATTTCTTTATATCTAATTGTGACAATAAAATCAACCTTACAGTACAGGTAGTAACCCCGTGTAACATCGCCAATAAAACCAGGCTTTTAATTCAGGGTTCGATTCCCACTTCTTTCTGTATTCCTGAGAGTCCATTTTAGATTAAGGCATGATGACTATTTATTTAACGTTTGTCACAGAGAAGCCAGACACTGTGGAGGAGGTAACTGACCTGAATGAGTGTAATCTGTGATATACTAGTGTGTAGTCGTTTATTTTAGGCAAAAAAACAATTATTTTTACATCTTACCCTTGCTAAGTGCGGGTAACGTGTTTCATTTTCATCCTGAACACAGTGGGGTAAATGTCCGCTCTGACTGCAGCTGGACTGGTGGCTTGCTGTGAGCGCTCTGACACAGACGAGGACCTCATGGCAGCACTGCTGCTCGGTGAGAAGAGTCATGTCTGATTCACACAGACTACACAGTCGGTGGGAATACATTTATTATGGAAATATTATAATAAATATACGAGCGAAGTGGCGTGTAACTGTTCAGCTAAACCACTAAGAGCATCGTGTGAGTAATTGATAAATCTCTGCTGATTGTAAAACAGTTAGTTAATCCAGTCAACATTTTTATTAATAGTAGGCCACAAGAAAATTGATTCTAATCCTGCCAGAACCTGATTTCTTGCCTTAAAATGCATCTGGAACTCCACGTGGCACACCTATAGCATCGATGTGAACGTGGTTATCAAAGCTACCCGGAACAGGTGTCGCTCTCCTGGTCACATGATGTCGGGGAGTCCCCTGTTTCTCAAAAGGATCAATTGCAATAGAAACATCCAGAACCATCATCACAAGAGCACACATCCCTGACCATCCTGTGGGGAGTTTAGATCTTAACCGTCCATCCCCACTAACCCAAAAAACATCAGGAGCTGGCTGTTCCTGCTCCATTATCCACTTTCGCAGGTTTAGGTTAGTCAAACAGGTCAAATCATCTGAAGTACTATCATCCTGAAGCTTGTTAGATTTCCAACACCCAGAAAAAAAATCCCCCTTATCATTAAGGTGAAACACTTTAGAGCATTTCCCTTGAAACTGACCCATCTCTACCTGTGGTCCTGCCCTGGTAACATTAAAACACACATAAGCTGCGCCTGGTGCTGGCTTTAGAAGCTGGATTATTTCTGGAGCTTCAATTGGTTTAGCCAGGCCGCACGGTTTTGCCCAGCCTCTATTTAGGCCTGCTGTCACTGCAAAAATGCAGTATGAGGAACACACGCTACAATTCCTACCCTCAATTGAGAAATTAACTCTGGGAAGCTCCATGGACCCCTGCTGTGATACTTTGCTGCTTGGTGTCTCTCAGAAACTCACACATTCATCTAGGTGCTCTTCGAATGGAATTTGTACATAAAACTGAGGAATAGCAGTTCCCATGCAAACAACACATGACTTACTGGTCACTGTTCTGGCAGAGTAGTTTGCGAACTGGTACCACAGATTCTTTTGTACCTATCCTTGACGGAGGATGTTAGTTGTGATGGACCGTGGCTGAGCCGTGGCTGAGGTGTCCGCCTGTTTTCCCCACAGAGTCCAGAAAGCGCCCCCTACAACAACACAGAACACAAACAGCTTTAAAATCATCATTTTTGCAACTCTAGAGCCCCAGCGTAACATTGATTTTTCTCCTTCTATTTTCTTATCTCCTTCCTTCTTCAAAGTGATTGGATTGTTTTTAACCCACCGTCTTTTGTTCTCCACTTAAGCAAAGGTGGGTTTGTCCAGAATTGTGGTAGTCAGTTTCTTACAGTGGCTGGCATGCACCCAAGTAGCCCTTTCTGCAACCTTCACAGCCGTGTAGGTTACTAGCAGAACTTGGAATGGTCCTTGCCAGCGTTTAGACCTCCAGTGTTTACGCCTGAATTCTTTGATGAGAACCCAGTCTCCTGGTTGGATGGGATGTAGTGGTCCTGCTGCTGCCTTGGGAAGCGTGTCCTTCACCGTCTGGTGGACCTGTGAAAGTGTCTTAGAGAGGTTTTGACGGTAAGAAATCATCGCGTCGTCACACAGGCCTGTGGAGAAAAAAGGTTTAGTCGGAGCGTTCAGTCCCATCGCAGGCGGCCTAGCAAACAGGATCTCAAAAGCGCTCAGGTTATTTTTCGCACGTTTTCTCATTCTCATATACATCAAGACAATTGGCAGCGCTTTGGGCCAGGCAAGACCTGTTTCTTCACAACATTTTGTCAATTTCAATTTGATGGGCCCATTCTCCCTCTCGACTCCTCCCCCGGACTGTGGGTGGTAAGCACAGTGAGTGCTAATGTTGATCCCTAAAAATTCACCCACCTCTGAGATGACTTTGTTCACAAAGTGTGGACCGTTATCACTGCTGATCTTCTCGGGGATCCTGAATCGGGGGACCACCTCGGTTAACAGTGCCTTGACCACAGCTCCACTGTTTGCGTGTTTTGCTGCTAAAGCCTCAGTCCATTTTGAGAACATGTCGACCATTACGAGGCAATATTTTTTACCTTCAGCAGGAGTCAGCTGTATGAAATCCATCATCAAATGCTGAAACGGTCTGTCAGGGGGGGATGGGCTGCCGGATGAGTGGTCACCGGCCGCCCTGGTTTATTTGCAGCACACACCATGCACGAGCGACAAAACTTTTCTGCAAAAGAGGTGAATCCCTTTGTGAACCAGTGTGTAGCAACCAGGTCACACATTCCACCTTTTGACACATGATCCAACCCATGGCTCAGTTTAGCAAAAAATGGAAAGAAATGTTTTGGAAGACATGGCTTGTGATCTCTGGAATACCACACCCCCTTTAATTTAATACATCCTTCCTTCTTCCAGCCGGATGCCTCAGAGGTGGTCGTGAAGCTCTGAACAGCAGTCAGATCTCCCAGATCCAGGTCGCCCCCCCGCTGCTCCATGGCTACACAGGCAGTGTCCAAGGGCTACTGAGCTGCAGCCTTTACGGCTGCGTCCGCTCTCTTGTTTCCTAAAGAAATAGGGTCTCGGGAGGAGGAGTGAGCTTCACACTTTATTACTGCTATTCTAGATGGCAAATAAAATTGCATCCAGGAGAGCAGCAATGTGAGATTAATTCAAAATGGGCTTACCGTCTGATTTGAGAAATTTGTGTTTCCACAAAGCTCCATAGTCGTGCACGACCCCAAACGCATACCTACTGTTGCAGTAGATGTTAACAGCCTTGTTTTCAGCACGCACACATGCCTCGGTCAATGTGGTCAACTCAGCAGTTTGAGCTGAGTAATGTGATAGCAGCGGACCTGCAGAAAGAACAGAGTGGTCAGAACACACAGCATACCCCACACGATTTTTCCCTGTAACATCTCTGGGTGCTGATCCATCAACATACAGGACTATGTCAGGATTTTGAAGGGGTGTGTCAGTCAGGTCAGGTCTTGGTGTACATGTCAGGTCTAATACTGCCTGGCAGTCATGAGGCTCACCGTCATCCTCTGTGGGAAGCAAGCTGGCAGCATTAAGAACTTTACACCTCTTCACTGTTAACTCCAGTAAAACTGTCGTATACCGTAACCATCTAGCAGCTGACAGGTGTGAAGTTTTCTGTTCCAACAGTATGATTGAAACTGAGTGTGGTACTAATACCGTCAAAGGTGAGTACATGACAATGTCTCTCGATGCCAGGACAGCCTTTTCTGCAGCTGCAATAGCTCGAAGACAGCCTGGAAGACCGGCTGCGACAGGGTCAAGTTTTGCTGAGAAATAGCCCACAGGCCGTTTCTTGCCTCCGTGATCCTGAAGAACAGAAACCATGCAACCCTTTTTCTCATCCACCATTTGAGTAAATGGTTTTTTAACATCTGGCAAGGCTAGTGCAGGAGGGTTCTGTAATGCACACTTCATGTCCTCAAATGCCTGCAATGCATCAGGACTCCAACAAATGGCGTCAGAGGCCGCCATACCTTTTCAATGAATCAATGCAGACAATGGTGCCTCCAGCAGAGAATAGTTTGGAATGAAGTTCCTGCAATAGGAACTCAAACCCAAAAATGACATTTGTTTTTTTGTGGTGGGTTTAGGAATCTAGGGTTTAGGTCTAGGAAGGTAACCTCCTCTATCACAAATGGCAGCTTTGACAAGCTCGCTTTGTGTCCAAAAGCATGCAAATGTTTGTACAGAACAACAGTGTCATCCTCACACTGCTGTTTTGATTCAGAACACAACAACAAATCATCCACGTACTGTACTAACACCGTACCGGGAGAGAGTGACAGTGTCTCCAAACTCTCTTTTAGTGCCATGTTAAAGATGGTGGGTGATTCACAGAATCCCTGGCACAATCGGGTGAAGGTATACAGTCGACCTTTAAACTCAAAAGCAAACCAAAATTGACTGTCCGGATCAACAGGAACACTGAAAAAAGCATTACTGAGGTCCACAACGGAAAAATGAGATGCTGACACTGGGATCTGAGATAAGATGGTATAAGGGTTCGGCGAAATCGGTGCCCTGGCCGTGACACAACAATTGACCCGGGTCAAGTCTATCACGAATCGCCACTCTCCCCCTGTTTCTCTGACCTTCCGGACCGGGAAAGTGGACTGCGAACCGGAGATTCCGCACATTTAACAACAACCCCTGATTTTGACAAGGATTCAAACACTGGTGTGATCCCACACACAGCTTCTGGTTTCAATGGATATTGACGCTGCACTGGACGGAAGGAAGATTTTGGAGTTATTTTCACAGGTGCACATCCCTTAATTAACCCCACATCATATGAATTTTTTGCCCGAAGATCTGATGGAACCTGTTGAAGGGGGATGGGCATTTCTGACTGGTTTGCTGCAGCTTCCTCATGGAGGAAAGTCTGAATCAATCTTTCATCTGAGTCCTCAATTAAGTGGACTGTTCTGGTGGCGTGCACGGAAATGGGCGCTTAAAAATATGAGCTGATTTAGAATAAAGGATTGAGGCGTCCTGCTGTGTTTGGATACAATCTGTTACACACTGAGCTCTGTGTATTAATGATCCCAAATCTTTCCACTCTCCACCAGCCGGCTTTGAGAGGGAAATGTGCGGAACATACTCATAAGATCTGTACAATGTTTTCTGTTCAGGTGTGAGGCACACAGCCAGCGCTGCTGAGTGTGTGTCCCAGACCATCGAAGTCACAGACAGTTTTTCTGCTGACTCACGGAACCATGCTTTCTCATAGTCATCATCTGAACCTGTAGAAATGTGTGATGTGCAATGCAAATTCTCCTCTTTCATAAAAACTGATAAAGGACTCACCAAATCCTTTGCAGATTTGAGGAGGGATTTTGAGAGGGTACCTGCTGGCAGTTTCCATTGATATACATACTTCAGGTCGTGAGGGCTGTACTTAACTGCCGTCAGGACTGCGGTCTCTCGAACAGGTACAATTTGGATGCCTTCTGATGAGGAGATGAGAGAAATATTAAGTTTGCACATCAAATCTCTTCCTAACAAGTTTACTGGACATTGTCGAGAAACTAGAAAACTGTGTTTGAACGCAGGCCCTTCTTCCAAGTGGCAGCGAAGAGGACTGGAAAACAGCTCTCTCACCACCTGGCCAGATGCAGATAGAGAAAAAACTTTGTTACCGCTCATCTTCGGCATTGTTTTTAATGCATTATGTTTTATGATGCTGTGCGTGGCCCCGGAATCTACCATAAAATCAACAGCTGTCTCTGAGACATTCAGAGTTAGCATCGGCATAACTTTGTAAGCATCAGATGTAAATTGGGTGTATGTACCCATTGGTGCTGATTGTTGTCTTTCTAACTGAATTTTAGCATCTGTGAGCAGTGTGTGTGGGTTAGTGCACAAAGCATTTTCTTCATTGCAGTTTGTGTGTGTAAGACTTGAGTTTTCACTTCCCTGTTTTTGTGCATCGGAGAATCCTCCCTCTTTTCCCCGACTGGAAGTCCGCCCCTCCAGTCAATCGGCATGCTCTGCCCCTGCGTGGAGCACGAGAAGGAAGTGGACATTCGTCTCTCCAATGTCGTTGTAGCAGCGCCCCTCATCGTCTCTGCGGCGCTGTGGTTGTCCTCTCCCCCTGCCTCGACCGTGACGCTTGCCCTTGTCTTTGCTTGTCATTGCAGCATACATGGTAACAGCAGCTTTATGCAGTTCAGTCTCATTCTTTGTTTTTAACTGTGATGTTCTTTTCCTCACCACCTCCTCTGCGTGTAACGAGTGGCGACGCAGATCTTCCAATGTGATGCCCTGAGTAATGCCCACATACCGTTCAGTCACCTCAGTCAGCAGATCTGGGCGGAGTCCAGCGAGTATGCAATCTCCCAGCAGCTGTTCCCATGCTAAGCCTTTGGTCTGCTCCGGTCTGGTCACGCCGCTGTACATCTCAAATGCCTGCTGAATGCGGTGAAGGAAGTCTTCGACCAGCTCATCTGGGTTTTGCTTCACAGAATTCAAAAAGGTTAAATTAGGCAGTACCGGAAACTCTGTCTCGATAGCTTTAGAGTTTCAATACGGCCAGATAATACGGGGCATTCAGTACGTCGTCTGTCTCATCTGTTGGTACTATTTTCAAACGAAGCTCTGGAGCTGGTAGGTACTGTAAAATCTTGCCAAGAACAGCAGCTTTAAGTCTCTTAGAAACTACTCTCCTGATTTCGGAGCCAGTTGCGGGGGATAGGGTGGCGGGGGATAGGGTGCGTCTTGGTCGGCTTCCTCTGGTCTCATCCTTTGATAACTCCACGGAGGGTAGGCTGCCTCTCGTTCGGCCTCATCCTCCGATGACTCCGCGGAGGGGCGGAATCCAGGTCCAGATCGGGTTTCGACATGGCCAATGCTTGCATATCCCTGTAAACAGGAGCATATGGGGAGGAAGGTGAAAAGCCACTGTCCTTGTAAGGTGTACAAGATGCCTGTAATTCTGTCTGTGGTTGCATTTGCATCACATCATTTTTAACTGTCTTTACTTTCCGTGGAGACTGGGCAGCTCTAAGTGAACCGTTATCTTTTCTGCCCGCAACATCACCGCTCAGATCTCTCCCCCCTTCCATATGTGACACACAGGACTTGCGTTCTCTGCGCATTACCTATTTTAACCAAATCTGACAGCTCTGTGTGTAACTAATACTGTTCAATGTTTCCGGAACAGGAAGGTACCGCTTTCAAACAGTTCCTTCTGCTCATTAATTTTCTCCTTAATTTTATCCAATTCTCTCACACTTAAACTTCCCCCTGGAGGAAATCCCCATTCCTGTATCCAGTAATTTACAGTTTCCAAACATTCGGATCCATATTTTTGTTTCATCTATCGACAAATTGAACTGTCTGGTGGTAAAATCTTACTAGAAACAGACCCCATTGTCTGGCTGAACGTTCAGCTAATAAAAAAGACGTCTCTTCTTTATCGCTTTCTAGTTTCCTTAGTGAAACAAAAGCGTAAAAAAACACTTGTTGGAAAATAATCAATCACTTTAATTAACTATTTGTCCAACAGCCGTGCTCCCTGGTAAAAACCCGGAGCAAAAACCGATACTTTCTTTAACGCTGATGAAATAATTAACCATACAATTATATATAATATATTAATTAATCAATCAATCAACCGCGTGTAAGTAAATAAACACGACACCGCTAGCAAATATTTTACCACCTGAGAGTGCAACTGAATTTAATGAAGGAATCAATCTCACCGGATTTTGCCCTCTAGCATGGGTTCTTGGGTCCCAGGTGGCGGTCAGTCTGGCCAGAGGGTCCAAGTCCTCCCTCTCCAAAAAAGAACTGCGGAGGTTCGGAGGCTGAGAAGCTGGTCCCCTCAGCTTTTACAGCTTGGTCTCCTCTTGTCAGTCCTTCCGCTCGCTGGGATCCACGTTGGGCGCCAAAATATTATGGAAATATTATTTAACAAGGATGAGAAAGGATTCCTTCTTAGTTAAAGAGCTTAAATTCGGCTTGTTGATCAACAAGGAATTCAGCACATACAGCATGGCAGTAACTGACCTGCACCCACATATTAACATCTTACTATATAGAAATGAACAAAACTAAGACTCCTCCTTCATAGACAGGGTGTCTGTCTTCAGTAAGATAGAATAACTTTAATCTCGTTAGTAAGACGCCACTCAGACGCTCTGGGTCAGAGTGCTGATAATGGAGTGGTTCCGACGTCCTTCAGTCAGCATGCAGACATCTAACAGTATTGGTGACCCAAGACACAGAAAGTATCCTTGATCTCTCACATGTTGGTTCAACATAACAATACATATCTCAGTTAACACAGAGACTTAACCTTTAACTGGAAGAGACTTAACCTTTAGCGTGATCAATATACATTCTGCCACATCACATGCTTTACGTTAGTCTCCAAAAGTCTCTAATAACACTAGCCACACTCGCTAGTCGCGTTTTTGAAAAAGTTGCGACAACGTTGCTAGGTTTGCGACATTCCTTGAGACGTGGTGAGAACTAGAATGAAACCAAAGTGGTTGGGGTTGTGAGAAGTGCGCTCAGTTTGCAACTCGGAAAACTATGCGAAAGTAAACCGCGACGGAGGAGCAAAACTCGGATGATTTAAATTGCCCATGGCATGAAATTTGCATTTCTTTTGAGTTTTTTGGTCATATTTGTTAGTTTCCCCAGCCTGCCTATGTCCCCTAAAGGGTGAAAACTACTGATTAGTGATTCCTTTGTCCCGGGTATGTCTGCCTACATAGTGAAATTAGCACTCAGAAACGGGCTGTTTTGCAGTTCGGCATATGACTACACATTTTGGCTTATGTCTTTACGGAGTTCCAGCCAATTACCCCCTTCTCTGAACTACACTCCCAAAGTCCCTCCCCCCGCGGCGCGCATTACAACCTAAACAACGAGAGCTACGGTAAAAGGCAAACAACAAACCGACAACATGGAGTCCAGACCGCATCGACACTGTCCTCCCCACTGAAAAGCTTGTGGATGGACTTTATTTATGCAGGGAATGTACCCGACCGACACCCGAAGCGTGTGGTTGTTTGTGGCAAACATTTCTGACGAATGTTTCAACTTGGGACAATACAGCAGTGGATTCGCAGATCATCTTAAACTTTTACCATGATCAGTACCAACTCTCCGTGAACCAGCAAATATCCCTATACAAGTAAGTTTATTTCCGCAATAATGTCCTTCAGCTGTTGTATACCAGTGTTTACCACACACTTAGACAAATCTGTGGCGGTGCGCCACAGATCAAACTCCGACCGCAACAGATTCAACACTGACCAAAAAAAATAAATAAATCAACACCGACCGTCACATATTGCGTTCCGTTTTTCGTTTTTACACTTTAAAACACGCGTATTCGTTCAGCCTTCCCTGCTCTTTCTTCGTCTCTGTCACTCACTTCTCTCTCTCGCACGCACACACACACACACAGCCCCTTCCCTCCGTACACAGCACGTCTGTCTGGATCACCTGTGGAAGACGTCCTCTACCTTTTCTGGTTCCTCCTCAGGTGACTAGCCGTCCGGATTAGATTCCAGATCAAATTGAAACGCCATTACATATAGTAGCCGATAACTGAGCCATTACTGTCGTGGTGTAGCTCGAGATGTAATGAGGACGAATGGATGTGTGGATGGATGATCAAATATTTGATTAGGCCTGTAATTTGTCAACAGATTATTGTTCAACACACAATATGATTAGGCCTAAACCTAATTACATTTCATACATAATATTGGAATTTGGGAAATTTGCATGTCTGTCAATGTTTCATCAGATGCGGACGTTAGAGACTCAATTGACAATAGAGGCGCATGGCCTGGCCCCGCCCAACAAAATTCTGTCGTTCTGTGCTAATGCTAACAGAAGAACCACCTAGTAGGGGCTGTAATTCTACAACAAGGCTGAGTTACGGTAAACGATCCTTTGATACAGTATTAAGGCACTTAGAGTGTGACTAAAATGGGCCCAAACGTCACGGGGAATTTCATGCCAGGGGCACTTTAATTTTGATGATCGTTGGAAATCTAGATCGTCATTGAGATTAAAATTCAATTAATAGACCAGCTTTACTTACCACACATTGTCTACTTCTCTACATTGGGTCTCTTGCTTCTCCGTGCTTGGGTCTTGATGTAACTCCGTTCCTCCTGAAACGGTTGAGGCTTCCCACTGCTTGTGCTTTAGACGACTCTCCAAATCCACGCTCTCTTCTACCAACTCTGGTCCAGTTACGTTCCATCCTATGCAACAGTGTGGGATTCTCCTGTACCTGGTCTGGGACAGTCCAACCTCTCAGCCGCATAGCTCTCATTACCTCCTGTGTGCTGTTGTATAGCCTGGTTCCTTCTTCCCAATGTACTCGGAGCATAGGTGACTGGAACCGGATCCTTTCTTTTTCAAGGATTTTCTTAACACTCACGTAGCCTTTACGTTTGGCAGCGATCTCAGCTGGATACTCATGATTGAATGTGACACGTTGACCGGCGACTTCCTCCTTCATTCATCCTCCAGAGTATATTGTCCTTGACATCAAATCTCAGGAAGTTTACCATTATCACCCTCGGGGGTTTCTCTTTCGTCGGTTTGGGAGCTTGTGAGCTGTCTGAATCTCCAGTTTTGTGTCTTCAGCCAGACTCAGTTCCTTGTGTATCAGTTTGTTGACATAATCTGTGATTGAGTCTCCCTCGAGGTTTACTGGGCTTTGATTCAGCAAAATGCGAATGTTGTTTTTTCACAATCACTCTTCTAGTTCTGTCAATCTTTCTTGTACTCGGGCTTGTTGTTCGAGCGAAGCTGTAATAATGTCTTGTACTTTGGTGTTCCATTCTTTCCGTATCACCAGTGCGTTCTTCTAACATCTCGATGTCTTTACGTATGCCACGTTTTTCTGTGTCCATAGTCTCGAATCTCTCCTTCCTTTTCCCTCTTAATGCCGGTTTATACTTCGGCGTCGTGTCCCGTAACCGCCGTAGCCTCTGCGTAGGTCCGCAGAGGCTTGACGTGCACCTCCTCGGACCTGACGTGCAGCCCTGCAACGCGACGCAGAGACGCGGAAGTACTCCCTTGTGATTGGTCAGTGAGATTACGTACCATCTTCTACGTCCCCGTCTTCTCATTTGCTTGCGTTGCAAAGTGTTCAAAAGAAGGATAATTTTTAATTTTTTTAATTTTTTTGTTTAACCACAATGACAGCACAATATTCACAACCATATTGACATCTTCATTGCAACAGAAACAATAGTACAATGATGTCTTGGTAATCGAAACATCATAAACCCACATAAGACAATAAATAAAAAGAAAAAGGGGATCTGCTTAACTAGAAGTAATAAAATTAAAATATTTTAATAGTCTAATCATTTTTGTTAATTTCTTATTGCACATTTTTAATTTTTCTATAGAGGCCAGATAAAGTTTAAGATCAGTTTCTTTAAAGTTATTTCGAAGGGGTATTTTTCCAGACCATTTTTTTCTTATGAATATAATATTTTGCTAAAATTATAAGATTAATTATATATATTTCATTAGAGTGAAAAATTGGATCATTAAACATAAATAAAATCATATGTTTAGATAAAGAATTTTTTTTACTAAACATACTTGTGAGGTAGGATTGCATATTGTACCAAAAATCAGAAACAACAGAACAGTCCACAAAAAGATGTTCAATGCTCTCTCTATCTTTCTGACAAAAAGAACACTTATTATATGCATTGGGGAGAAAACGACAAATATAATTTTTTACTGGGTAATATCTGTGTATGATTTTAAAATTGAGTTATTTTATTTTATTGGAAATAACATCTATAAGGTAATAAAAAGATTGCATTCCACTGACTTATTTTTAAGTAAGGCAAAAGAAGGATAATTTGTCTCGTTGAGACACTGCACAAAGGCCGCCATCGTTGTTCTAAAACAGGAAATACTTGCCGGAATTGAAGCAAACATAAGCAAACAATCAGAAAAAACTCCGCCCTGTGAAGTTTGCCGACCGATACCAGCCTACTGCCACCTGCAGGTCTGGAAATGAAACAGCAACACAACGCTTTCAGCCCTACGCAGAAGTATAAACACAGCAGTGGGAGCAGTGGGTACGGTGGTTACGGCGTAACCTACCCAATTGACGCGACGCAGAAGTATAAACCAAGCTTTAGGCTCTCAAGTCCCTGCATCATCTCTTTACCGATTTTGTCCACTTGTTCGTTCATTTGTCCCATTTTTAACTTTTTTGCTTTTCCTTCCTATTTTGGTTAATTTACGGGGAGCTCTGTTGTTCAGCTACCTATCGCCTCATCAGCAAGACCGGAAGTCCCATAACTTTTACTTTACAAACGTATTTATTTTATGAAGCAAACAGTACGTAGATGCCAGAGGTTGGAACTACATGAAACGAAAATCGGGTTCACCTTATGGCCTATAATTAAGAACAATTGGTATGTGGTCAACTAGCAGTTCACAATGCAGGGCTGAAGGGAAAACAAAAAATTTCAGTATAGGAAGTTCTGAAAAGAATTTGAATCACAAATCCATAAGTTTTGACTATGCAGATATATTTTATGCAGGTAAGTGAGAGGAGGTGAAAGGAAAACCCTGTTAAAACAGAGCAAGGTAAGGTGCCTGGAGTAAAGAGACTCTTTACCAGTCATTTCCTTTACAAAACAAATTTATACCTCAGGCTTAATAATAACAATACGTTTTATTTAAAAGGCGCCTTTTCTGAAACTCAAGGTCACCGTACAGACATACATGAAGTTAAACACATAAAATAATCAAAATAAATAATGCAAGAAACAAAGTAGATTAAAATAAAAAATAATTGGATGTTACAGTGAATAAGCTTGTTTGAAGAGATAGGTTTTGAAATAAGGGAATAAGTCAATGTTTCTGAGATGTGGTGGAAGGGAGTTCCAGAGGCGGGGAGCAGAGCGGCTGAATGCTCTGCTCCCCATTGTGGTGAGACGGGCAGGTGGGACCGACGGGTGTAAAGTGGAGTGAGATCTGAGAGAGCCGGATGGAGTGGGAACATGGAGGAGGTCAGATAGATAAGGGGGGAGAGAGGTAATGGATGGTTTTGAATTTCAGTAAGAGGACTTTGAACTGGATACGGAACTGAATAGGGAGCCAGTGGAGCTGCTGGAGGACAGGAGTGATGTGATGGATGGAGTGGGTTCGGGTGATGATACGGGCAGCGGAATTTTGGACTAGTTGTAGTTTACGGAGGGATTTGTGAGGGAGGCCCATGAGAAGTGAATTGCAATAATCTAAACGGGAGGTGATGAGGCTATGGACAAGAATGGCTGCAGAGTGGGGGGTAAGGGAGCGGCGGAGACTAGTCATGTTACATAAGTGGAAATAGGCTGACCGGGTGATGTTATTGATGTGTGATTGGAATGATAGTGTGCTATCAAGGATGACACCCAGACTCTTAACCTGGGGGGAAGGTATTACAGAGGAATTATCAATTGTGATTGAAAAACTGTTAGATTTGGATAATTTAGTGCCAATGAGGTGAACCTCGGTTTTATCACTGTTAAGTTTAAGAAAGTTGAGGGTAAACCATGATTTTATTTCAGCAATGCAATCTGTTAGGGTAGTGGGTGGAATAGTGGTTGAGGGCTTTGTGGTGAGGTAGAGCTGGGGGTCATCCGCATAGCAGTGGAAATTAACATTGAATTTACGGAGAATATTGATGATAAAGAGAAGGGGCCTGTTGGGTAAATATTACCCTAGAACATGGAGAACAGAGACAACTTCTGTGTTTTACTTGCGAAGACTTCACAAGGAGGAAGATAAGTGTTAGGTTAAAAAGTGGTTGACCTACAATGAATCAGACACAAAGGGTCGGAGAGAATATGGAGTCAATAAGCTCTGCAGAGGTAGATGTGGATAATCAGTTCTGCAGAGGGAGACCAGGAAAATACTATAAGGAATGAGCCAACCGTGTCTGTCTGTTCTCAGCCTCCCAGTGTCATAGTCTCTGGTCTCTGGTCTCAAAGAGCACCCCCTCTGCAGTCTCTTTATTTAGTCACACTTCATTAACATTAAAAGAACAGGATGTCATGCAAATGAGCATGTGACTGAAACCAAAATGACATTTAAAAAGTACATTAGAAAGACACCCTAAGAAAATGATAATACATTATTATTTTACTTAACAATAAGCTTGTCTCCAAAAAGGCTCAGTGCTTACTCCCACAGAGCTCAGTCTCCCAAAAGCTTTTATTATAAAACAGGGGTTTACAACAGGTCATAAACCACACCCACATTAGGCCTGTGGGTGTTGAAACAGAATAACAAAGTACATGTAAATTAGGCCTTCCAGACAACCCTCTCAATCAACTCTTAGAGAGGATTTTTCACCCATATGAGGAATTATACAGTAACATACACAGCATTACACTTATCAATGATAATACACATTTTCTAACAGGGCCCCAGGACAGAGCCCTGGGGCACACCTATAGTGAAGGGGGAGGGAGTGGATTTAAATGATTTGAGCTGAATGAACTGAGTGCGGCCAGAAAGATAGGATGTGAGCCAGTTTAGTGGAGTGTGAGCAATACCAATTAGTGACAGTCTATTGAGGAGGATGGTGTGAGAAATGGTGTCAAAGGCCACGCTCAGGTCAAGGAGGATGAGGATGGTGAGTAGTCCAGAGTCAGCTGCCATGAGGAGGTCATTGGTTATTTTTATAAGTGCTGTTTCACTGCTCGAAAGTGGTCGGAAACCGGACTGGAACTGTTCATGAAGATTGTTGTGAGAAAGGTGAGATTGAATTTTAGTAGCAACTGTTTTTTCAAGGATTTTTTTAAATGTAAGGTAGATAGGATATAGGACGGAAGTTGTTGAAATTGGAGGGGTCAGCACCAGGCTTTTTCAGTAAAGATGTAATGACAGCAGTTTTGAAGGATGTAGGGACAGTTCCAGTGGTGAGAGAGGAATGAACGATGGCAGAGATGATGGGGAGCAGAGAGGGAAGGCAGGATTTGACAAGATATGTAGGTAAAGGGTCGAGTTGACAAGTGGACTGTTTGGATTTCTGGATGAGATTGGAAAGTTGTGAAAAGAAAAGCGTGTGTGTGTGGGTGGAAGAGGGTCAGCGAAAGTGTGAGAATGGTCTGGAATGGAGTCAAGGTGCCGATGGATATTGTAGATTTTAGTAATGAAGAATATCATGATGGCGTTGCAGAAGGAAGTTGTATACAGATGAGGAGGCAAAGAATCCTGTGGTTGAGTCATATTTAAAATAGTAAAAAGTGACTGAGTTTTTATGATTTGCAATGATTAAACTCGAGTAATACTGAGATTTGGTGGTGGCAATGGAATCCATATCATGCAACATATGTTTATTGTACAGCTGTTTGTGAATGGTAAGACCAGTTTTCCTATAGAGTTGTTCCAGTTGTCTTCCTTTTGCTTTAATGAGTCGAAGATCCGGAGTGATCCAGGGTGCGGAGACAGTGAATGAAACAGATCGCGTTTTTAACGGAGCAAGGGAGTTGAGAATGTTTCAAAGTCCAGTGTTGTAATGAGAAACTAGATCATCAGAGGTGGAAAGGTTATGGATGTCCAGGATGGCAAAAGAGTAAATAATTGTATTTGAATTTGGCAGTGTTAAAGAGTCTATATGCAACTTTTTCCACAAAATAAACGTAACAATAGCCTTTTAATTTGACCATTTATGACTCAAACATCTCCTGATGAGCATACTGACACCTTGTCAGCTCACAGTGGGTGCACCTATAAGCCTATTTTCTGTCAGGTCGGATTTTCCCGCGCTGTCTGCGGATGTGATGTCAAGCACGTTCATGTTTCAGATCACTGCCACTACCTGTAGTCAGCACTCGCAAGCAGTTAAATGGATTGTGCGAATACACAGAAGAGACCAAGGACAACTTTGACACCAACAGTAACTCCACATAAGACTAAGAAAGTTAAACCCCTGACAAGTGCCTGAAAAAGATAGAAGACTGAGAGCGACTGGCGCACGAGCGCTCGCTGCGAGAGCGAGCAGAAAGGAAGAGCAGTTCCGTTTTTGGCCACATGGGGTCAGTCGCGAGTTTAAATTTCAGAAAATTCCGTATAGCCCTTTTAATGTTTTTTAAATTGCGAAAAGCGATAAGATGTGGCTGAGAGGGAAAGTTCAACTCTAAATGAGATGAAAAAGTGATCCGTTTAGTGGCTTAGTTGGACAAAACACAATGATATAAAAAATATAATTGTTTAGAATACTAAACCAAATTTTTCTTTCCAGACAACTTTTTACTTGAACCGTTCTACTAAACAGGAAGGAGTCTGTTTGGAAAGTGAGTTGCTGGTTGTTGAGTGGAGAAACTGTGGTGGTGTCTGGCCTAGACAGTGGGGAAGTGCTTGGACTAACTCATGCGGGCACTATGCTAAGCTGTGGTTCCTATGCTGTTTTCTCTCAGGGCAGTTGAGGAGAGCATAATCAGAGACACCGACTCTCCTTGAGGAATCTCCTTATAGATTATTTTCTGCAGGAGGTCCTGGTTTTTCTTTTGGCTACACCGATTACAGACTGGAATTTACTTTGGATCCAAGGTTCCTTTTGAAGATCGAGTCTTTTACTCGATGAATGTTCCAGACATAGGCGTGTGTATCATCCCAAATGCAGTGGGGTAAAAAGACTTCTAGGTGTATTGTTTGTTGTCACTATGACATCACGTTGTAATTCCCCCCCTCCCGGGAGTTGTGAGGAAAATGTTCCAGTGCATTCTGGAATTCAGAGTTCTAACCAGTGTTTTTTGTTTGGTTTGTGGTTTATATTTTTCATAATAGTCAAAGTAATAGAACATTTTCTCTAGTTAAATCACAAAATCATAAAAAAAATATCTAAAAAACAGATATTTTGTTTTTATGAATGTTAAGCAACATATTGCGTTTGATTGAATTTCACCCTTACTTGGGCAAGCTTGTTTAAAACTTTCATTGAGCACCTTTTGCAATAATTTATGACTGACTTCTTGATGTTAAATTGTTTGACATGAATACATTCAGGCTGTCATTAAATAAGTTATATTGTGAAATTAAATCTGTTGGGCTTCTACTTGGTACTCAGACACCAATTCTGAGCTCCACACTGCCAAACAGAACACGTAAAAAAAAAGGGTTATATTTGTCTCTATTTATCTGATCTGACATTAAAGTAATATTTCAGTCTTACAGAACAGCACAACTAAGATTTGTCTTGTGATTCTGTGTGTTGCTGTTCTACCTCTCAGGTGTATGTGGTTTACTGGGCTCTAAAGAAGTCTTGGTGCCGTGCTGTGGTGCAGTCCATCATAACAGACTCGACATGCTGTCAGGCCTTCTGCTTTCTAGTTGACCATGGAGAAATGATTGTGGTCCCCTTAGACAAGTAAGGCAAAAGTAGCTCTGGTTCCTAGCTCAAAATAATAAATGTTGATAGTATAAATACTGAAAGTGTCACAGATCAGTTATGCTTTTTATGACCTTTTTGTAGGATTCGGTGATAAATCAATACATATGAAGATTTTATTTTTGGAAAGTCTGGATTTTTTTTCACCAATGCACTCCTTGGGTTTCCGTAGTTCAGAGTGATGTAAAAGGTCTGCATTTGTATAGCGTTTTTTCTGTCAGTGGACCAAGCACTTTACACTACATTCAGTCACCCATTAACGCACACATTCACACACTGGTGGTGGTGAGCTACATTGTAGCCACAGCTGCCCTGGGGCACGCTGACAGAAGCAACCGGGCCCTCTGTCCACCACCAGCAGGGAAGGTGGGTAAAGTGTCCTGCCTAAGGACACAATGACCGAGACAGACGGAGCGAGTCCGCCCAGGGCTTACCGTCTTGTTTAACAAGCAGGTTTTACAGCTTGTATTAATTTGGACTTTGAATTTGGATGAACTGCCAGAGGGGATGATTGAAGTAAAAGCACATTTCTGAAGAAAAAAAATTCCCATAATTTGCAATTAATTTTTACATAAAGACAGGAAGGGGGGAAAAAATAGATGAAAATTAGATTTGGTATGTATTAAATCAGAGATTTATTTTTTAAGCCGGCTTACATTTTTATAAGCATGAAGAGCAGTTATTATCCCAGATATGTGTTGTGTAAAGGATTGTCATGCTGATTGCTAAATTGTATTTATGGTTTCTTGTCTCTTAACAAGGATAAGAATGCCTTTACAGATGTTCCTTCAGCTTCCTTTCTGGGTGAGAAAGTTCCATTTGGCACGAATCAAGCCAATCACCCTTCGAGTATCTCTGTTTGCAGAAAAAGCAGAACTTGAGTGAGACAATTAATTGTTTTCATTTTAAACTTCCTTGTTGACAGTTTTGGAGTTGTGTTATTACCACTGTTGCATTTTTCTACAGGCCTTCGAGTCAGTGGGACTTTTCTGCTACACTCCACCTTCACAACTTGCTTCGAGGTAAAAAAAACCCCACATTTATAAGGAAATCAATGTTTACATTTGTACTAAAAATGTTTTAGTCAATGCTTTGCTTTTCATTATAGCATCCACCCAAACAGAAGCTGTGTTGCATGAGATGGAATCAGAGTCTACTTCCATTGAGCTCTACCTTACCATCAGCAACATCAAGGTAAACTTTGTGATAAATGCATTTATTTCTATTTTATGTTGCCCTTTTTGTCATGGTGTTTAACATTCATGCATATAAAATGTTGACTAACAGCCCTAACATTCTTCTCAAACGTTTACTGATATAAAACATGAACAGAACAGAATTAACATGATGCTTTGAAAGATTCAGTTTTGTTTTACAATATTATGTATTATAAAGTTAAATAATGCATTATGTATATTGTACAGATTTCTAGACTAAACTACTAGTTGATATCTGTAATTGCGTTGCGTTCGGAACGTTTTGGTCGGATATATTTCAAATACCACCCAGTAAAGCTGCATGCTATAATATATCTAGCCTGCTGGATGGACCTTTTTGTATATTCTTTGCCTGAGATGCTAAATCTCAGAGTGTTAGGGACATTGTCAGAAAGGAGAATTAATGGTGCATTCCATTTCTTGTTGGAACTAGGAAATTCCGACTTCTGAGTGGAAGAAATCAACTGGACCACCCCCCTGAAGTCAGACTTTCCACTAGGAAAGTCTGATTTAAAAAAAATATGCACTACTTAACTGTGGTCTTAACTTTCAATATGGCTGCTCCTTGGATCAATAGTAGTAGCTCTGGTGGAAATGCATCTATTTTACAAGACACACTTGTAAGAGTGTGTATAAAATCAATGTTGCATGACAGCCTGCAACTAAATTTAACAAAACTAGAAAAAGTTGCATTTCCTGCGAAAATGCTGTAAGCTGAAATTACTTGCAGAAAATGGCTGAAGTATTTGAAGTCAACTGTAAAAGACTTGCTGAAGTGTAATAAACAGAAACAGCAGAAAAAAGAAAAGGGTTGTGCCAACCTTAACACAAAGAAAAACTGTCACAATTAGCTGAAATAAAAAGTTGAATATTATGAAAAGTATAAAGGTTATGAATACCAAAAAATATAACCGGAAAAAGCAGAATAGTTGAAAAGTAGAATGGTTAAAATAGCACAAAGTATGCAGAAGTAGTTGAAGTTCAAAAAATGTACGGAAGCGTATGGTAGCATGTTGCCAAACACCAACATGTTGGTTAACAATAATTAAATCCATTCAGTATAATAAAAATAAGCTTAAAGGGAAGTGTTAGCTAAAATTAGCTGAAATGCAAATGTTAGCTAAAATGCTAGTGGTAGTAAGTTGGTAAACACTAACATGGCGTTAAACATTAACAAAATCTATTTAGCAAGGTAACCTTAGCTGTTAAATCAAAATTAGCTTACATTTTGATACTAACTGTAATACTAGTGTTAGCTTAAATACTAGTGGTTGTATGTTTGTAAGCAGTATCATGTTCGTTGCCTAACTTAATCCTTTCAGTATGTAAACATTTTACCCAAAATGCAAATATTAGCGAACATTAGCTAAAATACTAATGTTAGCTTAAATGTTCATTTAAGCTTAAAGGCTAGAGATAGCTTGTTGGTAAACACCAACATGTTGGTTAACAGTATCTCAATCCATTCATTATGTTACTTCTAGCTGTTAAGTCAAAATGAGCTAAAATTCCGTTGTTAGCTTGAATGAGTTAGTATAAAAAAAAACGATTCGCAGCATGGTTGCAAACATGAACATATAGGTTAACAATAACTCAAACCATTCAGTATGTTAAAATCAACCCAAAAACCAAATGCTAGCTAATATTAGCTAAATTTCGAATGTTAGCTAAAATGCTAATGTTAGCTAAAATGCTAATGTTAGCTTAAATGCTACAGAAAGCATGTTGGCAAACACTAACATAATCGTTACCATGAACTTAATACTTTCAGTATGATTAAAATCTTCCTCAAATGCAAATAATATCTAACATTAGCTGAAATGCTAATGTTAGCTTAAATGTTTGTTTTAGCTTAAATGCGAGAGATAGCATGTTGGTAAGTACCAACATGTTGGTTAACATTAACTCAATCCTTTCTTTATGTTAATTTTGGTTGTTAAGTCAAAATTAGCTAAAATTCCATTGTTAGCTTGAAAGACTTAAATTGCTATGGTTAGAAAAAAAGCTATTGTTAGCATGTTTGCATACATGAACGTATTGGTTAACAATAACAACCCATTCAGTTTGTTAAAATCAACCCAAAAACCAAATGATAGCCAAAATTGGCTAAAATGCCGATGTTAGCTAAAATGATAATGTTAGCTAAAATGCCACAGATATCTTGTTGGAAAACACTAACATGTTGGTTAACTGTATCTCAATCCATTCAGTAGGTTAATTTTAGCTATTAAGTCAAAATTAGCTAAAATGCTAATGTTAGCTTAAATGCTAGTGTTAGTATAATGGATTACAATAGTAAGTTAGCTAACAATTTCCTACTTCATTTATAATGCCTAAGATTGCCTAAACACACAAGTCTGTGTAACTGCCATTTAAAAGTAATCACTGTCTTCCAGGTGTTGGAACAGTAAAATGGCCACTGTTGCCTGCCTAGTGCCTGAAGTATTTGAAGTCAACTGTAGAAGACTTGCTGAAAGTGTAATGCACAGAATCAGCAGAAAAAAGAAAAGTAGTCTACCAACCCTACCGCATAGAAAAACTCAGTTAGCTAAAATGCCTAAAATCAGCTAAATTCCAATTATTACCCAAAACGCTAGTAGTAGCATGTTGGGAAAGACAACCATGTTGGTTAAAAGAAGACTTATTATATTCAGTTAATGGACAACAAGCTATAACACCAATATTAATGAAAATTAGCTAACATGCTATTGTTAGCTAAAATGCGAGTGGTAGCATGTTGCCAAACACAAACATGTTGGTTAACAATAATTAAATCCATTCAGTATAATAAAAATATGCTTAAAGGGAAGTGTTAGCTAAAATTAGCTGAATTAGCTTAAATTTTGATACTAACTGATATACTAGTGTTAGCTGAAATGCTAGTGGTAGCATGTTGGCAAACAGTATCATGTTCGTTACCATAAACTTAATCCTTTCAGTGTGTTAAAATATTCTAAATAATTAAATGATTATCTAAAATCCCATGGTTTGCTTTAATAAGCTTAATTGCTATGTTTAGCAAAAAAGCTATTTGTAGTATGTTGGCAACCATGAATAGCTTGGTTAACAATAACTTAACTGATTCAGTTTGTTCAAATCAACCCAAAAACCAAATAATAGCTAATGTTAGCTAAAATGCTAATGTTGGCTAAAATGCCACAGATAGCATGTTGGCAAACACTAACATGTTCGTTACCATGAACTTAATCCTTTCAGTATGTTAAAATCTTCCTAAAATACTAATATTAGTGAACATTAGCTAAAATGCTCATGTTAGCTTAAATGCTAGAGATAGCATGTTGGTAAACAGTAACTCAATCCATCCATTACGTTAATTTTAGCAGTTAAGTCAAAATAAGCTAAAATGTTATTGTTAGCTTAAATGAGCTACATTGCAATGGTTAGTAAAAAAAAGCTATTGGTAGCATGTTGGCAAACATGGACATATTGGTTAACAAAAATTCAAACCATTCAGTATGTTACAATCAACCCAAAAACCAAATGATAGCTAAAATTAGCTAAAATGCTAATGTTAGCTTAAACGCCATAGATAGCAGGTTGGCAAACACTAACATGTTGTTTAACTGTATCTCAATCCATTCTGTATGTTAACTTAAGCTATTAAGTCAAAATTAGCTAAAATGCTAATGTTAGCTTAAATGCTAGTGTTAGTATAATGGATAACAATAGCAAGTTAGCTAACAATATCTTACTCCATTTATAATGCCTACAATCCCCTAAACAAACAAGTCTGTGTAATTGCCCTTAAAAAGTAATCACTGTTTTCTAGCTGTTGGAACAGTAAAATGGCCGCTCTTGGCTGCCTAGTACCTATGAGACTGTATTGATCATCATATTTTACAGAGTAATCAAAAGTCCTGGTGAACGGATTTGTATTAAATCTACAAGTTGTTTGAGATGTCTTACAATAACCCTGAAACGTCAGTTTTACAGTGGAGGCCACAATGTATAGTAATTCTCTTTTGTACCACAAGACGGAGATCCAGCTAAAGCCATGAAAAGGCCTGCCATTTTTCGACCAATCACACGCAGGCTGTGACTGGGTCAGACAGTCTAAGTGCAGCACCTCACTAATGTCTCCTAATTTCTCAGCCGTTTTAACAGGTAACGCAGCTTCCAAACTACTCTTAATAACTTAAGGAACCGTAAGGCGTATCGACGTCACCAATGTACCGTTTTTATCGGAACGGATAGGGGAACACTCTCAATCCACTCAATTGGTTGAAAATATAATATTATATATATTATATATATAATATTACAGCCGTTAAATGATAAATTTGATGGAAACATTCATCTGTCCTTCCTTGGTCCCGAACTACATCCTCTTACTCGGAAAATATAAGGCCTATCGAAATAATTCTTTCACTGCGAGTATCAGCAGGCTTTGATGAAGAATCATGGTTCGTTTCATGTGTATACCTCAATCTGTCTAAGAGCAGTGATTTTGTAAAAATGAGCATGATTTTGCCATTTCTGAATCTGAGCCGTTTTAGCGAAGAGCAGATTTGTTACACTCGAACAAACAAAACTCATGGAGAAACAGTAACAGGTATCAAAAAAGTTGTTAAATCATGAGCGTCAGGACGGTCTGAAGTTATATCGGGACAAGGCTCATGTTTCTATGTCGCATCGTTTGTGAGATATGACTTTACGAATATAGGTCAGAATCCAGCTGTCCTCTGAATTTTTGCTCAGTCCCAATGCATTCCACTTATGCATTCCAATGCGGCCACTTTGATAACCTACGTTTTGATATATAATATGTGCAGAAAGAGTGAAATATGAGTGAGTGAGCGGAAGTTGTTTGTGGAAAATAAGAAAAGTGGAAAAGTGTAATTCTGCTAGAGTGGGCCACTCTAACTTAACTGCCTAGCGACCATAGCAACACATGTATTTTGAGAAATCTGATCATTTCGGGACCAGAAACTTGAGGAAGAATTGTATGAAAACGGTACAAGTTAGGAAGAAGCCGAGACATGCAGCAATAGCTGAAGAGTATGACTACATTTTAAGATTTGAATGGTGTTTCTAAGTGGAAGTATGTGGAAGTAGTTAGTTTTGAAAACAGGCGAGATTTTGCGGAATTTTTGAAGTTTTCCATTCATTTCAATGAGAGCAAAAATAGCATAAAAAGTTGAATATTATAAAAAGTATAAAGGTTATGAATACCAAAAGATATAGCCGGAAAGAGCAGAATAAGCTGAATAATTGAAAAGTTGAATGGTTAAAATAGCAACCAGAAGAAGGTAAGAGGATCACAAGAGTGTGAATGCCTACAGCATTCACACTAATAAATTGGGTGTTTGCATATGGCAGGTACAGCTTAAAATTGTGTTTGTAAGAGGTACTACTGTTGGTTTTCAACATGCAAAGAATTTAATAAGGGTAAATAAAAAGTCAGGACAACTTCACTCTGAAATGTTCAGCCTTTGCCGGTACAAATTTATTGATTTACATACCTCTGACTGCCAACTTATCCAACTAAGTTAACTGGAACGCTGTTTACTCAGGTGTGACATCACACCCAGCTCTGAGTTCCGACTTCCGAGCTAAATGGAAAGCACCATATAAAAGAGCTTGCAAAATGTGGGTTAATTGATATCCCTCTCAAAATGGTCAGGAATTCTTTCTCAGTTTCATACTTTCCTAATATTGTGCAAATTACTAATGCTGTCTTTCTTGTTTAACCTTAATATAAAAAGAATAGTGGACAAAATATATTTCTCTCCTCGACTTTGAATTGACTGGTTTTTAAATGTCAAACAGCCACCCAGATCATGTCACAATTCTGTTCAGAAATATCCATATACTTTTAAAATAAAAAAACAAATTTATCTAAGGTTACATATTACCATTGTTGTACATTTAAAATTAAACATCATGCATTATATTGCTGTATTTGTCTTGCTTGCTATTCTAAAAATTCTGTGATAACTAGACACACTCACCTGTTAGGTTTGGCAGATATGACAAAAAATGTCATGGAATCCTTTTTTTTTTTTTTTTTTACTTTTTTTTTTTATTAGAAGAAAACAAAATGCTACAGAAAAGACAAGTCAACAAAGGTAACACAGAACACAATACAAAACAAAACAAAAAAATATCTATATGCATACATCCTTAAGGTGTAACTGAACCCCATGAAATATCATAAGCCTGTCCCCAGACAACATTTGAAAAATTCTACAAAGTGGGCAGTGTCAGGAAGAACGGAGGGGTATGGCCAAGTGTGGAGGATGAGCAGAGGGGGGAAAGTGGGGGTGTGTTCAGGAGGACAGTGACACCTCGCTTAATCTGATACTGAAACATGGACAGCGACCAAAGCGACGTTGGCAGCTTTGCAACTGATCGATCTGATCGACGTTCATCTGTTTTGAACGTTAGCCTATGTTAGCATTACCACTCAGAGACTGGAACCATCCTGTCTCCCTCTGCCTCGGTGGCGCCGGCCTTGGGCGGCGATGGCTCGGCGCCCTGAGCCAGTGGATCTCCTCAGTCATCACCGGAGATAGAGGAGTAGAGGGAGGGTTTATGGAGCCCAGCAGCCGCGAGCCGTATCAATTCGAGCCGCTGGCTCGGGGTGCTGAGTCAGCGCTGGGAGAGGGAGACCGGATGGATCCAGTCTCTGAGTGGTAATACTAACGATCAAAACAGTATGTTAGCTATGCTAACTAAGTGCTAATGTGATAATACTGGTAACCTGAAAAACGCAATCCAACTCCAAACTCGCCACGGTGCGAGTGTGTCTGAAAGTTTTACCCCCAAACCCACAGGGCGTGTCTGTGAGACCATGCCTGTGACACAGTCAGTGCCTGTGACGTAAAGATGTACCGCTCTCCACCAATCACAAAATTGAAATGCAGTAGCCACCGTTCAACCCTAAGACTTAGTCTTAGACTTAACTTTATTCATACCTTCGGGATGACTCCCTCAGAGAAATTAACATTTCCAGCAGCAAACAAAAGGATGGAGTAAGATAAATAAATAAATAAACATATACAGAACGTTTGATTAAATTATTTATATATATATATATATATATATATATATATATATATATATATATATATATATATATATATATATATATATATATATATATATATATATATATATATATAATATATATATATATATATATATATATATATATATAATATATATATATTATATATATATATATAATATATATATATAATATATATATATATAATATATATATATAATATATATATTTTTATTATTATTATTTTTATTTTTTTTTTTCAACAAAAGTCTCAATATATTGAAGTAAAGGATTCATAGCTAAGAAATTCTCCTTTATCATTCAGTAAGTCATTTACAAAAAGTACATTCTCTAAAAAAGACTGCCAGTATACAGGTTTTTTATCTATGCAAATATTTGAGTTCAGCCACAATATCTGCTGTTTAATCTCTAATATGTTTTGGCGTAGAAAACTGAAAGCAAAACCACATAGACAAACAATTTCTAAAAAAAATGGAGAGATCAGGGAAAAAAATATTAAAGGTTACCCTTGATTCTTGACCTGGTTGAAAAAAAGGATAACGTTTGGCTATTGATGATGCACCACATTGAGCTATGAATAATTTAGATAAAAACCAGTGTTGGGTATTGTAAAATCGTTGGATCCAAGCACCTTTTTAAGACCATATCAAGTGTTGCAAGGCTCTTCAGTCCCAAACCTCCATTTTCACGTGTATTATACACATATGTACATTTTATTTATTCAGTTTTACCATTCCAAATAAAATTAAAAATAACCTTTTCATATGTTTTCATGAACAGTGTATCAGGTGAAGGTAAGGCTTGCAGTAAGTATGCAAATTGTGAAAGTATTAATTAATTAATTACAGTTACTTGTCCAAATATAGAGATATATTTGCCTCTCCAAGCCTGAAGAATTTTATTCATTTTTGGAGTTTTATCTCAAAATTACTCTTTACAAGGAGCTCTTTATCTACTGGTTTATGTATACCTAGAAGATTAACAGGGCCTTCTGATCATTGACTAGGCACATTAGAAGAAAATTGATTTGATCTTTTTAGAGACCCAATTCTAAGGATAGAGCATTTACCGTAATTTGGTTTTAATCCAGAAAGTAAAGCAAAGGAATCTAATTCTGTAATAAGTGAGTCTAACGACAAATCATCCGGTTTTATGTAGATTGAAGCATCTGCATAAAAGGAAGACTTTGATTCTAACCCATTTCCAATCCCTTTATATTTACATTATTCCTTATTCTAATGGCCAGTATTTCAATTGAAAGAATGAATAAATAAGCTGAAAGGGGGCAGCCTTGCCTCATTCCTTTAGATAGAGTTATTTTATCAGAAATATGCCCATTGTTAGTTATTTTACTGCAAGGGTTTTGATATAGTACATGAGTCCACTTAATAAAACTCTCACCAAAGTTGTAATTGTTTAGACATTGATATATATAATTCCAATTGATCGTATCAAAAGCCTTCTCAAAATCAGCTATAAATATCAGTCCGGGCAAATTTTCTTTATCATAATAATCCATTATTTCAAGCAGGTGTCTGATGAAGCATCCTTTTAAAAAACCTGTTTGATCAGGGTGTATTAAGTCCGGAATAACTTTTTTTAATCTCAGTGCTAAGCATTTGGCCAAAATGCGTGTATCACAACATAAAAGTGTAAGGGGTCTCCAATTTTTTTATTTCACAGGGTCTTTGTCCTGATCCTCTACGTCATGTTTCAAAAGTAATGAAATTAAACCTTCTTTCTGAGAATTTGATTGACAACCAATCTCAAAAGAGTAATTGTAGCATGCCAGTAAAGAATATTTGATCTCTGTAAAGAATGTTTTGTATACCTCCACTGGTATTCCATCTAAACCTGGTGTTTTTCCATTTTGAAAGGAACAAATTGCATCATTTAACTCTTTCTTAGTAATACGACCTTCACATAATTTTTGCTGAACATTGGTAAGTTCTGGGTGGGGATACATTTCCATATGCTCAAACAAGGAAAGATGAGATTATTGAGGTGCCTCTTCATTAAATATCCCGTTATAATGCTCCATCGATGTTTTCAGAATTCTATTTATTGAAGTAACATTTTGTTCCGTCATCTTTCAAAATTTTTGATATTCTTTCTGGGATAATTTCTATTTTGGAGTTGCAGAAAATACTTATTACATTTTTCACTCTGTTCCATCCATTTGACTTTACTTCTATATATAATTCCTTTGATTTTATTCTGATAGAACCTCTCTAATTCTATTTTTGTTATCTAATTTTTGTAGATTCTGCTCAATGCAATCAGATCTGTTTGTATCTAGGCGATTTTTAATGTTGTGCACCTCATTTAATAAAATTCTTTCTCTATTACAAGTTTGTTTATATTTCCATGAAGATAATTTTATAGCATGGTCTCGAAAAGCACATTTAAATGCATCCCATACAATGTGTGGATTTGCTGAGGCAGTATTAAAAAGAAAAAAAAATCTGAAATGAATTGCTTTGTTTTAATAATAAAATTGCCATCTTCTAACAATAGATTAAATTTCCAATAGCCTTTACCCCTATCAGTGTCAACAAAATTACATTTTATTATGTTTAGATGATCAGATCTAAACCTTTCAGCAATTGCTACTTGAGTAGCTTTTGCTATAAGAGAGAAAGAAATCTGAAAAAAATCTATTCTACTTGCAAGAGCATTCTGCCGCCAAGTATATCTAATCTCCAAACATCAAAAAGGTCGATTGCAGACATCATAGATGTAAGTGCATGTCTTTTTTGTCCGTGACAGTCCCTGCTCTCTCCGGCCCTGTCTTTAGAAGGCTGAAGGGCAATATTATAGTCACCAGCTTGAATTATAGGAATATCATAATTTCGAATCATATTATAAACAGTATCAAAAAAGGTTGGCTCATTATTATTTGGAGCATAAACATTAACCAAACAGAAACGTCTACTTTTAATTTCAACATCTTAAATAATTATACGACCATCCATGTCTCGTTCTATTTTATGCACACACGTTTCAAGATGCTCTCTAAACAATATTATAACTCCTTTTTGGTTTCTTGCGCCATGAATAAAATAAATGGACCCCTCCCATTCTTGCCTCTATTTCTCTTCGACATCCTGAGTAGGGTGACAGTCTTGTGAACAAATTATATCCAATTCCTTTTTTCCTGCTAACCAGGTAAATTTTTCAATTCTTTTTTTTTGTCATTAGCCAGGCCATTAGTTATAGCTGGCAATACATAGGGATTCAAGACTCATGATGCTTTAAAAAATTTATTTCTTGCCTTTAGAGTTTTATTACTAATCGTAGTGGCCTTATTCTGAAGACAAAATATTATATATGCACAAACAAACAAGAAGCAAAACAAAACAATAAACAAAACGGAAAATTAGAAGAAACATTCCATATGTTTGGCATATTAAAAGACCACAAATTAGGCTATGTCAGTAGCAACAAGAACAATGCGTATTTCAGGGAGATCAATTTTAAATTCATTCTGGTTCACATTTATTTAAGCTATCATCATCAATGTCATGGAATCTGTGAGGTAAGAAGTTTTTCTTTTTTCTTTAACAGATCTGTGTGAATGATGACCTGGTGACTAATAGGTTTGCAGACTACAGCAGCAGTGTCCTGGATGCACGTGACAGATTTCCTCTCACGTTGTCCCCCAACATCTCAACTCAGACAGTTTCCAAATGCTCTGTCAAGAAAACCGAGCAATATCTGCATTCTCTCAATGAACATGGAGGTATGACCCCACTACTCCCAGCCCTGTATGTTAACGTTCATTTTGGGGTAAGATATAATCTGCCTTTCCCAACTATGCAAGTTACAGGCAAGGCCATTTCATTTGCAAGGCACATTTTTAGCAACAAGGCAATTAAAACTGCTTTACATAGTCAGAGGGAAAATAAAATGGCAAACAAGAAAACAAAAACAAAACAATTCAAGTAATGAAAAAATGATGATGGATGGTAAAACAGATAGGTTTTTAGCCTGGATTAAAAGGAGCTCTGTGTTTTAGCAGTTTTCTGGAAGTTTGTTCCAGTTTAAAGGAGCACAGAAACTGAAAGCTGCTTCTGCTTCCAGATCAATGTCTGGAAGGTTGATACAGGGACAACAGTACCTTGGTGCTAAGCCATTCAGTGATTTTTATAATCTAATAAAAGTATTTTAAAGTCTATTCTCATTACTACATTGGTGCCAGTGTAAGGACTTTAGGTCATGCTTTAGCCTTTTGTGGTGCAGTGTTTGTTGTTAACTAAACAAACTTTAAGTACCTATTTAAATGTTTATATTGTAATTAAGCTATTACAAAAGCTCTGCCCACACAGTCAAAGTTTTTGATGGTTGTCCCTGAAATTTAGATGCAAGCATCTCTGGATTATCTCATCAAATCACAATGTCAAAGTCAAAACTATATAAAGTAGGTTTATTTGGTTATTTTATGGTTCGTTTATTCCTTAAAGGGCATGATCTGGATTTTTTAACTGATGCTGTTATCAGTAAAAGTTCCTTTACCTGTAGTAGAAAGATTCCATTTCAGAGGGAGCTTCTCAGAAACGAAACTAAATCTTGAAGGATAATGGCTAGTCACACATTCGGCAGCAGCTTTATTTTTAAAATTAAGAAAAACTGAAATTGAAAGTGTTCACCTTAGCAGGATAGAATGCTATATTTGTGGATATTGACAGCCGACAATTTGACAACATGGTGTTTCATGGGTTTCTTTCTGCTGAGTAACGTCTGTGTTTCCATGTGGACATACCATCAGCAATGCTGTTGCACAGCTAATGGTGTGACAAAAATACAAACATTTTCTTCATTTTTGGCAGAGCTGGATCAGACTGAGTTGCCACTGATCTGGCAAATTAAAACGACTGGCAGGATCCACCAAGGTAACTTTACATAGAAACATAAATGTTTTTTGGTTAAGCAAAACGGCACAGTGTGCAATAACCTGTGAAATTGTAGACTGTTAATATTCGCTAGCATAGCGTTTTTATTCCACTGATAAGAACCTTTTCAGTTCAAGTTATTTTTAATTGCTAAAACAGACATCTTTTAGCTTCCATCACTCTGACAAAACTTCTTTGCAAGCACATTGTGATAAAACATGTTTCTATCACAGGTAAGGAAATTATAACCGATATCGTCACAGAAACTGACCTAAAGGGGACATGTTATGCAGATGTAACTTTTTTTTTTATCCTTTCGTGTTGCCATGTGGGTCTCTGCTGCCTCTATAAACACTTCACTACATAAATAAAAACCATCCATCTATTTTTTTTTGCCAATTTCTGCTGTCAGAAATCCTGTGCTTCGACAAGCATAATTAATTACCCATCACCTGTCAAACTCCGCCAACCAATTCAAAGTCCATGCCATTCTTGTGTGGCAAAGAAGCAGCTTTTTAACCAAATAGGTGGGTGTGGTCTGCAACCGCTAAATTGCATAAAAGTGACAGATCCATCTAAACGTCTAATTCTGGAAGGGGCTGAAATTGTCAAGAATTGAGGTGGTGAGAGTGATTTTTGTGCAAAGAACCTCATAAACATGCTTTGTTTGGACCATAGACCTACTATTACTTGTTTAAAAAGAGGCATTATATGTCCCCTTTAAAAACCTCCAAACTAATTCTCGAAAGTATCCATATTTTATTGATCAATTTTGAATAAAATAGTTTGCGTCACTGTGACTGATCTGTTCTTTCCCTTTAGGGTCATCAGCGATTCCTGCTACGTCAGAAGCAGGGGATTGCCCGACAACTCCCTTTCTGCCTCAGGTCTGCACCTCTGTCCGCTTTCTTGCTTTAAAGTAGCAACTCCTACCAACTGATAGCTGTTACTACATTTTATTTTTAAGAAATGCTTGTACTGTTATGAATGGTACCCATATTAATTGTGATAGGACACACCTCACACATTTTTTCAGCCAGCAGTCAAGACTGTTCGAATACCTCAAACCCCTGGCCCCACCCTACACCACCACTTCAAGGATGTAGGCTATACAAGGCCTAAGAGGGCATAAAACAAAAATGGAGATAATTGTACATATTCTTATGTACTTGTGTAAAACCCAATTGTCTTCAAAGACCCAAATCATCAAATGACTAAGTTGGCCTGATATATCTTTTTCAATTTAGGAAAAAAAGAGGAGCTCTCTAATCCTTCTTGTTTAAGTACATGGGTCATTCCATGAAATCGGTGCCTTTTGCGTCCCCAAGAAGTAATTACCCATAAAATTATGACAGCAAATTAATATGTAATTTAAAAATATAACATTACCAAATCTTCTCTCCTTAATACAACATCAAATTGAAGTCAATTAAATATTATTTCAAATAATTGAAATCACTGTTATGCTTATTAGGGTGAGTTTTTTGGCCTGTCCCTCACTGTTATTATTGTTTACAGGACTTTTAATTTGTAAAATTAACAGCTCAGTGACAAAAAAATGTCTCTCTTTTCTGATGGAACATTTTCTATGTTTTTGCAAGGTTTAACCAGGGGGGACGAGCATACGTCGTCAATCCTGGTACCACTTTTTAACATAGAAACCTAAACAATTTTCGTTTCAATCAATATCTACAAGTAATTACCTTTCAAAAAGCATAGCTTGCACTTTAGCCAGCATTTATTTCAGCTAGCCACAGGCAAATTAGCTTAAAATGGTCAGCCCTGTTACTGTCAACCTTGTTACCTTTCCACAGTAACAGGATTTGTCACGTGAGTAACAGGGATGACACAAAATAGTGTTTACCCTTGTTGTATTATCTTTAAAGGTTAGCCTTTGCCTATCTGAAACTGGGCCCAGCAATTCTAGGCTGGCTAAGTCATCTTGACCTTTTAAATTTATGTTAAGATAAGGGAAAGGGTAACTTTGTCAATAATGTATGAATAGAATGACAATGATGAAAAATATAGACCTCTTAGAAATATGTGCTTCACTAAGACAATAATGCCAATCAAATACAAAATAATCTTACCAGCTACTACTTACTGACTTGGAAGATAAAACTTCATAGAGTGTAGTGTAGGCAAAGATGTGCAGTGTAGGCAGAAGAATGTGTGTCCTGTTACTATTACTTTTGTCACCCCTGTTACCATAATGTCAACCCTGTTGTTCTCATTAATTTTATATATAAAAAAAAAAGACAATTCAAATGGACTTTAAAGTCTTACAATTGCAATTTAAACTACAATATATTTTTGACTGGGCAATTTTTCCAACATTTCTCTTCTAGAAAATATCTTGTGTATGTTTAAACATTTGATCACCGTGCAAAATAAGGGTGCATTTGATACTCTGCATGACAAATATCTAATTGGAGAAAAAAATCCACAATTAAAAATAATCTAAATGGAAAGAGACTAAAGAACTAATATGCGTACCATATATTGCATATTTATAATTAGAAATATTGTATTTCGTTAAGATTATGTCAGTAACAGGGTTGACAAGATTATGTAAAACAGTGAGGGGTAAAACAGTGATAAAATATGAAATAACACAGCCTGAGATGGCACGATATAATTTCCTGTCATTTTAAACATTCTTTGATTCCTGGCTACTTAAAAAATAAAAATTAGATATAGTTTCAATTTAAAATTTTCAAAATTGAAAAGGCACCGGTTTCATGGAATGACCCACATGGTGCTGACATCAATTGAAGAGCTGTGGTTAGATGAGCTTTGTCTTTGATCAAGCTGTAATGTGCTACTTAATGCTAAAATTGGATGAAACAGATTTTAGATCTCTGACTTCTATACCCTTAGAGCCAACTCCTTGAACCGGTTACTTGTGAGGAAGGCAGCAGATCAGAGGCCAGAAAAGAACCAACTTCTGGTGACGACCAATCCAAGCATGGCCCAAAAACTTTAGGAGCAGAGAGGTAAGATAACTTGCTTAGTTTAAAGTTGAACAAAAGTTTCTGAAAACTGAGGGCCTTACCATGTTTGACTCACTTCAAGAAGGATGTTCCTATTCAGATGTGTCTTAAACGGGACATATTATGCCTCTTTTTTAACAAGTTATAATAAGTCTGTACACAGGTCTGTACACAAGTCAATGAAGTTCTTTGCAAAAATCACTCTGTGATCTCACCGCTTAATTCTTGACAATTTCAGTCCCTTTCAGAATGAGCTGTTTAGAGTAATCTGTGACTTTTATGCAAATTAGTGGGTGCAACGCCCACTCATATTGTTACTAAGCTTCGGGTTTGCGGGGCGGTTTTATGCAAATGCACCTCATTCTGACGTCACAATAAGGCACTTTTCTAAATGGCTTGTAGAGCCAAAATATTTCTGACAGCAAAAATGTGCAAAAATATGCTTTTTATTCATGTTTGGAGTGTTTATAGAGGCAGCAGAGAGCCAAATGACAACACAAAATAATGAAAAAAGTGACACTTGCTTAATATGCCCTGTTTAAGGTGTCGGTGTATAATTGTTGTAGACAAATATTAGCTTTGTTGTTGATCTGGATTGACATTTGATGATCTAAGCTCTTCTACCAGCCTTGTGGTCTCTTAGCTCTTGATTCTGTTAGCAAAATAATTCTGTTGCAGAAGAATTGCAGTTGTCAAAATCTTTACAATATTATTACAACTAAATAAACTGACCTCCATGTTTCAGTGACTCATCAGAGGAAACTGACTTCTCTCTGGCATCAGCGCTAGCCAAAAGCCTCAGTCTGTTCAGGTGAGGTTGGTCATTATACACATGCACATCTCATTGGCTGAACATTACAGCAGATGCTTTCCTGAGTAGCTTGTAAGTTCAGTATACCTTTCTCTTGAGCAGGTTCTTGAAGTTTCTAAATCCTGACAGAGGCTGTCAACTGGAACACTTGAATGTAAGCTTTTTTTTAAATCCCAATTGTCGTTTATGTTTTGAGTTAGGAATTGATAAAGATATTAGCCTTTTTTAAAGAACTGTACATAACAATTAAAAACACAAAATGAAGAATGAATTAAAAAGGTATGGATATAAAGGATTTAACAAAGATGCAAAGTTCTGTCAAGAATCCTGCGAAACTTTAAAGTATTTTAAAACTGTGTATATCCGAAGTCCCAGTTGGTAATTCTAATTTCGTGGTCAGTGAACAAGCATATTTTTTACACGAGTATGTGGATTCTGAAGCATTTTCATAACATCTATCAAACTTGAGGCTAAAATGTGGTCAAACTGGATGACAAAAGAAAACTTTATGATTAGGGATGGGTACCGAAACCTGGTATTAAATTGGCCCCGGGGCTGATTCTGACGGTCCACCCGGACCGATAAGCTTCAGCCTTATCGGTCCTCTTAACGGTAAAATTAAGGTCGTATTCATGTTTTGCGGGAGATATAAACACAAGCCAAATACTGTATTGCAGCCCACTCCTCCTTAACAAGCACACACACTGCGGGGACGGAGTGGAGACTGCTGCGCGCTCACGTGTGTTCGCCTTACAGATACGATGGCAGAGCGAACGAAAAGATCCAAAGTCTGGCTTCATTTTAAGAAAATAAATGCCGACAATGCACACTGTCACATTTGTAATAAAGATTTGCTTGCAAAGGCGGGAACACAAGTAATTTGACCAAACACCTTGCCAAAATACACCAACTACAAACCGAAAGATGCACGGTGTTTGACCGCCTGAGTGCTGCAGCAACAACAACCCCTGAATCAGATACAAAAGGTATGTATGTTTGTATGCAAAGCTAACACGTGAAGCATGGACATAAGTTTGCCATTTCATTCTTACAATTAATAAATTCTGGATATTTTATACAACAGCTTCCTTCTAATCTAAGTAAAAAAAAAAAAAATTCTTTCTCCCTTTACTTTCTGTGAGCTGCTGCTTGCTTGAGCATCTCGTATGAGCATCTCGAAGCAGCACTTCTCCCACTCAAAGGAGTGCCTCTGGTTCAGGTGTTGAAACAAATTCGTCGCACTCCCACCTTTGGTAGCAACAGCCTTCAAACAGATTTTGCAGCGTACTGTTTGTTGCTCCAAGTCTGAAGTCGCAAAACCAAACCAGTTCCGTATAATTGAAGAAACTGTCCCTTTTGTGGGAACAAGCTCCTCTTTGCTAGTTGGCATTTTGACGTCTACGCTTTGCTCCAAACTACGGATGTCCAAGAGAGGGAGGGGGGGTGGGGGGTGCTTGCATGGTAAATCTCGATTTTCCCAAAAATTAATCTTCCTAAATTGCAAATTTGAATTATTCGATAAAATCGATTTATCGCCCAGCCCTACTTTTGTGCTATATATATTTTGTAAATAAGGGCTTAATTCTTCTCTTATTGATTTCTTCTTTCTTTTTTTTCCATATTGTAATTAATGCTCCTAACTAAAAATGACTATCTTAGAAAAACATTTTGCTGCAGTATCGAAAATGGTATAAAGTATAAAGTATTTTTCGTAGTATTGGTATCTAGTTTAAAATTTTAGTTTCTTGACAAGCATACTCTGTAATCTATGCAGCGAATGAATAGGAGTGGTTTACAAAGTCTTGGTGCAACTGATTTAAAAGGCACATTCCCATGACTTGTTAAAGTAGTGGGTGGGATCATCAGCTACCTCTGATCTGATGAGTCAAAGGAGAAGAATAAGTTTTCAGTGGGTGAAATGGTTGGTGGAAGCTTGACTGGGTAGGGTCTTAAATGTTAAGCAAATTGTTTTCCAAGAAATTCAAAACCGGCATCGATGGACTTTTCTCTTTGCACCAGTCAAACCTTTGCAATATCATTCTGGATTTTACAACTCAGATTAATACAAACTTTATAGAAGTCAACTCCAGTACTATCAGACTTTTCGCACTTAGTTTTAGATTCTTTTTTATTCTACTTTGTTTTTACAGTTTTATGAGGGTTTGCTTTTAAAAATGCTGTTTCATATTCTGATGTGTTGAATCATGTTTACTCAAAGTTCATACCTAAGTTCATTTGGTTTGTTTCACTTGTAGATGGGCGAGAATGATGACCTGAACAACTGTCAAGCTGAGAGGACTGAAGTCTTTGAAGCTTCCACTGAACAAGAGCAATATGCTTCCAGCATGTTCTCAGAATCAGAGTAGGCAGTTCTTTGTACACTTTACAGTTAGGGCTGGTAAAAACTGTTTAATCTGTTGGTGACAAATACATTTTTCAAATGTATATATTTCCCCCAAATGCTTTATTTATGTATGCATTTTTCTCAATTTTTTTTTTTAAATTTTGGATTTAACAAAATAAGATAAAACAAAGTTTTGCATTTTAAAACATGAGTTAAAAGTATAAAGTGTCACTTCCAGCTTGACAAAAATACATTAAGAAAAAAATCTCACTGTTTTAGAATAACTTTTACCATTATTAAAAACAAATACAAAATAAATGGTGAGATAACTGATTTATACACAATTAAAAAGTCTATTAAATTAAGTACTGTGCCATTAAATTCAACAAAATATACCCCCCCACCCCATTTTTCCCCCAGTAATTTGTTAAACTGTATATAGGGCAAGTTATTCATTTATCAAGTAATCACTTTTCTTTCTGTACTTAATTCTTGATTATGGCAAGACTAGTGATTCATATCCATTATGCATTTTAGTTATAATGTAAAACAAGAACTTTAACTAGTTGTGCAGACAGAGCCAGCCAGTGACTAGGACCAAACTCCTGACTAAACTTAAGCACCCACCCATAGACAGACACTTACGTACACATACGTGTATGTATACACCTACGCTACTATGTTTCTTACAGAGTTTGATTTGCCTCATAGATTATCCCTGCAAATATTAAATAGCCCATCAAAACACTCCCAACCTCCCATTCACTTAAGCTGCCACAGAAATCTGGAAACACACTCGTAACACCAAAACACGTCACAGTTGCAAAGCAACATCCTCCTATTTAAACAGATGCTACTAAAAGACACATGCCAGTTGTCTCTTTGCTCCGAAGTTTATTTGATATTCTTTCTTTAAGCCATTGTTCCAGTGTTTTATACAGTATTGTTTAAAAGTTGAAGAGCATCTGTCTGTTTTTGACTTGCTATCATGTTAACATGTGGAATAACTTTGTTAAAAGAAACTTTCTGAGAACTACAGTTAGAAATGTCTGTTTTTCTCATTTTTCCTCTACACAAGACTAGACGGATGCATTGCAATTAAATAGAAAAGATTGGAAAAAGCTGTTTAACAATTACACTACTTATTATTTTCATTCACTTTATAAAAAGATTAGCTTTAATTCTTGGGTCCACTCATTGCCTTCTCTGATAACCTTGACGGCCCTTGCCATTAGCCATTGGAAAAACATGACTAAGATTGTAGTAGCTACAGTTGTTCTATTAGTAGGATTAAAAAAAAATCCATTTTCAGTCCCAGTTTCCCTCAAAATATTCCTCCCCCTAAAGATCATTTCTGTCTGTAATTTCACTTACTTTAACTTGTCTTTCAGCCGGCTACAACATAAAACTGGAGATATGTTTCTATGTACTCAAGTTGAAAGTCCAGAGCATGAAGTAACAAGGTTACTGTGCTTCACCAGAACATACATTTGACAATAAGTTCAAAGTGTTTGTGTACCATAATTTTCGGACTATATGCTGCTACTTTTTTCACACTCTTTGGACCCTGCGTCCTATACAATGATGAGCCTAATTTATAGATTTATTACTGGCCAACGTCCTCTGGGGGACACTATAGCTGGAAGTGCAAAAGTGAGACAGACTTGGGGAAAAATGATGCACTGAAGAAAACACTATCGTAGTTTTCATGCAAACACACTCATCATGGAAAGCACATGAAGAAAGGCAGCTTTTGAGTTAAAGGCATCGAGCTGGTCATCAAAGAAGGAAATAGAGCTACTGCATGATGAAACATTGAAGGAAGCCGCGGAAAGAACTGAGTCAGTATAAAAAGACGACAAAACTTTCAGAGGACATAAAGACACCGAAGAAGACGACTTCAGTGGCTTTAATGAGGAAGAGGAACATAGCAACCAATTACTTTTCTTGTAGGCTAAAGTATGTTTTATTTTCAAACCAGGCATGTTACGGTCGTGTTGTGTCTTAAAAGTCTTAACGTCATAAATTAAAAATAGAAAACCACTCAGAGATCGCAGACCTCCACCACTCATCCCCCCCCCCATCCCCATGTTGTGATCTAATTCTAACTTTCAGTACTTTTCCTACGAAATGTCTGCTCATGAGATGCATGGCTGCGCTCTTCAAGAGTAGAGTGGAGATTCAGGGCTGCTGCGCAGGGTATGAGCTCTCTTGACATGGGAGAGGAGTGGAGTTTAGCACCTCGGTGGGTGGATACTCTCTTCATGTCGGACCAACCCCACAATTTAATCAGTTGTTCCTGGCCCCATTTCGGACATTTCCTGAAAATGTCATTGAAATCCGTCAAACTTTTTGAGGTATATTGCTAACGGGCAGACGGGCACAAAAACATTACATCCTGGGGAGGTAATAAAAAAATCTTCCGTCTACTGTCTTTCTGTGTAAACATCTCATATTAAAACACTAATATGCGCCCTATATTCAGCTGTGGTTTATAGATGTACGAAATTAATTTTCTTTTAAAATTTAGCTGGTGTGCCTTATATTCAGGTGCGCTCAATAATCTGACTAACGGTAGTTTAGCAAAAAAGATTATACCTGTTTGTTTACAATGTGATACCAGAAAAAAGCTCGCTTTGGTTTTTAACAGATTTCTATTTTATCTTCCAGTGATTTGAATACATCAGTGAAGGACGCACAGGAAGCAATGTGGAGAAGTAAAAAGGAAAAAGTCTGTTTACGGTGAGCTCAAGATCAGGTTGTAATGCTAAGCTGCTTGCTTAGCCCTAGTTGGTTTGGTTTCCAGTGCCGAAAAACAGAGCTAAAAACAGGGTAAAATTGAAGCATCAGGGTCAGAAATGGTAATGGGCTCATGGAGATCCATAGCTACAGAAATTTGTTGTAAACAGTCACCAAAGTTAGTTAAATTTTATTCTATTTAATTCAAAGCATTGTAGAAAATCTTCAACTACTGAAAAAAGCTGAAGTAGCTGTCTTGTCTCTGCATTGGTTTGGCATGGCTATGGGGGAGCTAACTCTTACTGACATAAAATTATTGTCTCTAATTTTTGTGCCGTTTGTGTTATCGAATGAGTTTTGATTATAGGTCAGTACAAAACAGTTGCTGCTATTTATGATTGTCTGCTCTTTTATTTTTGTCTACTAGCAACGGTTTAGAAATACTGTCAGCAATGTAAAGAACTTTAACAAAAGCTGACTGTTAAAAACTGTTTATAGATGACACTTACGAAATGAAAATTTTACATGACCGTAAAATTTATATGGATAACTGTCCATGTCTAGCAGGTTGTTGCATAAAATCTGCTTGTAATAGAGGGAAGATCAAATAAGGAAAACATTTCAGTTTATTGTGACTCTTACTTGGGAAAAATAAACCTGGATATGCTATTCTGTTTTGTATGTAGCTCTAGCAAAATTTAAGGTCTAGTAGTTGAACCACATTGGTGGAGAAACCTGCCAAAGCAGGGTTAGTAAAAAGTGACTATGATTTTATTATTGTTGCCACTAACAACACCATTACCCTCTTATGTCGGCTTTTTATGAAGTTGTGCCATCACCAATAAATGTCTGGCAATTCACCTTTTAGGAGCAAGGTTTGTTGTTTGGTCTAAGGCACTTATCTAATCTAGTTTTTTTTATTTAAATAATCTTATAAAAGAATACTGCAAAATGTATTTTCCTCGTTTTTGATCAAGCTTAAAGGGAATAAAACCTTGTAAAAAAATGGAAATTTATGTTTAGAAATGAAACCTAATCAAATCCCTAGAATGAAATGTTCCTTTGCCCTGGACTGATAGAACAGTGGGGCAAAACAAGTATTTGGCAGCCACCGTTTGTGGAAGTTGTCCTACTTAAACAGATGAGATAGGTTTGTAATTTTCATCATAGTTACACTTCAGCTGTGACAGACCGAATGTAAAAGAAAAATCCACAAAATCACATTGTATGATATCTTTAAAGGAAAAAAAAGAATTTATTTGTATAATGGTGCAGAAAATAAGTATTTGGCACCTATAACCAAGCAGGAAAATTCTGGCCCTCACAGACCTGTTACTTCTTAAAGAACCTCTTCTATCCTTCACGCGTTACCTGTATTAATGGCACCTGTTTGAACTTATCTGTATAAAAGACAGATGTCCACACTTTGGAACAGTCAAACTCCAACCATGACCAAGACGAGGGACCTGTCCAAAGATATATACGCCACTCGCCGTGTTTGGACGGGAGGGATGGATGGATGGATAGATGGATGGATAGATAGATGGATAGACAGATAACTTGTCAGTTTTACAATAAAACAGATATTCTTTGAAACGGCTTCATAAAATAGAATAAAATGCATAAAACCCTTTCCTTAATAAGATTCTTAAAAAACAACACACATTTCAATGCACATCCAAAGAACATCCAACACAACAACACAGCCTATTTTATGCTGGTTAAAACGGTTATTGCAGATGAAATGAATGCATCTTCCGATGGCAGCAGAATGTGCTTTTTTGTAGATAGAGCTTACATGGTCAGAGAAGGAACAGCAGGTGTCAATCTATAGCCCCAGGTACCCTAAACTCAGAACCTTCTTCACTACCTGACTGTAGGTGCTAAGTGGCTGGAACAGGATCCCATGTTTCTTCCTCTTAATTCACAGCACAGCTCATTGGTTTTAGCAATGTTAAGCTCCTGTGAATTATCAGCAAAAGTTTAGACCAGCGTGTGGACTTCCTCTTCATATTGTGTCAAGGATTGTGTCAAGGAGAGTCAGTGAGGTGGGCTACCAGGGCCATGTCATCTGCATATTTAAACAGTAACATTCTATCTCTACTGCAGGTGATAGTCGTGTATGCAGAGAGCCGAATAGAAGAGAGCACACAACCCTGGGGGAGCCCTGTCTTTGAAACCAATGAGCTGGATTTAAAACATTTAAAAGGATGTGCTGTGGTCTGTCCTTTTAAAAATTCCTTTACCCATAAAATCAGTGCAGGGGTGACATGAAGATCAGACAGGCGGTGCAAGACAGTGTTAGTATTTACAGTAATAAAATCAACAGCCATTCTTCCTTAGCCTGTTGCGTATCCCTCCTCTGGAGCCTCTTCTTCGTGAACGTTTCCCCCTTTGCACTCAAAGTTATTCCCAAAGGTATGGTGTTTGGACGATAAAATGCATACGGCACTTCCGACTGCGAGCTGCTAAACTCCAGTAGGGCATCCCGGAATAGGTGATTCTGCTTTTGGTGGCAGTAAATGGCCGCATTGGTCTCAAAGTCCTTTTTTGGGCAATAGGCCAGTGATTATTAGCCATGTGCAGACCATATGAGACACTCTTGTCTTCCACATCACATCAAGTTCATGGGCAGAAAAAAGGAAAAGCACAGTCACTCAATGCACACAAAATGGAAACATAATACTTTGGGGGCTGCTGTTCTGCAAAGGGGGACAGGACGACGTATTAAGGAAAGTATGAATGGGGCAATGTATCAGGAAATTTTGGGCAAAAACCACCTTCCATCAGTGAGAGCATTGAAGATGAAACCTGGCTGGATCTTCCAGCATGACAATGATCCAAAACACACAGCCAGGAAACGTTTGACCTCTGTCATTGCCAACCAAGGTTACTTTACAAAGTATTTAAGTGAACTTTTGTTATTGGCCAAATAATTTTCTGCACCATTATACAAATAAATTATTAAAAAAATTATACAATGTGATTTCCTGGAATTTCTTTTTTTATTCTGACTCTCACATTTGAAGTGTACCTATGATGAAACTTTCAGAACTGTCTCATCTTTTTAAGTGAGACAACTTGCACAATCGGTGGCTGCCAAATACTTTTTTGCCCAACTGTAATTCCCTGCCTCTAGAAATGATTTGTGACAAATATTTATAAAGCACAGTGAGGTTTTATCTTTTATTTTTTCTTGTCACTTATTGATGCCTTGTAAAACTGTGACTTAAATTATGGTTTTCTTCTGTCTGCTGTAGCTTTTTAGAGTGGTTGAACCCAGAGCCTTTTAATTCCGATTCAGACACCGGAGATGAAGTGGTAAGTTTTCTTGACTTTCAATATTTGAAACAAAATTCCTCACAAAAAGCTTCCACCTAAAATTGGAATCAGTTATTGAAGGCCTCATTGAAAATTTTTTTTTTTGCTGATTATAATAATAGTAATGGTTTTGCCTTTATATAGCGCTTTTCAAGACCCTCAAAGTGCTTTACAACTCCATTATTCATTCACTCTCACCCCTGTACTAAAGTCGCCCCACAATATACATATATTGCTTATTCATAGCTAAATTTATTCAAGGGGCAGTTTAAAAATGTATTTCTTTATGCTTAACACCTCCTGATTAGGGTTATATGATGCCTTGTTGTCAGTTGGTGAGATTTAGGGCACACCCATGGATAGGTCTAAAAACAATCATCCTAATTCTGATCGCTAGACTTAGTGTGATAAGCTATGCATGTCTGTATGTGATAGGGGTGTGCAATCTTAGGTGGCTGGAATACTAAATTATTATTTTTGTTGCATCTTTCTTTCCTTATTGAGTTTTTTTTTTCTTTATTCCTTCCATGGATATTTTCTTCTTTTTAAATCCATTCAGTTTCCATTTATTGAAGTATCCAAATAAATTTATGTCCTGTCTTTTATTTATATGAAACCACAAATAAAAGCAACACATGTCCAAATTATGTTTCATAATCATATCAAAACCGCATTTTTCCATGAAAGCAATCGGAAATGTGTTGATAATAGAAGTATAAGATAGGGTGACCATATTTTGATTTGCATAAAAGAGGACACTTGGTCCAATCCTGAAACACTTAAATCATATTCTGTTTACTTAAAAAAGACTGAATTTTACCGTATATAAAGTGTTCCGGCTCTATGTGGTTATAAAGAATAATTAAATAAACACCATCAGCTTTTACAAGATAACCATTACAAAAAAGACTTTAAAATCTCTGGAAATAAAAAAAAGAAATCATTAATAATCAGCTGTATTAGAAAATTAACCTCTAACAATAATGGCTTAACTTTTCAAGTCATACAGAACAGAAATTACACAAATGTCTAAAATTATATTCTGAGAAAGTATTTTCTTTTGAAGGTAATAAAAAAATTATAAGCAGCAGTCTCACAAAAAAGTTTAAAATAAAGTGTATGCTCCAATCTTTGGGTTTTCACTGTCTAATAGGTGAACTCTGATTTTGTAGCCTTTTCATAGTTTTTGTGTTTGCTCCTGTCACACAGAAAAAAATCTGCCAGCTATGAGCAAGATGCACTCTACCACATATTTGTCGGGACCGGGATGGTATGAAGGGTTGTGGGTTGCGGGTTGTGCTTAAAGGTACACCTGAGCTGATGTGTTGTAAACAGCAGCTGCACTGCAGCAAGGGGAGGACGCACCAGACAGTATGTGAAAAGTGGACATGTCCGGGGAAAAGATGACATTGTTGCCAAATAGGGCTGGACGACATCGAAAAAGAGCAGATCGACTAGAAGAAAAGTCAAATTGATTGATATGACACACACACACACGCACACACGTCCGTATTACAACCCGTATTAGGACTTTATGTTGACTTCCATTCATTTTAATAGCTACATTTATGCCTAACCCTTACCCTAACCATTACCAGTTTATTCCTAACCTTAACCAAAACATAATTCACACCTTAGCTCTAAACCTAACCCCAAAAAAGGGGGTCCGCCATATTAGGACCGGGCTTTGGTCCCTACAAGGTCCATCGGTCTTCAGAAGGTTAGCGAAAATGCCAGAAAAGGTCCTAAATAGGATAGCAATACAAGAACACACACACACACACACACACACTCATCTTGCTAGTAGTAGTGAGGACATTCATTGACTTCCATTCATTTTAGTGACTGTTATGCCTAACCCAGACACTTATCCTAACCATTACCAATCTATTCAAAAACATAACCTTAACTAAAATTTAATTCACACCATACCTCTAAAACCAACCAGTAGAGTTTAGAGATATTGTCCGAAAAAGGGAGGACCAAGCAAAATGTCCTCATTTTGTATTAAACGGTCCTCACTTTATATGTGGATAAACGCACACACACACACACACTATACCTCCATCCATCCATCCATCCATTTTCTTCCGCTTATCCGGGGTCGGGTCGCAGGGGCAGCAGCCTAAGCAAAGAGACCCAGACTTCCCTCTCCCAAGCCACTTGTTCCAGCTCCTCGGGAGGAACCCCAAGGCGCTCCCAGGCCAGCCGAGAAACATAGTCCCTCCAGCGTGTCCTGGGCCTTCCCCTGGGCCTCCTCCCAGTGAGACGTGCCTGAAACACCTCACCAGGGAGGCATCCAGGAGGCATCCTGACCAGATGCCCGAGCCACCTCAACTGACTCTTCTCGATGTGGAGAAGCAGCGGTTCTACTCTGAGCCCCCTCCGGATGACTGAGCTTCTCACCCTATCTCTAAGGGAGAGCCCAGACACTCTGCGGAGGAAACTCATTTCAGCCGCTTGTATCCGTGATCTCGTTCTTTCGGTCACCACCCAGAGTTCGTGACCATAGATGAGGGTAGGAACGTAGATCGACCGGTAAATCGAGAGCTTCGCCTTTTGGCTCAGCTCTCTCTTCACCACGACAGACCGGTAGAGCGCCCGCATAACTGCAGATGCCCCACCAATCCGTCTTATCGATCTCCCGCTCCATTTTTCCCTCATTCGTGAACCAGACCCCCAGATACTTAAACTCCTCCACTTGGGGAAGGACCCCATCCCCGACCCTGAGGAGGCACCCCACCCTTATCCGGCTCAAGACCATGGCCTCGGATTTGGAGGTGCTGATTCTCATCCCAGCCGCTTCACACTCTGCTGCGAACCGCTCCAGCGAAAGCTGTAGATCACGCTCCGATGAAGCCAACAGGACCACATCATCTGCAAAAAGCAGAGACCCGATCCCGAGGCCACCAAAACGGATCCCCTCAACGCCTTGGGTGCGCCTAGAGATCCTGTCCATAAAAGTTACACAGGGCCCCCCGAGGGACACGGTCGAACGCCTTACCCAAGTCCACAAAACACATGTAGACCGGTTGGGCGAACTCCCACGCACCCTCCAGGGCCCTGCTGAGGGTGTAGAGCTGGTCCAGTGTTCCACGGCCAGGACGAAAACCGCATTGTTCCTCCTGGATCCGAGGTTCGACTATCCGTCGGACCCTCCTCTTCAGAACCCCTGAATAGACCTTACCAGGGAGGCTCAGAAGTGTGATCCCCCTGTAGTTGGAACACACCCTGAAAAGGGGGACCACCACCCCGGTCTGCCAATCCAAGGGAACTGCCCCCGATGTCCACGCAATATTGCAGAGCCGCGTTAACCAACACAGCCCCACAACATCCAGAGCCTTGAGGAACTCCGGTCGAATCTCATCCACCCCCGGAGCCTTGCCACCGAGGAGCTTTTTAACGACCTCAGTGACCTCAGCACCAGAGATTGGAGAGCCCGACCCCAAGTCCCCAAACCCTGCTTCCAGATTGGAAGGCGTGCTGGTGGGATTGAGGAGGTCTTCAAAGTATTCCATCCACCGACCCAAAACGTCCCGCGTCGAGGTCAGCAGCACACCATCCCCACTGTAAACAGTGTTGGTGGCAGACCGCTTTCCCCCCCTGAGATGCCGGATGGTGGACCAGAATCGCTTCGAAGCCGTACGGAAGTCGTTTTCCATGGCCTCTCCAAACTCCTCCCACGCCCGAGTTTTTGCCTCAGCAACCATCCGACCCGCATCCTGCTTGGCCTGTCGGTACCTATCAGCTGCTTCAGGGGTCCCACAAGCCAAAAAGACCCGGTAGGACTCCTTCAGCCTGAAAGCATCCCTTACCGCCGGTGTCCACCAGCGGGTTCGGGGGTTGCCGCCGCGACAGGCACTGACCACCTTGCGGCCACAGCTTCGGTCAGCCGCCTCGGCAATGGAGGCGCGGAACATGGTCCACTCTGACTCGATGTCCCCCGCCTCCCCCGGGATGTGTTCAAAGTTCTGCCGGAGGTGTGAGTTAAAGCTCCTTCTGACAGGAGACTCTGCCAGACGTTCCCAGCAGACCCTCACAATACATTTGGGCCTTCCAGGTCTGTCCGGCGTCCTCCCCCACCATCGGAGCCGACTCACAACCAGGTAGTGGTCAGTGGACAGCTCAGCCCCTCTCTTCACCCGAGTGTCCAAAACATGCGGCCGCAGATCAGATGAGACGACAACCGCCTACTATACATAGTAACGTAAAATACATGAAGATGCATTTTAGAAATATTAAAAATATTGAATATACACTACTCAAAAGATTAAAGGGAACACTTAAACAACACAGTGTAACTCCCAAGTCAATCACACTTCTGTGAAATCAAACTGTCCACTGATTGACAATAAATTCCACATACTGTCCAAATGGAAGAGAAAATAGGTGGAAATTATAGGCAATTGGCAAGATGCCCCCAATAAAAAAGTGGTTCTGCAGGTGGTGACCACTTGTATATATGTTCCTATGCTTTCTAGGTGATGTTTTTTGTCACTTTTAAATGCTTGTGGTCCTCAGGGCCTAAATAAAGCGCCATTTACCATTTATTGTTTTTCACAATAACCAACACAAATTATCAGTGTATCTGTCCCATAAGTAAAACTGAGCAAATGTTAGCTATCAATGTTTTTTTCATCCTCTTGTTGCTGTTGATGTATGTGTTCCGGAAGGTTGGCAAATTTAAAATATATATGCAATCCATACATATCTATTGTTGGCCATAACATAGAGTAAGCTTTTTTTTAACTACACCAAAGTATAAATATATATTTGTAATTTTACTCTTACTGTACAGCCTTTTGTTTTTATTAATTCAGCTTTTTAAAAATATTTTCTATGTCATGTCTTGTGTGACTACATGGTTCAGTAGCCTTCCACTTTGTTGCTCTTGCGCCTGAATTTCCTCACATTAAAGGATATTTCTATTCTAACAGCAATAATAATATGAAATATTAATACCGGCTCATGTTTTCATATAGGTGTATCTCCAATGTGAGTAGTTCATTTGTTTCTTACGGTGCTGCTGATACTGAGGAACAAGTAAAGGCTCACTCTTTTTTAAAATACATTCCTTTACAGTCTAAACTGTGGAATTTGAGTTATTTTGGCTAACAAAGAACCTAGAAGGATTCATTCATTCATATATACATTAATATGTCTGCATCTTGGGGCGCAGTCTCATTTTTCCTAATCTTCCCAAACCTTTTTTTTAATTTAGGTTTTGCTCTGCAATCCCTGGGTGAAGGGGATTCTAGTGCATTCACCCCTTTCAGTGGAACCATGCAACTCTTTGGAAGATGCTCCCATCACAGATTCTCTCCGTCAGGTAAACAATAATATGCCCTGATCTGAAGTTACTGGTGTGTTTCGTATTTAACCTCTTAAGCCCCACATCCCCGGCCCCGGGTCACTGTGGGGGAAGGGCGGGGAAATGTCTGAATTTAGTTGACCTGTGGTCACTGATTGCTAAGCATGTCCTAGCATTATAAACCTCAGAATATCAGCTAAAGACTCACATAAATATTTTCTGTGACC